>OZ007595.1:179859182-180459182 GCA_963931845.1 Maratus michaelseni | reverse complement strand
CAACCAAAAAAAAAGGTTATGTTTTTTATAAAGTAAAAATTTACCGGTCTATTTTTCTCGTTTTTACGAATATCTAAACCATCCCGATAGCGGTCGAAGACCGCTATTATATTCTGTCATAATAATATCTATCATGTGGACTGAATGCGATATAAAAAAAAATCCTTTCAAAATTAAACATGTTGTACACCTTCAAAATGTTAAAATATGCGAATATTTCCATAATCGGATTTTTATCATGATTCAATATGTTTCTCAAACTCATAAATTTACTACATTAAAGACGTGAGTAGAAAACATCACCAATTTACTGAATTCAGTAAATTTGTGATGTTTTATACACACTTCTTTAATGTAGTAATGTTTCATGGTGTAATCGTCCAGCATTTATATCATATATTTACTATTCTGTATTACTCATATTGATACTCGCTTTGTATTATTCTGAAACATTTGAAAAATCCGTTAAACTTCCAATATGACGTCAGATTTTCTTTTTAATTCTCTAGAGACGTGATATTAATCTGCTTTGTGTACATACACATACTCATAGTCCTTGTATTATTGAGAAATCTTTCCGTTTTATTACCACTATGACGTCAATCAATTTTATTTCATATTAATCTTTTTCTCAATTGGTGAAACTTTTTATTTCATTTTCATTTTTCACGTGGAAATCGTCTGATAGAAAATTAATTATTGTAGAAATAATTTCATCTTGGATTTTTAATTTTTGGCATCTGCTATAACGAAAAATGTTTAAATTTAATAGTAAAAGGCTGTTAGAATTTTGGTTTTTTATCTCTATTTATTAAAATAATGCGAATTTTTCAAATTTTATTATTTTGAGTTCTTTGTAGCTGGTATTCTGATTTATACACAAAGTTTCAACTCAGTAAGTTACATAGTTTTTGAGAATGGCTCTGTGACAACGGAGCGGGAGTAATAGGGTTTCGTGAGATGAACGAAACCCTAAAAATATAACGTATTGTGTATATAAAAATTTCAATATAAGAAATTATAAATCTAATTTGATGAATATACTAGAGATATAAATGTTAATTTTCTACATTGAATGAAATTTTATAGTTTATCGTATTAAAATATAGCATTTGGGAGAAACTGGCACTTCATATTTTAAAAATTAAACATTTTAAAAATAACCTTATACCAATGGGAATAGTCTGAAACAATCCATATATTAAATAGTTGAATTAAACTTTATTTATTGATATATTAAGCAGAATACAAAGTATACAAAATCATATAAAGAAAAGTTATACACATACTATATACAAAAGGATAAACAATTTTGATAAAATAAGTATCTGAAAACTAATATCTTTCTAAGGAACTCACACAAATTTCGAAACTAATACAAAACTTTAACAATTGTTCAAATGTGACAGCATTCACCTAATACTTAATAGTAGATTTGCCAAAATGTATGCAACAGGAAATTATTGTCTCACCTAGTTCTTTATTTGAACCGGAATGATTAAGACAGATTCTACAGTGGAAGCACCCAATGAAAAATTAATTAATTTAGATAAGATGCAACTGTTTAATCTCATTGTAAAATATTTATCGTCATTACATGAGTCAGTACTTGTTTTAAATAAAGAAAAAAAAATAATAAAATGAAAATATATTGTTTTCGTAAAGCATTTAATTATTAGAACGATTTTAAAATACATTTTAATACTCAAAAGCTTTAAATATCCTATAGATTAACAATTTGAATTTAATAAAATATTAAATACCTGTGAAACGTTTAATCTATGTCAATCTGTGGTAATTATTGAAATATTTCATTACTATAATTCTGACAACATTTAATTTGTTTTATTTAATTAAAACACTACAAGAAATAATTGGAAACGACATATTATACAGTGAAACCTCCGCAATAAACATTGATGAATAGCAGTTACCTGTATTTAGCGAACAGGTTTTCCCTGTTTGCACCGTTTAATCTCTGAAGTGCACCTCCGGAAAGCGGGCAAATTAAGCTCTTCCGAAGTGCTTGCTATTCAGAGGTTTTACTGTAATATGCATAGTAGGACTGCATTATTTGAACGGTAATCAACCAGATGGCCAGACATCCGGATGGATATCAGGAATTAAATAATACATATAAGAGGGAAAATGTCATTCAAAAGTTAATTATGCATATTCGTTTGCTAAAATATAATTTCCGTGAAATTCCTGTTCAAACTTTCGTTAAACGTTATATCTAACTAGAACTTTTTGGAACTTTTGCAGGGGGAATCTGAACTTATTGGCTAATTTTTACGGATAAATAAAACACACCTAGACAAGTTCAAAACATCGTGCAATTCCTGATCGTAACTCAAGCAGTGAAGTGTTATATGGAGTTTTCTGAATGTGGGAAGAACTGTGTTTAGTACTCAGTTTGGGCTTTCTAGATCATTCACATCTACAGCTCCATACATGAAATGCATCCCGCCTTGTCTTGGTTAGTAAACCATACATTATTTTCGCAATAAGTAGTAGAAATGGGTATGCGTGTGTAAAACCATCGCTTTATGTGCCTAATGACAGTACCATGTTGCGGCTAATCTCTTATGATACGCCGATGCATTATATAATGAAGATCGCTTGTTTGGATGGGTTCTACCACCCCTTGATGTCGTTTGAATTTTATTGCCAATCACCCGGATTGATAAAAGGAAATTAAATATTACATATAAGACGAAAAATCTGATTCAAAAGTGAATTGTACACATTCGTTTGCTACAATTTAATTTCCGTGAAATACCCATTAAACTGACGTTAAACTTTATAACTAACTAGAATTTTGTGGATATAATGAAGGTAGAATATGAACTCATTAGCTAATTTTTACAGAGAAATAAAACGGACCTAGACGAGCTCAAAACATCTTGCAATGCCTGATCGTAACTAAGGCAGTGAAGCTCTATAGGAAGTTTTCTGAACGTAGAGAGAACCTCAGTCGTAAACTGTGTTTACGACTGAGTTTGTGTTTTCCAGATCATTCACATCTACAGCTCCATACATGAAATGCATGCCCGCCTTGTATTGGTTAGTAAACCAAACATTATTTTCGCAATAATTAGTAGAAATAGGTATACATGTGTAAAACCATCGCTTTATATGCTTAATGACAGCACCATGTTGCGGCTAACCTCTTGTGATACGCCGCTGCATTATATAATAATGATCGCTTGTTTCGATATGTTCTATCACCCTTTAATGTTTTTCTTAATGTTTTGTTTTAAAAATAGTCAATTTAACTTTAAATTTAGAAATTCGAATTTATTCACATTTCATTAGATAAAAATAGTGTAAATTAAACATTGTAAGGCCTCATATATAGTTTTTAAGGTCCGTTTGAGATTCCTTATAATTTAAAACTCATCCAAGCAATTTATTGACGAAATTTTTTTTTTATATAAATACTGTTACAAAACACTTTTGAAACGTCCGGAAAAATATTTTAATAATTTCATCTTTAAATAGGAAAACGGAAGCTTATCGTGGGGAATAAAAAAAAATCATAATTTATATAATTACAAATCACTGCAAATAGTCTACAGTTAAAAATTTAATCTACAGTTAATTTGACATTATTGATAAAAAAATCACACAAATATTGAAATAGTATGCTGGAAAATATTATTCCATATTTGAATAAGTATTATTTTCTATTGAGAGGAATAACATGCAGCATATATCATCATAAACAGGAATCTTATATCTATTCCTCATACAATGGATTAAATGATTTTAAATAAATAAATCATGCTAAATGCTTCTTACCACAATTTTGTTACGATTAAAAAAATTCGAACTCATATGAGTACTTCAAATGTCACAATATTCAAATATTCTAATGTTATTCATGTATCTATCAAGATGCAAACTTTCCACATCCAACTGTTCTTCCAAAAATATAGTTTAATTTGACTCGTTAAACACGTTTCTAATCAGAAAATTTATTTTTTATATTTCTATATATTTAATTTCAAGTTTTTCACTGGAATTTATTTCACTTTATTTAAAAAAAAAGTTTCCCGTTCGAAACTTGTTTAACCCTCGTGAAATTAATCTACTTTACCGAAAAAGATTATGAGGTTGGTTGTTATGAAAATGTATGCAACAGGAAATTACTCTCTCACTTAGTTGCATATTTAAACCAGCTTTAATTAGATGGATGCTCTGCAAAATATAACAAGGTGACCACCAGTTAGGAATTTTTTCAGGGAAATTATCAGTATTTTCTTATCGAAAAATTCGCCTCTTTTAACTGCGCATTTAAATAAGAAAATGTATCTTACACACTAATAAATTTTTCAGCAGTTCTGAAATTACGCTGCAAAATTAGCGCTGAAATCAGCTCTGCTGAAAATTTAATCAGTGTATTAAATATTCACCGATACTGAGTTTAATTTGTCTCATGCATGCCAACGGTGTTGTGCTCATGATTGATTTTCATCTTGTGCTGCGTGGTTGCAATCGTGCCATATAAGAGTGAGAGAATGCTAGACTAGATGTCGTCTGGATAGCTTAATTGGTAAAGCACTTGGTGCGCTATACCAAGAGATCCGGAATCGAACCCCCGTCTGAACATTTTTCACTGGTTGTAAGCTGTTTAATAAAGTGATAATTCAATTTCAGATAATGTATCGAAGGAAATACTGGAATTTTCACTGAAAATTCATACTGGTATTTTTTTTGTTTCTTCCATGAACTGTAGCCTTCCTGAATAAAAAATAAAGAGTAAATGAATATGGATAAACACTCAGTTTTGGAAACAATATTCAGGAATATCAGTTATTAGCGTCTCAGTTAAAGATTACATAAACTAAAACCTTTAACAACGTTTTAACACACTAATACGTACTTACATAAACTAAAACCTTTAACAACGTTTTAACACACTAATACGTACAAACATAGCACAAAAAATCACATACGGCTGTTTCAAGGATTCTTGGATCCCCTTCCTTAGTGCGGGAAAAAAAGATTAAAAATGGTTTAAAGAGCCCCTCGGTTATAGCCACAAGTACTGGCTTAATTGAAAAGGTCAAAGCAAAAGTTTATATATCTTAAAGAAGATAAGATAGATCTGCTTTAAGATATATAAACTTTTGCTTTGGCCTTTTCAATCAAGCCAGTGCTCGGAGCTATAACCGAGAGGTTCTTTGAATTCATTTTAATCTTTTCCTTTTCTCTTTTTTTAGGTGCGTTCGTAATTATATAAATACGTAGCACCTATAGTCGTCGTTTGGTCCGTCCGTCTGTCCGTCCGTCTGTCTGTCTGTCTGTCTGTCCGTCTGTCTGTCTGTCCGCATATAACAACGCAAAAACTACCCAACCAAATGGTTTGCAATTTAAAATATATTATCTTTGCAGAATTTTGTCGAGACATTTCAAATTTTATTAAAATCGAATCAAAACTTTAAGAGATATTAATAAAAATATTTATTAAGAAATTTGATTTTTTTTTAAAAATCGGTGCTTTTTTGTTATAGGAGCTTCCGAAGTTTAATCGCCAAGCGACCGAGATATGACAGAAATGAATCTGCAGACGATATAATTCATTTCACAGAATTAAAAATCATCAAGATCTGAATATTTATATAACTAGCTGATACATATATATCTGAATATTTATATAACTAGTTAAGATATTTGTATGAAGAGTGTCATAAAATATATACTTAACTAGCTGTTTAACCCGTTCTACGCACGGGATATCATGAATTTAATTCTAAAACGTGCGTACGAACGCACCTCGTTTGTAACGTTTGACGTACAATTTCCAACTTGTTTTCTTTTTTCCCGCACTGAGGAAGGGGATCCAGGAATCCTCAAAAGGGATTTTTTGTGCCATGTTTGTACGTATTTGTGCGTTAAAACGTTGTTAAAGGTTTTAGTTTATGTATTAAAATTCGCACAAAGTGTTTGATTTATACGTATCAGTTAAAGATTGTCTTCTAAAAGACTCACTATCAATTCAGTAAAACATTTAATGACTCTTGTATTTTTTTTATGCAATTTATCTCTGATGACCTTTCAATTTCATATTATTCATTACTATATTATATATGTCAGAAAAGATTTTAATAAACTATGCTAATTTTTCTTTTATCTTTAGTAGATTTTTTTTAAAGGCCAAAATTAATAATTAAGTAAAATATATTTCCAGATCTGAATTAATATATTTTAACATGATCAGAAAACAAGTTTAATAAGCTAGCGACCAAAAGCACAGAAATACACTTTTCAAATCTTGCGTTTAATATTTTACTTTATAGTGGCGAATAAAATTCACATGAATTATTTTCAAGGAATACCGTATTAGAAAAGCCATTTTTTAAAATGATAAAAATGCTTCAAAATAAAAGGGTCTTAAAATATGTATATAAGGTACTCTTAGAGAAACAGCGTATCACCATAAAACTTTTAAAGTATATGCACATACTTATTTTCTTTCATGAATGATTTTATTTTGGTATTTTTCCAAGCATCATAGATATACAAATAAAATCTTATAAAAGAATACATATTGCTCAAGAGATGTTCTGAAATATAGCTGAATAAAATGAAATAAATAACTTCATTGATTCTGAGATGAGGAGGTTTAGATTTAATTTGCAGCGTGCTGTTTATTTTTAAAGAAGAAGTTTTTATTTTTTTCGTATATAGTCTTTGAGTATAGCTGAAATTCAACGTCAAATTTTGCAAGAGTGAATAGTAAAAAATGATAAATAAGTCAACTAAACGCTTTATCGTGTGACTGTTTATCAAAGGATTGAACAGTGGACTTTTTAATTTAAATTTATTTCATTTAATATTTTAAACTTTCATCCCGCAATATCATTTAATATTAGTATTACTATAAGAAAAAAATATGCAAAAGAAAAGATGCAAATATTTAAAAGAGTACCAATATATATGGTACTCTTCACGTAGTCAATGGTACTCTACACGTGTCAATCACGTAGCGTGATGGACAATTAATGATTTGTATAACTTAAAGCGGGGGGGTTCATAACTTTTGGGGACTGTTTTACAAGGATGTTTGCAGTTATGTGGCAACAGACATGAAACGTACATGGACAGATTTTGGATCACTGGATTTGGTTATTGTTTATTGTTTTTGTGGCTGTGTGGCTCAGGATGGGGTAAAAAAATTCTATTGTCGGTTCAATGTATGTTAAACATACGTTTTGAATTCAGCTGTGCTGTTTATTGTGGCGCTGGGTCCGGTAGGGGAGTGTTCATGATATGCTTTCAATTGTTTTTATGCATTTGATTTATGCTTCACGACATTCTGGCCAAAACCCATTGCCACTACTGAATAATAGTTTGTTGTGTTTGTAATTAGTCGGAAACATCGCTGTGCTTTTTAATATGCCCACTGCTGATGAGGCCATAGCTTTTTGGTTGTTTTTCTTGTTTTTTTCTTGTTCAGGTTATATCTGTTTAATTTTTTTTTATGTTTGTTATATATTTAGTTTAATTATGGTGCGAGATTCTGGGTCTGCCGAATACATTTAATACATAATGTGCTATATTTAATCTGTGTGATTATTTGCAGCTATAACGCTTATCGCATGGATTTTATTTTTATTTTTATTTTCAATTTAATTTAATTTTTATTTTTAATCTTTTCTGAGCTTATATATATATATATATATATATATATATACTCATAGTTGAATTTTTTTTTTATTAAACGTAAAATGTACCACAAAGTATAAACTTGTAAAATAAAAAATAAAAGTATAAACCAGTACATAATAAAATGAAAGCACATTATAAGGTAACCATAAAACCTTAACCAAAAACAACAGAAATAACCAAATAAAACACTAAATTAATGAACAAAAACAAACCAGGAGACAGGCTGTGCGGCTTGCCACACACATATGCAGGGTTAAAACGTTTTAATGCATGCAACGATTCCCAAATTTACCTAAAAAATGAGACCATAAAAAGAATTAAAAGGAAAACAATAACTAATCCAAATTAAACAAGTATAAACCGATTCAAAAACACACGACAACTTCAACAGGGAACCGCTCACCCATCCATTATCCCCCAACCTTCCTTCTCGGTTGATTTCGATTACTGCATGTCCGGGCGAAATGAAACGTCATATTTCTGTTCAAATTTGTTGGATAACCCTGTCGCAAAGCAGTCTCGCACCTTCTAATTACCTGTTCTTTCAACGTACTGATATTAGAGATTAATCTATTTAAGCGGATTAAACTGTTTATATATAATATGTTTCTGAAAGTTGTGATATGTACATTTGAACAAAAATGTTACATTGTATTCGTTGTAAAGTTAAATTCCTCTTTTTTATCATATACTTTTAATTTTCGATTTTTAAATTAAAGTCTAAATAATTAACATCCTGATTGTTATTGGGTGATGGTTTTAATTCCAGATTATAGGGGTAGAAGTTAAACTCAAAATTTGCTTTCATACCATTTAACTATATATGAGGGGGTTAGAATGATAGTAGAGTAAGTCAAAAATTTTGAAAATCGAGATAACCATATTTTCACTGAACATATATTAATTTCTGTTCAATGTATTAGTCAAATAAATCATAATTCACTGAGGGAGTCGCTAGTTTTCAAAACAAGTTGAACCACTCGATGCAACGGCAATACAAGTTGAACCACTCGATGCAACGGCAATACAAGTTGAACCACTCGATGCAACGGCAATACAAGTTGAACCACTCGATGCAACGGCAATACAAGTTGAACCACTCGATGCAACGGCAATACAAGTTGAACCACTCGATGCAACGGCAATACAAGTTGAACCACTCGATGCAACGGCAATACAAGTTGAGCCACTCGATGCAACGGCAATACAAGTTGAACCACTCGATGCAACGGCAATACAAGTTTCACAAAACCCTTCATTTCTCAAATCACAAAATTTTGACTTACTCCTCTGTCATTCTAACCCCTTCATATATATATATATATATATATATATATATATATATATATATATATATATATATATATATATATATATATATATATATATATATATACATGCGTGTGTGTTTGTGTGTTTCTACAGCACGAAAGTAATTTAAAAATCAAATTATTTATAATTCTGAACTAGTGGCACTTAAGTCAAAAATGCACATAAAACTTCCTGCCGTAGATTCTTGTTCAAAACCGGTAATAGGCAAACTCACCAGCATATGACACGTGGAGAACTCGAAGTTGTTCAAATCCAGACTAATTTACTACTAACGGCATGAGGCGTCAATATCCATAAAATCTAACTCCTACCGCAATTTACTTATACTAACTACACAACAACACATACCTAATTATCAAATTATTGCAAGAAATAACCGTAGCAATCGTATTCTCGGATATTCAGACATACTTTGCGAAAATTAAAGAAACGGAAGATTAGGTAGCTTATTCACGCACTAATGGTTAGTATTCAGGGCACCACAATTGCACGCAAAATCTCAAAACTCCTCGACCACGGAGTAACTTTATAAAAGCAATATTGCGGACTAGGCATTATGCTACAATGTGTCCTTCAAAAGAAATATACACAGTCTGTTATAGGGAGACTTAACTACTTCTTTTTTCTCAATATCCATTCTCAAATGACTTCCCTAAAGTATTGGATAAAAGCCCGAGAAAAAGAAAACCTTCAAACAATTTTTTTTATATTAATATCTGCATGCATTTAAATATATTTCCATAATCCATTTGAAATTTAAATTAGGGTTCTTAAAAAGTTTGTAATAGACTTAACTTTTTAATGTTTTTTTTTTTTTTTTTCAATATTTTTCCAGAAGCTAAGCTTCAGTGGGTTACTTTTATTAAAATACATCAAGATTTGAAACATGGAATGAGGTATTGCTAAAATCTAACGACTCTTTTAAGTTTAGTTTAAATTGCGATAGTTGGTATGTAATACACAGAAGATTAAATTATGTTTTGTATGAAAAGAAATATAAGATTTTAAATATCTAGAAAAAAAATCAAATATAGAATATACAGGGTGTCCGAGACAAAACACCCGTATTTTAAACACTTATACTGAAGGTAATAAACAACGAACACAATTTTGTTAGGTGGTACATGGTAGCTTAGATGTGTAAATTTACATTATGTAATAGCAATGATTTTAATTTCAGGTGCTGAAAATCGGAAAAATTGAAAATTGAAAAATGACAACAAATTCTGAGAAAGCACAAATTGTGTAGTGGTATGCAGAATTGGGGTTCATTAGCAACAATTGTAGTGGTCCGAGACAGAACACCCTAATTTTAAACACTTATACTGAAGGTAATGAAAAACGAACACAATTTTGTTAAGTGGTACATGGTAGCTTAGATGTGTAAATTTACATTATGTAATAGAAATTATTTTTATTTCAGATGCTGAAAATCGGAAAAATTGAAAATAAAAAAATGACAACGAATTCTGAGAAAGCACAAACCGTGTAGTAGTATTAAGAATTGGGGTCCATTGGCAGGATGGATTACCTGCACTCGGGCATTTGGGAATCCAGAACACATTGTCTGCGAAATCCCAACAAAGATGAATTGGGAGAGATGGTCCAATTATCTGGCTATTCTTAGACATCTTCCGTTCTACTCGTGGGGCGCATGTACAAATTGTATGATTGCATAAACTAAAAAAAAATTGAAAAATGAAAAATGACAACGAATTCTGAGAAAGCAGAAACCATGCAGTGGTACGCAGAATTGGGGTTCATTGGCAGGTTGGAGTACCTGCACACTGGCATTTGGGAGTCCAGAACACATTGACTGCCAAATCCCCACAAAGATGGATTGGGAAAGATGGTCCAATTTTCTGGCTATCCTTAGACAGACATCCTCCGTTCTACTCGTGAGGTACACGTAGAAATTGTGTGATTGTACAAACAAACTTCATAACTATGTGTATCCATTGTTGTTTTAATATTTTTAATGCAACTATGACATGTTGTATTGCGGACTGTTCAAAATAGGTCGTTTTGTCTAGTTGTATTTGTTATTTATTATTATTACAGAGCTACCAACATGTCGTTTTTTCTAATGCAACTAGAATTTCATATATTTTTCTGCCTTATTTATTCACAGATTTTGAGGATTAACTGAGCCAAAATTTGCTATAAAATTTTTTTCTGTAAGAAAAAGTGTAAAAGTTGGGAGCTATGTCGTTTTACATCTTTCATTATCGAAACATTACTGGGAGGTGGAAAAATAGAGTAACAGCTAATAATAGATGGAGAAAAATATTCCTGAATGTTTATTTATAAATATAAATATATGCAAAAACATAGTACTTACCATTGAATTTTAATTACCTATAGAATAAAAATATATTGTAATTTGTATATATGTGTCATGTATATATATATATATATATATCTACTATATATATAAAACACAAACGGAAATTTCGTTCCGTTCCTTTATAACTCGAGTTCCATCGAGTGGATTTTGATGAAACTTGCACTGTTCGATAGATAATTTTTCAGGGAAGGTTTTAGTATACAACACAACGTTCTACGTAGATTAGTTATATAATTATGATGGAAAGTTCTGTTATTTTGGACGAAAATGTTACCATTGCTAATTTTTTGGCGACCATTATTGTTGCTGAAAGAATTGAAAAGACTATACATCTCGAAAAATAAAAGAAATAAAAAGAAAACTGCCCAGTTAAACTGAGGGCATTGGGCTCACAGGCTATTCACACTAATTGTATATTATACTCTTATTTCAATGAATTTGAAATAAGCCCCTCGAAAAATAAAGAAATTGACAATAATATTAAGGGGGTCATCTCCCCGTTACTCCCCTCATAGTTAACTAATGAACCCCTTAAACTAATCAGGGAATCCTCTAATTACAATGAATATATATACAAAATTTGAAGAAAATCTGATCATTCTGCATGAAAAACCCATTTATCTAAATTAAGGGGGGATTAGCCCCCCCTTTCCCCCTTTATACTTAACCAATGAACCCCCAAAACTATTCAGAAAAGCGCATTATCACAATGAACCTATATACAAAATTTGAAGAAAATTGGATAATTCTGCATGAAAAACTCTTTTATCTAAATTAAGGGGGTATTATCCCCCCTTTCCCCCTTTATACTTAACCAATGAACCCCCAAAACTATTCACAGAAGCGCATTCTCAAAATGAACCTATATACAAAATTTGAAGAAAATGGTATAATTCTGCATGAAAAACCCATTTATATAAATTAAGGGGGATTAGCCCCCCCCCCCCGTTCCCCCCCTTTATACTTAACCAATCAATCCCGAAAACTAATCAGGGAAGCGCCTTAACACAGTGAACCTATAAACAAAATTTGAAGGAAAACGGATATTTCTATGAAGAGTTATCGCGTCACGTACATACGTACATACATACAGAACCGGCGGGCACATAAGCTCTCAGGCTTTGATAGCCTGTGAGCTAAAAACTGTTGCTAATTTTATTAAAAGAAAACAAAGAAAAAAGAAAAAGAAAAAAAAGAAAAAAAAAAGGAAAACAGTTTTGGTGAGAAATAATATTAGAAAATGAAAATATTTAATTTAAACATGATTGGGAATGTTCATAATCTTTAAAAAATTATTCAATTTGCAAGATTGCTATCGGAACAATATCTGGCGATTTATCGTTTGTTTTTGGCGATTTTGATTTTACTTTTGACACCAAACAATTTAATTTTAAGCCAAAAGGTTTTTTTCCCTTCAGAAAGAATTGAAGTGACTATACATCTCGAAAAATAAAAGAAAAAACTGTTGCTAATTTTATTTAAGAAAAAAGAAAGAAAGAGAAAGAAAATAAAAAAGAAAAACAGTTTTGATGGGAGTTAACATTATAAAACGAAAATATTTATTTTAAACGTGATTGAGGAAGTTCGTAACGCTTAAAAAATTATTCAATTTGCAAGATTGCTATCGGAACAATATCTGGCGATTTATCTTTTATTTTTGGCGATTTTGATTTTACTTTTGTACCCAACAATTAGATTTTAAGCCAAAAGGTGTTTTTTCAAGTGTACGACAGCATTTTTAGAGTATTTTTTTGGTACTTCTCGGTTAGCCGGGTGCCAATGATATATATACATGTATATACGCCCACACATATATACACATATATCTACACATATACATATATGTATACATACATGTATACATATACACTTATATGTATGAATATATATATATAGATATGCATATACATATCCTCTTTAATAAAAAGGTATGTGTTGCTGACGACTGGGATTTTCGCTAATCGTTGCCACAGATTAATCTCGGAAAATGAAGCATTTGAAGTTACTGAAAAAATTAATAGCTCGAAAAGTATTTGTCAGAAAATAGTTAGACAAACTGCGTTAGAAAGTTAAAAAATTGTATTTTTCTTGCTATAAATTTCAAATCTAATGAATATGCCGTTTTTCAAATATTGAATTTCAAAAATTACCAAATTTTACAATGGAGTACCATAGCGAAAGCTTCACGCATAAAAAGATAATGATAACGGCATGTGTTCTGACGTATATATACTGACTATAGCACAGAGTCACAAATTATAGTAGCCGTATTATTCTGTTAAAATATAAAAGTGAATTATGATGTCGCGAGTGCATGATTTTTATTTAATTCTCGTCGAGTACCCTATTTTTTTCCACCTCAGTAAGGCATTTCAATTTCATTATCTTTGAAGTATTGTAAATTGCAACTTCATTCAAACCCAATTCGAATCCAACGGTAAATATTTTTCCCATAGACACCATAATGTGTGTGTGTAAACCCCATAGACGCCATAATTTAACACAATTATTAATTTTTTTTTTAAATGCTGACCTATCCCATAATAAACTCTACAGAGAATTGGTCTAATTTGTCCTTAACAGCCCAAATTTTGTCTGACACATTAAAAATGTAATAACGCAATAGCGTTCGTATCTTTTTCAGAAATGCAGAAGGACATTCCAAGTAAAGATCCATAGGGTTTTAAAATTCAAGATCAAATTCAAAGTCAATATTTCACTTGATTAAAGGTGCGTTAAAAGAAAATGACCAGCGTAGCGGGCGTAGTTTACTAGTATATTTATATGTACATATAATACTGGCGCAAGGCTGACCGAAAAGTACCCTTTTTCTATTCAAATGTAAATTATATTAATAGCAATACACTTCTATTTACTTCTACCTTATATATGAAATTTCGTTTCGGCTGCTTATAACTTGAGTTCTGCTGAATGGAATTTCATAGACCATAAACTGTAAGATAGATAATTTTTCAAGAAAGGTTTTATTGTATAACAAATTGTTCTACGTTGCTTAGTTATAGATTTATGGGGGAAAGTTCTATAATCAGGTGAACCCAATTATGAAAGTTTAGCCTTTTGAAAAAGTTCTACTGAACGGATTTTGATGAGAATTATATTATTAGTTAGATGCTATTTCAGGAATGGTTTTAGTGTACTTCATATTGTTTTATATTGATTAGTCAAACAGTTATGTGAAAGGTTATATAGTCAAATTACGATACCCGATAGTCAGATACCCGATTCCGAGAGATTAGACTTTTTGAAAGTTTTTACTGGGTGTATTTTTTGCGACTTGCATTGTTAATTAGATAACTTTTTAAGGATGGTTTTAGTATGTTTCATATAGTTCTATGTTAGTTTTAAAATTATGTGGAAAAGTTCTATAATCAGATGAACCCGACTATCAAGCCTTTAAAACTATTAGCCTTTATAAAAACTTCGACTGGATGGATTTTGTTAGTTAATTTGTTTGCATTGTAAGTTCGATAATTTTTAGTGATGGTTTTAGTGTATTGCATATAGTTCTATCGTTCTTTACCAAACCCTAACTGTAAATGACCAAATAAAAAAGTTGGTCTATAACAGCTAAAATTTTGACTGCACATTTGAAAATATAATAGCGAAATGGCGTCCTTTTTCAGTAATATGGAAGGACATTCCAGGTATATATACAAATTGCTTTCAAATACAAGGTAAAATTAAACGATATATTTCGTTTGATTCAAGGTTCATTTGTAGAAACCGACCAGCGCAGCTTGCTAGTATATATATATTTGAAACATACATTAACATTGCTTCATAATAATTCAAGTCAATTTCAAATTAAAATTTTACATTATAAAATTGGTTAAAATTTTAGATAGAACTGACATATCTGTTTTTGAGTAATAAGTTGCTAATTCATATTTTACTTTTTAAATTATGAAAGAGTTTCTTAGATAAGTAATTTCAGCAGTATACTTTTAATAGATTACACTTTTAGTCTTATTATGCAGCAAATAAGAGAAATTCACCCCTTATTGCTTTTCTATATTTGTCTGTGTAACGCTTCGGATTTTGTCTCTTATTTCTGTCTGTGTACATTCATATTTTGGATCAGTCATATATCTAAAGCTGTATATAACTTTATATCACAAATCTATATTGTGCAATTGAAGAAATCTATTTTGTAGCCTTCTGTAATTAAAAAACGAAATGTTATCTTTTTTATCTGAACAGATGTGTCTAAAGAGTACTTTTTAATGCGACAAAAAAAAATTCGTCAAAAAATGTAAAAATTGCAAGCTTCAAGTTGCCGGAACACTTTTCTGTGTAGAAAAGAGTTTTTGTCATTTGAAGACATTTCCGCCTTCTGACTGGAGAATTTCAGGAAATTTTAAGTTCGCAATTTTTTTTTTTTTTTTTTTTGTAATTTGAGAGAAAAAATGATATACATACAAATTCAGTTCTAATACAAAAAAGTACTATGTAGTATAATTTGCCCAAACATGCCAACTATTTGATTAAAATGAATCTTTAGATTGGAAGATTTCAGGTGAAATTTCTGTATATTGGTGATAAATGGGAAACTCAAAGCGTAAACTTTCGTGTGTTAGGGAAATACAATCAACTGAAAAATATATTGAGTTCGTGTATTTTTTTATATTATACCTTGTATAATCACATTCAGTTTAACATAGTTTTTATATTATTTCCATAAAACCAGTCTGTTATTAAACCACAGAATTTAATAAAAGACAGATGATTTCGGTCAAATTGAGAAAACAAGTGAACGCCAAAAAATGGCATTAAATTAAAACAACTTATTAGGAAAGCTTGTTTAATGTAGTGTATTTCTACAAGACTTCATTTGCTTTACAAATCAAAATTATGAATTTGTTTGTATCTGATTACTCAACCTTCCTATAGAGCACTTATTCATCTTGATATTAATCATTGTGTCTCAAATGATTCTACCATATTGGAAATCCAAAATGTTTTTACTACAAATGTGTGATTTCCGATCTTAAGGTTCTTCCGATGAATTCGGCAAAAATACATCACATCATTTATTTACTGTCCTAAGTTATGCCAACAAGTTTTAACAATTTGAATACAATGTTGCCAGTGGAGAAATTAAATTTTCACTTCATTTTCATTTCACTTTTCCCTTCTCAAAATAATCGCTGAAGCAGATAGTACTTTGTTATTGCAATAGAATACGGCTTTGTATTCGTAAATGATTATATTTCCATACTAGCGGCCCTCCCTCGCTTTGCTTCGGGTTAACCTTGAAAACCTTCATCTCTTTGTGTTTTCTGTAGACCTTTTTAATGTGTACAATAATTAGTACATTATTTTGATAAATCTTGTAGGGTTCAGCCTGCGTTTGCAATGTATAAGCGGAAAAAATGAAATTATTTACGACATCACATTAAAAACCTAAAAAATAACAGTATTTCTCCACTATTTAATGGATATACATATAAACCATCCTCTTGAATCACTCTATCTATTAAAAAAAACCGCATCAAAATCCGTTGCGTAGTTTTAAAGATTTAAGCGTACATAGGGATATAGGGACAGAAAAAGCGACTTAAACCTCAAAAATAACAGTATTTCTCCACTATTTAATGGATGTTATTATACATATAAACCTTCCTCTTGAATCACTCTATCTATTAAAAAAAACCGCATCAAAATCCGTTGCGTAGTTTTAAAGATTTAAGCGTACATAGGGATATAGGGACAGAAAAAGCGACTTAAACCTCAAAAATAACAGTATTTCTCCACTATTTAATGGATGTTATTATACATATAAACCTTCCTCTTGAATCACTCTATCTATTAAAAAAAACCGCATCAAAATCCGTTGCGTAGTTTTAAAGATTTAAGCGTACATAGGGATATAGGGACAGAAAAAGCGACTTAAACCTCAAAAATAACAGTATTTTTCCACTATTTAATGGATGTTATTATACATATAAACCTTCCTCTTGAATCACTCTATCTATTAAAAAAAACCGCATCAAAATCCGTTGCGTAGTTTTAAAGATTTAAGCGTACATAGGGATATAGGGACAGAAAAAGCGACTTAAACCTAAAAAATAACAGTATTTCTCCACTATTTAATGGATGTTATTATACATATAAACCTTCCTCTTGAATAACTCTATCTATTAAAAAAAACCGCATCAAAATCCGTTGCGTAGTTTTAAAGATTTAAGCGTACATAGGGATATAGGGACAGAAAAAGCGACTTTGTTTTATACTATGTTAAGATAAGTAGCTATTGTAATCAGTAGAAATTGTCCGAAATTCGCATTCAAGTTAAATTCTGTAATTTTTTTTTTTTTTTTTTTTTTTTGTTATTTGAAGGCTATTTGATCTTCTGCATTTATATTGCATTTTCATCTATTGTATGATGTTGCATGTAACATATTGCGTGTGCTTAGTCTATTAATTAATACTTAAACTACAATGCGGTTTATGAGAAATGGAATTTCTATATTCTTCGTTTTTTGAAAGACTGGTCAAAGCAGCTAGAACCTTGTATTTTCGGCAAAGACTTATTAGGCAAAGACATTTTAGTCAAAGACACATTAGTTTTTAATCACAAATGAATATATTTCCGAAAGACAATGTAAGCGGTTGTATTCGGTCGTAATTACACGAAATTCGTGTTCAAGTTGATCAAAATAAATATTCCTCTGGTATTTTCATCTATTGAGTACTATCTTGTGTCTTATCTACTTCTGAGCCAATATTCTAATCTACTTCTGAGCCAAAATTCTTATCACAGGGTTACCTATTGAGAAATTGAACTTTCATATATCTTTAAGTGAGTAGTTAATGCAACTGGAACCTTCATATTCCAAGACAACGAAATATGAATTTCTAATCGTAAATTACTGTGTTTCCAATTAGATAAGTTAGTAAATGTAGACATATTAAATTCACTCCAAAGAATTTTTGTTCGTTACGGGACATTGGTATTGCATATTCATCTATTGCGTGATACAGAAAAATTATCTAATGGGTTTTCAAAAAATTCTCTGAAATTTCAGCTTATATTCTAACTACATTTTTGTTGCGAATTTGCGAGATACAAAGCATTAAACTAAATATCATCAGGAAACTCAGTAGCGCGCACTAATCTGTAATACTTCAGAAAACAAACAAATGGTAAGGAAAGTTTTTCAGCTTAACTATTTCGGCGTAAGAGCAGGGTCAGGCACATCGAGCAGTTTAATCCAATAGTGTAAATCCTGGGTGTATCCATAACGAAAATGCACTAAAATATTTCTTTGCTATTTCCTACATTACTTTAAGATAAAACTGTAATTAGTAAAGATTTTATAAACAAAATGCATGGTTTCGTATTGAGTTTAAAACTTGTTAACTGGTTAAAGAATTACTTTAATAAGTATTAGATCTACAAAAAAATTGAGGAAATTAACATTTTTGCTCCTCGTAATTATTTTTTTTTACATTCTGATCCGTTCAGATCAAGAGAGAGATGAAAAGTGAGTTTATTAGTCCTTTGGATGAGAAAGTTCAGTTTTTGAATGACGCAATTGTCTCTGGTTATTACAGGGAAAGAAAAAAAGTCATTGCGTCAGCCGATGCACTTTAGGATGATGCAATACACATCTCCTATTACGATTCTCGGTTGGAGATCACTGATGTAACATATTTCTTTCTTAAATTGGGTGATTATTTATTAGGGTTTTCCAATATTCCCCATTAATCGCCCAATGGTGGAAAGTTCTGGAGGTTTAGTTTCAGTCTGTTCCGCAGAAAGTCAGGTTTAGGCGCGGGCTTGGTCATGATATCGGCTATCATGTCTTTACTTGGGCAATAGATTAGTTCTATAGTTCCTGATTCTTTCAGATGTTTTATTACATGATATTTATATCGATATGCTTGCTTCTATTTGTATGTTTATCGGATTCTATCATTTTGATGCAAGATGTATTGTCCTCATGTAATTTGATAGGGAGTTTTTGTGGTAAATTTAAGTCTTCAAGAAGTTTAATGATCCATACAATTTCTTGAGTAGCATTTGCGGCAGAAATATACTCCGCTTCCGCAGACGATTGGGCTATGCAAGTCTGTCTTTTTGAATTCCACTGAATAGGATTTTTCCCTAGTAGGAAAATGTTGCCGCTAGTTTATTTTCTCGTTTTAACGTCGCCTGCCCAGTCAGCATCAGAGTATGCTTCGAAGATTGGATCTGATTCGGTGCTTAAAATTAAGTTTAAATCTTTTGTTGAGTTCAAGTATCTTATTATTCGTTTTACAGCCTTCCAATCCCTTTCGGTGGGACTTTCACATTTTCTGCTTAATATATTAGTGGCTGTGGTAATGTCGGGTCTTGTTATGGTTGCTATGTAAAGTAATCCTCCAATGGCCTTTCTATATTGTGTATTGTTGGGCATTTGTTTGTCGTCGTTTCCAAGACGTAAGTACCCTGTATCCATGGGTGTACTATAGAGTTTGATTCTTCAAGATTAAATTTTCTCGCAATTTCTTCAATTTTAGATTTTTGGTTCAGAGTAAATCCGTTTTCGATTTTGTCGATTTTAATTCCTAAATAATTGTTTACCTGTCCTAAATCATTTAATGTATATTGTGATTTTAGGCTTAGAATTATTTCTTCGATTTGTTTCTCTTTTCCAGCTATGAGGATGTCATCCACATACACAATTATGTAAACTGTGTTTTCCTCTATTCCGCGGGTGAATAAACAATTATCTGCAGTACTTTGTGTAAAGTTTAGCTTATTTAGTGTTTCGCTTATTTTTGTGTGCCAGGCTCTTGCTGCCTGTTTAAGCCCATAGATGGCTTTTGTCAATTTGCACACTTTATTGCGTTCGTTATAAACAACGTAACCTTCTGGTTGAGCCATATAAATCTCTTCTTCTAGATCGCCGTGTAAAGAAGCTGTCTTTATATCTAAATGTTTTACTTCTAACATATGATACGCTGCTGCGGTTAGGAATGCTCTGATCGTAGTGTGTGTCACAACTGGGGCAAAGGTTTCGTCATAATTTTCTCCGTACTTTTGTAAAAAACCCTTTGCTACCAATCGAGCTTTATACCGTTTTATTTTTCCCGTTTCGTCGTATTTAGCTTTATAAGTCCATTTGGAACCAATTACTCTTTTTCCTTGCGGTGGATCTACTAGTATCCAAGTTTTATTTTCTTTTAGGGAGTTAATTTCGTCCTGTGTAGCGATTAGCCAGTTTTTCTTTTCTTCCGGATTTTCGATTTCTAACATTTCTTTCCAACTTTTAGGTTCGTTGATCGGTTCATATTTTACGGTGTATGCAAATCTATCAGTTGGTACGCCTCTGTTTGTTCTTTGTGATCTACGGGGTTCAAGTGTTTGTTGTTGTTGTTGTTGTTGGAACGCGGTTGGTTCACAAGGAGTGGGTGCAATGCTTATTTCTATGTTACTTGTATCGCTGGTTCTTGGTTGTTCATTTTTGCTTAATGTAATTTCGTTTGAATTTAAATTTACATCATTTTTAGCATTTAAGAACTTGTTTTCGACGAATTTGACCGATCGGGAAGGTATTACTCTTCCGTCTTTCATATAAAGTCTGTACGCTTTAGAGCGGTTGTCGTAACCAACGAAAGTTCCTTGTTCAGCTCTGCTGTCTAATTTTCCGCGTTTTGTCTTGTGTACGTAAGCGTAAGCTATACAGCCAAAGACTTTTAAATAGTGTAGGTTTGGTTTTCGATTCAACAAAAGTTCATATGGAGTTTTATCATTTGGCCTGGTTGGAAGCCGGTTTTGTAAATGGTTAGCAGTGCTTATAGCCTCTCCCCATAGTTTATGAGGTAAATTCGCTTCCAATAACATGCTTCTTGTCATATCTAATAACGATCTGTTCTTACGCTCCGCAACGCCCTTCTGGCTCGGTGATTGTGGAACTGTTAATTGGTGTTCGATTCCATTATCTTTAAGATATTGTTCCATTTCTGAGCTCGTATACTCACCTCCATTATCGGATCTGATTGCGTTCGGCATTCTTCCAAATTTATTGTGTACGGTCGCGACATAGTCTTTTAATTTTTCAAACACTTCGCTCTTTTTAGACATTAAATATATGATACAGAATCTTGAATAGCCGTCTATGAATGTTACGAAATAGGTTTTTCCGCCTATTGTAGGTGTTTGAATCGGACCACAAACGTCGGAGTGTATTAATTCCAATTTTCTCTTCGCTCTGCATTCGGCCGATTATGGATATGGGGTCTCGCTGGTTTTTGCTTCTATGCATACCTCACAAATATATTCGTGCTTACAGTTATCTAATTTAATTCCGTTCACTAATTGTTTGGATGTAATTGTTTTAATTGTTTGATAGTTTCGGTGACCCATCCTTCTATGCCACGTTTCTATGAAGTTGGAGTTTTTACATGTGTGTGTAAGATTCGCGCAATTGGTGGTTTTGTTGTACACGAGTTGAATTTCATATAAGTGATTCTTTAATGTGCCTTCGAGGATTGTTTTATTTTTATAATTTATGTAGCAATGATTTTTCTCGAAAATAACATTACAACCATTCTTGGTTGCTTTACTTACGGATAAAAGGTTTGATTCTATTTCAGGGACATATAGTACCTCTTTCAGTATAATTTGGCCGTTACTTTTACCATTTTCTATAATCACTTCACCGGAACCGTAAGATTCTAATTTACTTCCATTTGCTACAGTTATTTGAGTTTCTGTCAGTTCTTTAAAATTCGTTAACATATCTTTAGAATTTGTTACGTGTGTGGAACTGCCACTGTCCACGACCCATGTATGTTTTTCTGTATTTTCTACTAGAAAAGCTATATTTTCTGTTTTAATCTCTTCATTTTTCGCAAAGCATAGTGAAGTAGAATGATTTTTATTTTTATAGCTTTTGTTATTTTGAGCGTATGTGTTGGTATTTTTTTTCCTTTTTGGAACCAACATTGGGAATTTGAATGGTTTCTCATTCGGCAATGCGAACAAAACTTTGCGTCTTTTTTATTATCTGCATTTCCGTATCTTTTTTGAGTTTTAAATGCTTTCGATGTGTTTTCCGAATTTTCTGAATTTTCTATTCTTCGGGTATATTCATCGGTCAACTTGCTTCTAATGAAAGCGGGGGTTAATTCTTGTTCGGGTCTTGTCTCAAGGGCGGTGATTAATGTGTCATATGAGTGGGGCAGTGAGCACAATAATAGTAATGAAATATGGGAGTCACTTATGTTTTCCCCGATGGCTGATAGTTTATCCACTAGTTCTAAAATTTTAGTTATATGGACTATCATGTTTCCATTTTCATTTAATTTAGTGCTATATAGTTTCCTCAATAAGAACAATTTGCTGGAGAGGTTTGATCTCTCATGAATTTTTTTAAGCGCGGTCCACGTCTCTTTTGCGCTATTTAAGTGCTTGAAGTGCACTATTTGATCATCTTCAATGCTGAGGTTTATTAAGTCTCTGGCCTTTTTATCTTGCTTAATCCAATCAGCATTGGGTTGTTCTGGGGGATTTTCTGTTGTAACTTCTAGCAATTCCTCTTTTATAAGCATCATCTCTATTTTAAAGCGCCAATTCGAATAATTTTGAGAATTTAATTTCTCGATTAATTGGCTATTGTTAAACGAAGTCATTTTTTTTCAAATCTCGATGTTTTTATTTTATTTTATTTTATTTATGTATTTATTTATTGCCTGCCTGCTTTGTTTTAAAAGATTTCATATCAGTCTAACATAATCAAATTGTTGCGAATTTGCGAGATACAAACTATTAAACTAAATATCATCAGGAAACTCAGTAGCGCGCACTAATCTGTAATACTTCAGAAAACAAACAAATGGTAAGGAAAGTTTTTCAGCTTACCTATTTCGGCGTAAGAGCAGGGTTAGGCACATCGAGCAGTTTAATCCAATAGTGTAAATCCTGGGTGTATCCATAACGAAAATGCACTAAAATATTTCTTTGCTATTTCCTACATTACTTTAAGATAAAATTGTAATTAGTAAAGATTTTATAAACAAAATACATGGTTTCGTATTGAGTTTAAAACTTGTTAACTGGTTAAAGAGTTACTTTAATAAGTATTAGATCTATACAAAAAATTGAGGAGATTAACATTTTTGCTCCTCGTAATTATTTAGTTTTTTTACATTCTGATCCGTTCAGATCAAGAGAGAGATGAAAAGTGAGTTTATTAGTCCTTTGGATAAGAAAGTTCAGTTTTTTGAATAATGCAATTGTCTCTGGTTATTACAGGGAAAGAAAAAAGTCATTGCGTCAGCCGATGCACTTTAGGATGATGCAATACACATCTCCTATTACGATTCTCGGTTGGAGATCACTGATGTAACATATTTCTTTCTTAAATTGGGTGATTATTTATTAGGGTTTTCCAATAATTTTTTTAATAAAAATGATAAAGTTTCATATCTTTTTTTCCCTCTAAAACGTCATCTAAGCAGAATCGATATTTCGTTTCTTGGAATTACAAAAATTCTTAGAAAACAGAATATCGATTTGTAATCGTAATATATTAAATAGTTTTTCAAATGTCTAAGTAACCGATTGTAGTCAATGAAATTATCCGAAATTCGTATGTATGTTAAACTCTCTAAGAAAAGCTTTTTTTAGTTACCGAATACATTTATATTGCATATTCATGTGTTGGATTATGTTGTATGATCCTTTATTGTGCGTGCTTAATCTTGCGTAAAATTTAAGCACTCGTTGTAAGTCCTTGCTCTAATTATCCTTACCTATGGAGAAATCAAAACTCTATACATATGTTCTTTAAAGACATGCATACAAACTCCTATAGTTTTGTTGTTAATTTACACCTTTAGCATTTAAAAAGAGATTTGAATTTTTTTTTTCGAATGCATTTCAAAACTTCTATAATTCATTTGAAAAACAATCCAGCTTTTTTGTAAATATGTAATAAAGTTAAATTCTAAATGTTTTCTAACAAATTACATTTTAGCGTTTATTTTGTTCGAAGTATTTCAATTTTCGAAACAAAGAATAAAAATAAAATTTAACGATGGCTGTATTTCAGATCTAGCAATTCTTTAACAAATTTTGATGAAACAAATTAGAAGAAAGAGCTAAATAGCTAAGAGAAACATATCGCATACTTAGCATTACTTTTGAGATTAATGTATATAAACTATGTATAATTTTATTATACATTACAAACAAATAATCAAAATTAAAAGAACAACATATTTCACAAATATTATGTAATTTAAAATGGAAATACCTACAAAATTCTGTAAGTTTGCTGTAAATAGTACTTTCTTTTTACTTTATATTAATCACAAGCTATCAAAATTTCTCTAAAGTATTGGATAGATGTCAAAAGTTTAAAAAAATAAGTTCTGTAATTTCTGTCAAGTTTCTTCAAAGAAGATTGATGTTTCTGTACATACATTTCAACAGACTCCCTTAATCCATTTGAAATTCAAATCAGGTTTTTTTGTAACTTTGTAATAGAGTTAGATTTTTAGCGTTTTCCAAAATCTCTCTTAAGAATGTAAATTTTAGCGTGTTTCTGTCTTTTATTAAATGTATTTCACTCTTCAAAATATAGAATATAGCTTAGATCTATCGATACTATGGATTTTTAAAATTAAAATAGCAATGTAAGTGATATAAAACATAAATTGTACTTAAAAGCTTTGCGTTCTATACTGAAAAAAAAATTAGATTTTCAAATGAAAAATAAATATCACTTAAACATATACTTTTATCTGTAAAAAAATACATATTAATATAGAATGTTTTTATTTATTTCCAGGCTACACTGTTAAAAAAGTAATTGTCTATAATCTAACAAAAAAAAAAGCTAACCACGAATGAAAATAAACAATAACCATTTCCGAGTTACCCACTACTTTGGAAAGTATTTTTTATCTTTAGAATCCCGAGACAGCAAAACATTTTCGAAATTTAAAGAAGCATATATAAAAACAATGTTCCTTCAGCTGCCACTGATTTTATGAAATGTTTTTGAGTAGTTTTACAGTGTAATATTTGGTTTTCACAACACGGAATACAGATTTTTGAATACCATCAATTCCAAAGTAAACATATTGGTGTTCAACAAACATGATAAATTAACATTATCAACATTCAAATTCAAATTAATATTATATTTTTACTCTTACGTGTAAAAATTCCACTACGCAGTTCAAAATATTTAATTGAGATTTAATAGCATCCAGAAAATCGATATTCCTGTTTAAGAAAACTGATTTATATACTATAAAAACAACTCAGAATTGTTTCCGAAAATCATCCGCGGTAAAATACACTTATTTAAAATGAAATGCTTTTTTTTAATTCCGACATTTTATTGTTTTCTGAGGCTTATAAAGATGAAGAACTGTTTTTGGAGACATGGATAACTTCGAAGGTGTTACTTCATATTTTCGTTCCTAGCTATATTATATTTTTATAGATTCAGAAGCATTTGTCATTTTTACAGTGTACGTTAAAGTAAGTAGAATGTTGCCTATGGCAAAATTACACTGTTTTTTTTTAAATATACAATAAATAGTGACAGCGGTAACCAGAATCTCATTTTTGCAAGGCAACGAAATATCCAATTGTAGTCGTAAATAAATCTTTATAAATTTAATTAGGGTCAATTTATGGAACTGTTTTAATTGTAATATCGGCTAAATTAACGTGAAACCTTAAAACTCTTTCCGAAAAGCTTTCTTTACGTTCCGAAGATTTCATCTTAATAGGAAAGTTTCAATTAATGCTTCTTACTGAATTCTAACATTTCTTTTACAAATTTGTACTAGCAGGAGGCAAAGTTGATAAAATCTTGTATCTAAAAAAAAAATCTATTCGTCAGTAAGAATTACTTCCCACCTCCCCCATTAATGCATTTCAAAAAATATTTTTTTCTATGAATTAATTGAGAAACAAATACTAACAAGAATAGTTTAGAAATATTAATTACATAGCTTAGAATAGTACATAATTTAGGAAAACAATGATCTAACGAAACTTATCAAAATTATATATCTCAGAAAAAAAAGAAAGTTAGAAAAAAGAAATACTGTAAAAGTTGAATTAACCGGTATGTTCGGAAAATGCTGATTGCCAAATGTTTCAAATGTCCAAATAGTTGAATGCTACAAAATCTATATCTGATGAGGGAGCATTGATAATATAGTGAAACAGGAAAACAATTTTTTGCTTTTTTCCTATCGAAGTCAGTCGAATTATTATGATTTTATTATTTTTAAATTTGCAGTTGGTAAACTTATTTTTGCAAAATTAATATATATATATACAACCATTAATGAAACATTACCGTAACACTAACAAAAACTATGAAATTATGAAGTAATATGTAATTAATTGACAACGATAGTGTTCCCCAACACTCTGAATATAGATACAATATACTTATTTAAAAGAAGAAGAAATTAAATTAAAAATTGAATGAATGAAATTGAATATATATATGTTTTTTAACATAGTTTCAAATTTACTTCTTAATATTGGGGGAGTGAAAAAATGCAGTTTGTGGTCATTTCTTAGCTGAATTTTTATGCAATTTCTGAATTTTGACCACATTGTCAAGCCCTGTTTATTAGTTAGAAGAAATAAATTAAAAGAAATAGTCAAATCTAAAAGAGCAACTTAGTACAAAAATAATTATTTCAAAATAAAACATGTGTGAAATAAAGTCTATGTCTGTTTTAAATTTAAAACGCTGAATTAAAATTAAATGAATAACACATTTCACAAAAGTATGAAAATTTAAAAAGAAATACATACATACTGAAATAAGTCGCCGTAAATAGTACTTTTACTTTACATGAATTATAAGCTGTCAAAACTTCTTTGAAGTATCGGATAAAACTCAAAGTATATAAATAATGAAAGATGTTTAAATTTTGTCCAGTTTCTTCAAACAAAATTGATATATATACATTTTTTAATCCATATATATTTCAAATGACTTATATCATCCATTTGCAATTCAAATCAAGCCTATTTAAAATATTGTATTAAAGTTAGAATCTTAATGTATTCTAAAATATATTTTAATAATCTATGTTTTCCTAAGTATATGTCTGTTTTACAGAGTATTTCCGTTTTCGAAACATATAATAAAACTAAGTGCGATATGTAAAAGTTAATTTAAACTTAAAAGCACGTAAAGAAGTATTATATTTCGAAGAAAAACAGATAAAACTTTGATATATATACTTTGCATGTTATTTGTAACACTTTTCAACATAGTTGAAAAAGTGTTTACGACTTCAGCTCGTCTGGCTTTTTGTCTATCTATCTGTTCGTTCACTAACTCGCATTAATATGCTCGAATCGCCATTTAATTTTTTCAGTGTATTTTAATGATGTTATACAATTACAATCACACTGAAATTGATCAACTTTGAAACATCACCGAGGTGCACTACAAGATACATGCTATAGAATAGGGTATACATAGATATTTATCGTTACTTTACAAGGACACACAAACGAAATTTGTTAGAATACTGTCTTACGAGTGATAATTGATGGAAGTGCGTTTTCATTTAAGGGTGTATTCAAATCCAAACTGTTTATTTTGAGACACATTTTTAAATTCATTTTTGCTCTAAAATGCATCTAATTGGCAGGTTCTCTTATTCAGAAACTTTATAATATCCGTATTGTCTCAATTGTTTGATAAAGGCAGAATATATTTCGAAAAAGGCTGTCAAAGTGGACATTTTGAACAGAATTTCCCAAAGCGATAGCGCTGGTAACAAAAAGAAATTATCGTACTGTGAAAATAATTGCATGTAAATCAATTTCTAATTAATTGAACGAAAAATAAAAACATGGGTCCCTTATAAATCTCTTCATAAATCAAACCGCCGAGTTTCATGTTTTTACTTTTAAAAATGAGTTCCGAAAATGTGTCTCAAAATTTTAAGTTGTTGAGCGTGGAAAAATATTTTTTTTAATACCGCTTTAAGAGATGCGTTTTTAATTTTAACTATTGTTTTTGCATATTACTTGGCCTGTAAGATTTCTATCTCTTCTTATACGGTGCTAGTTAAAATAACTCAAGTAAATTTCCGTTAATTCATGAAAATTTCTAAAAGGGAATATTTAACTATGTTATGCGTTTCAAAACTGAATTAAATTTTAGTATACTGCGTAATATATATACAAATCTATACATCATACACAGGGCTGCACGTAAGAATTTTGAATCTTTTCCGACTTAGATGGTAAATGCTGAAATTTGTTGTTTCAATGTGTACCAAATTGTTTAGTTACCAAATTGTTTATTTAGCTACCATATTTCATCTTATGAAGCGGTATTGTTCCAATATTCTGAATATGTTGAAAGTGACAATATAATAATATATATTTCTTTTAAATGCTAAAAGGTGTAAATTAACAACATAATACAAATTAAAATGACTTTTATTAGGTTAATAATCACATTTTAATTACTTAATAGGGGTATAGCCAACATAGTGAAAAAGTACCCAAGCCGGTACTCAAACCCGGGTTATCAGTATAGCGCACTGACGTTCTACCAACTGAACCACTTGGGAACGATACTCAGCCTGGAACTTTCTCAGTATAGCATGTTGGCAAGACTACAAAAGCACCACAACAGAGAATACCTTCCGTGAGCCACCAACCCTGTGGCAAACACGAAAACAAAGAAAATCCAGGTTCGACAACTGAACAAACTCACATTTAATACTTTGGAACTTTTTCTATAGAAAATGTCTCACGCCTTGCATTCATAATAATCAAATTTTAATTGCTTAATAGGCCTATAGCCAACATAGTGAAAAAACAATTAAAATTTGATTATTATGAATGCAAGGCGTAAGAAATTTTCTATAGAAAAATTTCCAAAGTATTAAATGTGAGTTGTATTAATTTTTTTGACATGTTTCGACTCTCTCTGAGTCATTTTACAAACAAATGAGGTTATTGCATAACTGCACGGAGTTTGAAGTTATTATTTAAAATGCTATTATTTATTTTTCATGTACTTTTTAAAAAATTAAGCACGTTATCTTTGATTTATATATATAAATCAAAGATAACACACGAAAATACAATATGTAACGATGCGGCATCTTTTAACTTACCGAAACTGTGGCTCGAGTTACTGTATGGTTACATATACAGGGTGTCCAGCGAATAAGACCCTGATTTCAAAATTAAATATCTCTAAAACAAAGGTCAATAGAATTATGCGATAAACGTTTTCTTAATTAGCTAAGCTGTAAAAATGTTTTACAGAAGTTTTGAAAATTTAGTTTTAAAAACTGTTAACAGATGGCGCTGTAATCACAATGCCTATAAATTGTGCTTCAAAGTCCAGAGCGATCAGTTCGACCATTGGATCGTGAAAGGAGGTTAGCGTAGAGGTTGAAATCATGTATTCCATTGAACAACAACGTCTTTTCTCGTACAGGGGTATTACAAATTAAAATGCCGCCCTACAGCAACAAGGCACAGCTTTAAAAAAAGATTTAATGTTCCGAAAGGACCCGATGCGAAAGTCATTCGTAAGCTCTTTGCCAAATTTGAAAGAACCGGTAGTGTGGATGATAATCGAGTGGGAAACGTTGGACCCAGGCAAACTGTAGTCACTCCTGGAAATGTCTCCAAATTTTCTGGGAATATTCCGAAATTCAAGGAATAGCATGCGAAGAATTGCATCAGAGACTGGTTTAAAGTGTTCCAGTGCGCAAACAATGTTGAAATACAGCCTACGAATATTTCCATACAAAATCCAAAGTCATCAGACTATACCCACAAAAGCTTTGGGACAAAGGGTTGATTTTGCGAACCAGATTCTCACAGTGATTGATAATGAAGGGTTTGATGTTGGCCGCTACTTGTTCACCGATGAATCACATTTGCACTTGAATTGATTCATGAATAAACAAAACTGGAGATTTTGGAGTTCTGAAAATCCTCATTTGTATGAAGAGAAACCACTGCATTCGCCTAAAGTTACTGCTTGGATTGCAGTATGCACCAGAGGCATTATCGGTCCTTTTTTCATACGACAAACTATCACTAGTGAACGTTACCTTACAATTTTGGAACAATTTGTCAGCACACAACTAGCGTTGGACGATCAACCAGGTATCGATTGCTTCATGCAAGATGGGGATCGACCACATCGTACAGAAAAGATGTTTCGTCTTCTTCATGAGTACTTCGGGAATAGAGTAATTGCGTTGGATTATCCCAAATTTACTGGCACGGGAATAGATTGGCATCCATATTCGCCCGATCTGACTCCTTGTGACTATTTTCTGTGGGGCGCATTGTCACACTGTCTACCGGAACCATCCCACTACGCTGGATGAGCTTGAATCGTCGATTTGCGTGGCATGCGATTCCATTTCAGTTGAGACATTGCAGGATGTGATGTCAAATTTCATTAATCGTTTACTCCACCTCATTGTTTCGAACGGTGAACATTTGGAAAAGATTGTGTTCTGATTGAAAAGAATGCTTGACTTGACTTTGTTTCAGATTGCTTGCAGAGAACGAGTTTTTCGGCGTACAGCGCCATCTGTTAACGGTTTTGTAATTAAATTTTCGGAACTTCTGTATAACATTTTTACAGCTTAGCTAATAAACAAACAGCTTACCACATAATTCTATTGATCTTTGTTTTTCAGATATTTAATTTTGAAATCAGGGTCTTATTCGCTGGACACCCTGTATGAAAATGAACAACCAAGTAAAAATGAAAGATAACGTGCGTAATTTAAAAAAAAGTACATGAAAATTAAATGATAACATTTTAAATAATAACTTCAAAGCCTGTGCAACTATGGAATATTCTCATTTATTTTTGAAAATGACTCAGAGTGAATCAAAGAACCCAATTAGAGTTATTTTAATTTGTATTATGTTGTTAATTTACACCTTTTGGCATTTAAAATAAATATGTTGAAAGTGTTTTATAATCTTTTCTTGACGCATTTTTCATTCTTGGTAATTATTTTTATATATTATTTTTCATCTTCCATACTCCATCATCTTTCATCATCCACATTTTCTTTTTGTAGACATTTTTCTGTAAAATAATTAAATACATACATCAAACATTTTCTTTAACTAGATAATTTTATTAAAAATTACATACGATTAATCAAAAACAAAAATAATAATAATAACCTATTTCTCAAACTTACGTATTTTAAAAATTACCTACAAACTGATGTTTGTGGAAGAAAATAAAATTTTTTAACATTAATCATGAGCTGTCAAAATATTTCTGAGGCACTGAACAAAAATCAAAGTATAAAAATATTAAAAGTCGTTTAATTTTTGTCAAGTTCCATCAAATATTACGGATATTTTCTTTTTCAACCATTTCAAAAGAATTGATTCCAAAAACTACCTTAAATTCAAATCAGGCTTTATAGAAATTTGAGACAAAGTTCATTTCATTTTATGTTTTCTGCATTAAGAATCCAAGTTTAGCGAGTATGAGTCAGTTGTTCAAAGTATTACAGATTTTGAACTACAGAATATAGCTATATCATAAAGAGGCTATTGAATTATTTTTAAATTGAAATAAGATTTATATATTATGATTTATATATGAAGATTTATATATTATTAAGTGATTTATATATTATGAAGCTTTAGATTTCGTATAAAAAATAAATAAAGCTTTAACATATATTTTGCAGCTTATTGTTCATTAATAAATATAGAGTTTTCTTCAAAAGTCGCATTCTTTTTCATAGATATTTTCCTAGAAATAATACAAATACTCACTGAGGAATGTGTACACGTAATGTGTTTTATATTTATAATAATTATGGAAAAAGGGAAGTTATTTATAATAAATATTATAAAAATTTCATATAGTTAAAAAAAACATTATCTATATATTACGAGTAAACGTGCTAAGCATTTCAAATTATGGATAGTATTATACATAAGTATTACCAAACCATACGTACAAACTGCTAGGCAAAATGTACACCGTCCATATGAAACGTATTCATATCACATCTGTAGCATATATTCCTAAATCCATAGAAAATTAACACCATCTAGGAAAAATATTTTCACAGTGAGAAAGACTTTGTGATATTGCGATGAAAATATTTTTGTTTGTGGTTTTTCTGACACCTTACACACACATATATATATATATATATATATAGAACCATAATAGGATATTTTTGAAACGATTTTTAAAACTTTTTCCAGTTACGCTTTAAATGTGATGTTTGTAGAAAGTGAACGGCACCAAAATATTGATGTATATTGTTATAGTCACCAAAAGCATTAAACAAAATAATTACTTTTGCTTAGGATTATATGTATAAAATGGAATGTTATTTTACATGTCTGCACAAAAAAATTGATAATCCATGAACGGTAATTGTTTTAAATGAAGTTTAATCGCATCATACTACATAATATTCAAAGGAATTGAAATAAGTTATTTATAAAACAAGTATATGTTTTCTAATGAACATTTCTGTACAGGTATTTTACAAAGCATTACAGTAACATTAGAATATTGGACAAAAGTATTCTGATACTATCTATGGGTCCTAAATGATGATTTTAAAAGGACGTCATTAATGAAATTGGAAATTTTCCCTATCATCATCCAAATCATCATTTTTTAATACTGTTTTTGAATATTTGAAATGCTAAATATTGAACATTTTGAAACTTTCTGTGAAAAAGCTATTCTTTTAATTTGAAATGGTAAGCATTTGAATTATGATTTTTGCTTTTCATTAAAAAGGCATTTAAATGTGACTAACATGAAGCAATAAATCTTACGTACAGTGGTGGCCAAAAGTGTGGACATTTTTTGAAAGTTTCATGTTTTACAACTTTGTGTGCTTGTAGAATATATTAATTTTCCATTAAATACAAACGTTTATATATCAAATTGAAGGTAATTTAATGTAGAATTTAATAATAAAAACAGTATTACAATATCTGTATAACAAAAAAGGTTATGCAACTAATAGTAAGATCTATCTTAGATTTGCATTTTTTTCAAGTGATACTTACACAATCAATACTTAGTAGGATAACCCTTATTTTTTAAGACAGCTTCACAGCGTCTTTTCATCGAGTGAACGAGTGTTTGGAGTCCATCTTTCGTAATCACATAGTGCCAAGAATCAATTGTAGCTTCAATAAGTTGTCTTTTATTGGATGGACGTTTTTTTCGTACAAGAATTTTCAAACGTCGCCACAAATCTTCAATTGGATTGAGATCAGGGCTGTTTCCTGTCCATGGTAATATATCTATGCCTTTATTTTGAAACCATGCTTGGCATACCTTTACTGTGTGGCATGGAGCTCAATCCTGCTGAAAACTAAATGGTGCGTTGTTGGGGAAGAGATCCCTGATGGAAGGTATCAATTTTGGTTCCAGGACAGTTTCGATGTATTTTTTGGCATTCAGGATGCCATCAATCACTTGAATTCGGCCCACACCATCTGCAGACATACATGCCCAAATCATGACATTTGTTTGTTTTTTTGTAGTTGCTTCAATGCAATCAGAATGAAGTTAGTTCTTCTTGTTGATGACATTGTTTAAAATTAGTTTAATTAAAAAAAATGACTTTAAATATTCAAACACAGCAATACTCTATTTAATTGTACTAGTATGCATCATTCCGCAAAATATTTCCACAACAATAACTCTTTTACAATCCAAATATCCTAAACTATAGTTACAGATATTTGATTGGTCCTCAGAACAGTGTTTGTAATTGGCTAGTACGCTTTTATTACAAAACACGTCCTTATTCAAAACGATTTGTGTTTGTTTGTTCTACTAAAATGAGCATAACTTTTTTTGTAATACAGATATTGTAATACTGTTTTTATTATTAAATTCTACATTAAATTACCTTCAATGTGATATATAAACGTTTGTATTTAAGTGAAAATTAATATATTCTACAGGCACCCAAATTTGAAAAACATGAAACTTTCAAAAAATGTCCAAAATTTTGGCCACCACTGTACATGTAGCATACTTTAAAAAACAATATATAAATTTTTGTGAAAAATGTTATTATATAAAATAATGCATAAGAAATATATTTATAAATAATCCATATTTTTTTAATGATCCAAAATGAATTATTACTTTTGCATAGGCCCAGTTTTTAAATTTACTAATCCGTTTTGTTATACATCAATTTATTATTAAACTTACAGAAATAGTTTATGCACATTCGGCAATGTTTTCCGCTTTTTGGCCAGAATATTTTCTTTGATGAAAATAACTGTGGTAATCAATCTTTGTTTTACTAACGGATGTCCATTTATTTTAAAAGTAGAAACATCAACGTGATTGGGTTGTATGAAAGTGATTAGAGCAAAATTTGTTATTCTGAAACGTTTTAACTATTGCTTACAGGTGAGATTTTTTAAATGAATAAAATTAAATAGAAACTTCATTGGGATATTTTTATCCTCATATGGAATAATTTTAGGCGAATCTAGAAATTTATGAAATGGATAATTTAAATGAAACACTGATTTTTGTTGCCTTTTTATTTTAATGATTTTTTTTTAATTTTAAATATTAGATAGGAAATAGTAAGCAAAACATAATGGTTCAATATAGCTTTTGAGTTCTTTTTAAATACATGCACATAAAATGAATATTCATAAATGTAAGTATTTGGTGATAGATTGGCCAGTTAACTAATCAATCCACGAAAGATGACCTAGGTATATATATATATATATATATATTTAAATATATAAATATTTAATTCAAACTTTTATTTGGCATGTATTCTATACTGTAAAATTAAATTTTAGATACACAAACCAGCAGCGTCATGGCTTCATTTTTCGCATCATTCATTTAAACCAAGCTTTATATGCTAAGCTCGCCTATGCTAGAGCGATCTATTTTTTGCTTGACTGTAGCTTCTGTAATCTACTAACCTACATATGCTATCGACGCTACAAATGTTTTAATTTACCATCTATGTAACCATGTAAAAAAACAAGGATATTAACTGTTATTTCGAAAAAGTACTATTAAATCATAGATGAATGAACAACCTATTATTTATATGAAAAAGAATGGCAATTAACGCAGCATTAGTCACATGTTAATCTTTTTGTCATGCATATCAGTTTCTTCCCTTAACCAATTCCTCATTAAAATCACAATAAAGAAATTCCTTGTAGCTGATCTTCCATGTTTTCCCTCTACCATAGTAAAATTACAAGACATTCCTGTTTTTCAGGTTGTCCTGTTTTTCAGGTTGAGATTCACCAAATGTTTCTGACATAATCTATAATGTCTGGTAATTTTTTTATTTTTTCAGTGTTTCAAAGATCATGAGAAAATTATAAAATTTAAACTGCAATTTTAAAATTTCATTGGAAAATACCATTTTAAATATTAAATGAGAATTATTTGTTATTTTCCATTTTTCGCCAGCGGACACCTGTTGGCAAAACGACGGAAAGCTAGCTTTAGAGTTCTAAATAAAAGACGCTATTGCTGTTTGTTTAATAGATTTGAAATTTTTTTATGGTATGTTTCGATAAGGAAAAGGAATAGCTCCAAAGAATAGTTGATTGGACAATTCTTTGGACGTTCGTGGACAATTTATAAATAATAAATGGTATATATCTAGATATTAGTATGTTAAAAATTCCTTATATCTTAATTTTATTTTCATTTTAAGTTTTGGCTGAAACTAGAAGACAATCGGGATCTCGGTCTCAGATTTAACCAAAAGCGAAAAATCATGCGTCAAGCATATATTATGAAACACCTTCTAACACATCCAGAATACTGTAACAAAACTTTACGGATTAATAAGGTTACAGATGATATCTAAGTGAAGAATTTGGAGCTTCAATTTGAAAACACAATTTCAACAATTACCATAAATGGTTGGTGAAATTTACGATTTTCTTTTGTGCAGTCGTATATGATCTATAAATTTGAATATATTCTACATAGTATGCTAAAATTTCGTTCAGTTATGAAACGCAAGCACAGTTGAAAATTCGCTTTCAGCAAGCTCAGTGATGTATGCCAATTTCAATATGTTTGAAATAGTGTAACATCATAAAAATATACCAGAAACAATTTTTCTCTATACATTGTAATATAAAGGAATTTATTTAGTGTACCTGTAAACGATCTATAAAGGTTACACACTTCATTTTCAATACCAAACATGCCATAGTTAAACTCAATAACATCTCAATATACATTGTATGGTAATTCGACGATACTTACGCGATTTAGAGCACAGATAATCGGCCAGTCAGACAGGCGACAGACAAACCAAATTCATAAACAAGTTTTAACTATGTTAGAAATTGTTAAAAATGTGTTTCGTTGGTCGTAATACGTTAAAATAGACATATTAGCGCGAGGTGAAAATTTGGTTTTAAAATTGCTCCGATTTCAAAATCTTGAATGCTTTTAAAGACACTATTTTGCCAAAAAATTTAAAAACATTAAGTTGTTGTTTACATAAGTAACAAATACATCACGGTTTCTAATATATATTTTGCTATACTTAAAACTGAACAATTTTGTAAATACACTATGTGGTTCGTGCCATTAAATTTGGTATTTCTTTCATTTTTTATTAAAATTCAGTTGCATAATTAAACATTTTATTCTGCCCTTGTATTACTTATTTGTCACGAAAAATTGCATGAAACTTGCATTAAAATTGCATATTAAAAACATTAAAATTGCACATAACTATATTACGATTTCTAAAAAATTTTACTTCATGTGTCTATGAAAATTTTGTTGGTTATAATAAACGGTTTCGGCACTTAAATTTTATATTTGTATTACTATATTGACAAGTTTTATGCAGGCAAAAGTTTTAATTCTGTATAGTTATTAGTCATTTCCACACAAAAAAGCATTTATTAAAAAACGTATCATAATATTAAAATATATTCTTGTTGAATTTGAAATTCTATCATATTTTGGGTATTGTATTTTCGCTTGGTATTTACAAAATTTAAAACTCGACGGAATGGAAGATTAATGCGTTTACTTTTTGAATCTTGAAAAAAGAAATAATATTTGACTGGAATTCCAAGCATAATGCATTTTTATTTCCTCAGGAGTCGCTTAAAGGGAATATACTTATTTACTGCGGTATTTGAAAAACCTTTATGCCATAAGAAAATGAAAAGTATACAGAAATAATACTTTCAATAAAAGTTTAATCAAAAAATATATTCTGCAGCTATTATGTTACACAAAATATATATATAGAAAAATATCCATTTTGAATTACATGAGCTACAGACATTTCAACGCACGTGTCGTCAACTCACAATTAAATAACTCTATAAAAAATATTACAATTTCAAACACTAAAATTTTAAATAATTCCTTATTAAATCTTTTGAAAAATAATAACGAATAGGATTGAAATTTTAAAATATTATTTTCAGAATCAAAAACTTTATATAATATTTTACTGCATAACAATTTTGATTTTTAATTTTAGATAGGTTTTTTCGTATAATATTGTTATGTCTCGCAAAATTATGTATTTTATTTGTTTTATTATTTGCATCGTCTACTTTAATTAAAAATTTTAAACTTGTTTTACTTGTAAAAAATAGGTTTACTAAAATATTTACCAATCTATTTAAAAACATACTTTTAAATTTAAGATTCTATATCTGCAATATTACCATATTTTTTATGTATTATATTTTTCCTTCGTATTTACAAAATGTAAGACTACCGGAATGGCAGGATAATGCATTTACTTTTAGAAACTTTGACTAAGAACAACATCTAACTAAAATCTAAAGAATAATACAATTTTATTTTCTCAGGAGTCTCATAAAGAAAAATATTCATTGCAGAGTTTGAAATATTGTTATGCTATAAGAAACTGAAAGTCTATAAAGAAATAATAACAATTTCATAATAAAAATAATTCGTTCTATGATGTTATATTACGTAAAATTTTATAAAAGATTCCATACATCAACTGCAAGTATATATTTCAATGTACTTGAAATTTACTGAAATTTAGACAACTCTATTAAAATTATGACAGTTCCATATACTTAAATAGCACATTACCTCATTAAAATTTTAGAAAAAATCATTAATTTTGCTATTGTAATTTTAATTCATTCATTTTGTTATTATAATCGTAATTGATTCATTTTGAAATTGTTCTATACTAATTCTAAAATATTGTTCTAAATTAATTGTAAAAAAATGTTTTTAACTAAATGTAAAATATGGTTCTAAATAAAATGTAAAGTATTGTTCTTAAATAATTGTAAAACATTATTCTAAATTAATTGTATAACATTTATTTGAATTAATTGTAAAATATTGTTCTAAAGTAATTGTAAAATAATTTTCTAAACTAAATGTAAAGTATTGTTCTAATCTTCTCTTAGGGACACTACAATTCATTAAAATCATACGTTAGTAACGGGAAGACACTCACAAGCTAATTTTAAACCAATTCTTTTCAAATTGTCTCGTTTGGAATTTGATATTTAAAACAATTTTTCATTTTATCCTAGAATGCAGAAATCGGTCATCTGAAGTCGGTGTCTAATTATGTACTTTCCTACTTTTTAGTTTTGGTTGCATTTTTTTCTGAGGACACTTTCTCTTTCGAAACCGGTTCCAAAAATAAAAGTGTTCTCAAAAAAAAAAAAAAAAAAAAAAAATCAATCAAAATTGAAAAAGAACGCAAGTACCCAGTTAAACACCATTACCGGTCCGATATCCTATGAAAGAAAATTAAAAAATAAAAATGCAAACGAGAAATTTAAAAAGAACATTGTCACAGCACTGCGAGATACTTCTGAGATCTGGCTGGCCAAAAGTCCATTTCGTTAATTAGAACTTTTGAACGAAAAAAGGATAGATGAAATAGATGAATCGTTGAAGATCCGTATGATACATTATTGCCCTCCCTGAAACAAACCATGATCTTCTCTTATTAGTGAAAACTAGAGCATTGTTTATAAGGAACAACACTATTTTGGTTTTTGAAGTCTACTTTTCGAATTTAAATCTCTTTATTTTGGTACTAATTGTTATAAATAGTGAATAGGAAGACAAGTGAGCATAGATTTTGATATCCTGATTGAGACATAATCAGTTTTAGTAAATGTAAAATTTATTTAAAATAAGGCCTTATTTCCATTATTTTAACTTTTTCCAAAATTCAAAGTTTTTACTTATACTTTCAAACATTTGCATATTACATTTCTTTTGTAATAATAAATCTGGAGTTTATCATTGTGAGTTTGGTGAAAATAACTCTGCACGTGTCTGCTTTTTAAAATGAATGGTATACATATATTTCTCTTCAAAACTGTCATGTTAGATTTCCAAATTACTAAGGCTTTCTTTTTAATTTATATTTATAGTAACGTCTGAAATCGGAAGCAAATAGTTATGAATAATGACAAAGCTATAAAATGTGTGTACTTTAAATATATTTGTATTGGTATAAAAGCGTAACAGATTGTTATAAAAACTGTTTAAAAACGACACGTTTATTGTATTTTGTTTCCTCTTTAGCATTTTTCAAAAAATCGAAGTAATTATATTTTATGGAAATTTATCGTTCTGCTGAGTTAAATGGAAATATGAATTTTAAAAATTAGCTGCAAAATTACGGAATATCCATATACTTAAAGCTAACCTGCTTTTTAGTTTGAGATAAAGACTACAGGAATTTTATTTTTATTTTCATTCATTTATTCTGTATTCATTTTTATATATACTTTTAGTTGAATTTGTTTATGAGTTATCAAATGTCAAAACAATGATTCGAATACAGATATTTAAAATCATAGAACAGAAAACGTTGCCAAACCTTCATAAAAATTTCGTTTTCATGAAAATTACATTTTCCATACTGTTGTTTTCTATGAGGACGAAATAAAAAATTCTCATATGTTATTTTTCTTATTTAAAATCTCAACTGAAACCCAAAAAGAAAACATACACACGAAGAAGCGGAAAAATGTTTTCAATGGAGGAACTGGTGACATTCCAAGAAATGTAAATCGACGGTAAAGGCTGTCATTGAATTAGGTGAAAGATCCGATAAAAGAAAAGTTGAAAGCATCAGAAGTTCAAAATTTTTTGAAATATTCAAGCATGTTCATCAGCTTAAGTTCGAAAACATTTGAAAAGAGAGTGAGTTGAAAAAATATCTTGTTCAGTAAAGTGACCAAAAAGGATAAAAAAAAAAGGGCATTTTCAAAAATTCAGCAGAAAAAAGAAATCAAATAGTATAAACACCAGCTGACAAAACAAAACATCGAACAAAATGGATTCAGATAAAGTTAAGGTTATTACTTTTGAAACAGTTAATATTTCACTGGAATTGAACCTGATTCATTCAAGGTGTTTGGGTATAACCCAGTAAACCAACTTTCCATAAATAGTCTGTAATGATAATCGTTACAATTACTTTTCAAAATTGATGAATTCCTGAAAGATGGGGTACGGTCAGTGTCAAAAACATGCTGGACTAATGTTGAGTTTAATCATCCATTCTTAAATTCCCTTAAATGCTAAGTTTAATCTCCATAGACTTTCAAGTCAGTTTATTTAATTTTTAGATGTTTTTATGTATTTATTTTAATTTAAATGCTTTAAATATAGTAAAGTCTGTCTAATGTACTATTGTTAATTTTATATTTAGATTTAATTTACACGTTAAAATTATGTGTATATCTTAACAAATAGCACTGTTGTAAGTATTTCAGTAAGACATTTTTACCGGAAAAAATTAAGCATATTATATTAAAAAAAAATCTACAATTCAAAAATAAGACATAAAATTTATAAGTATATATTCAAATATAAGTATGTAAAATTTACTAGCACGAGATCACAAATGTGCAAGCATTATCATTACTTTTTGAAGTTTATCCAGAAACTATTATGAAAATATATAAACAACTAAAAAGAAAATTATCCTTTCTTAAAAATTCTATAATAGACAAAAAATAGACTTCTACACAGACAAAGAGCTACACAGCTCAAAGAATGACATCCAGAAGTTTCTTTGTCTTGCAGTAACACAGTTGCAGTAACACTCTATGCACAATTGGCCATTTAAAAGTCATAATGCTGAATGTCCCTCCAATGGAGCAAAGTGAGTGCAAAGGGTTAATTTATTTGAATGAATTTTTAGAAAATGCAGGTTAAGAATTAAAGCGTGCTTTAATTAATTTTTTCATGAATATGGGCCTTGGATTTCAACAAGTATTAAATTTAATTTTGCATAGTTTTTTTTTTTTTTTTTTCATATAACAAAAATAATCATAAAACAATAAAGCATAAATAATTTTGTATTAAATCAATATTTTTTACTAAAAAGGGTATTTATATAAATTAATTAATTCATTTAAATTAGCTTAACAGAAAAAAATAAATTTAGCCTCCCAGATTTACCAAATGTCCCACTTTAGCGTTGATTTAATTATTAGATTGCCTGTGCCTTCACGTTAGAAACGAAGGCTCTTAAGGATCATATAGTCCAACTCCGTTCTCTTGGCAATTGACCTTCAAGGGGTGTATGTCGTATATCCTGGTCAGGTGTTAAACCTAACACGGAACCTCCAGTGTTTAGTTCCCAAGAAATCTTGGTACTCATTTTATCCACACTAAGAGAATGGAATATTGAGTCATTCTTTCCCAAATCTTTAAACGAAACTCAGATATTGGTCACATAACTATTGATATCATTATGAATTTTAATATTTAATTTTAAAACATTTTTTTCTCTTTTTTATGCGCTTATAAAGATAATTTATTTACCACTAAATTTTACGTATTTGTTTTATTCATTGCATCGTAGAAAGTTTTTATTTCTACTTATTTTTTCATAGTCAAAAGAATTACTCAAGAATTTGCCCTAATACTTCGAAACGTAAAAAAATCCATCATGTTTTAGATACATTACTTTCCCTTCATATTCACACAATTTAGAATTCCTTGAAATAAAAGATTAATGTATTTCCATTTGGAAACTTCAAATAAGAAATAGCATCTACACTGTAAAAAATAACCAATGTTTCTTATTTTATGAAAATATGCTATAACCACGAACGAAAATATAATAAAATTTTCTGAGTTATCCGAAATTTCAAATAGCATGTTACATTGTCTTTTGAATCCCCAGAAACGAATACATTTTCAAAATTCAAAGAATAATTTATAAAAACAAATTATTTTTGGCTGCCCGAATTTTTCAGAAACGTTTCCGAAGGGTTTTTATAGTGTATTAATTAGTGCCCTCAGGCTGGAATACCTGTTTTTCGAATGTTATCCATTCTCAAGTACACGTTTTCAGCCGCATAAGTTAATTTATACATGAAAGAGTAAAGAAATAATCTTAATTTTAATGTTATTGTTAACGCTGTTAATTTTGCATGTTTTTCTGTTAAACATTTTTTTTCAGCATGAAAATGTTTACTTCAGAATTGATAGCATTCGAAAAACAGGTATTCCAGGCTGAGGACACTAATTAATGCACTATAAAAACCCTTCGGAAACGTTTCTGAAAAATTCGGACAGCTAAAAATAATTTGTTTTTATAAATTATCATTAAAGTTTGAAAATGTATTCGTTTCTGGGGATTCAAAAGACATTGTAACATGCTATTTGAAATTTCGGATAACTCAGAAGATTTCATTATATTTTCGTTTGTGGTTATAGCATATTTTCATAAAATAAGAAACATTGGTCATTTTTTACAGTGTAGCTTGAACTTCAAGCAGGGAGCATTTTTTTAATTTTCTTAAGAATCACTTTAATTGAAAGGAAACTTGTGTTCTGCAAAGTTTGAAATAATTTAGGAAACTGAAACAATATAAATAATTGAAATTTTATCCATTATTTTACCCATTATTTTACCCATTTTATATTTAAGAGTTTTATCACAAAAATAGATCCCGTACTAAAATATTCTGTTACATATAGTAGTATTAAAAAGCCATAAATATAATACAAATATGTGTAACAATGCACATAAAATTGAAGAAAAATTAGGTAAATTGTATTAAATATATACCAATTTATTTAAATGTTGAGTATTATCTTAAATCTCTTGAAAAAAAATGTGAAATGTAATATTAATTACTTATCAATTCACTAATTAAATCAGTTTTTGGCCAGTTTTGGCAGACATAATTTTCAAAAACAAATATTTTGCACATTTATGATTATGTGTAGGTACATTTTACAAATTTATATTTGAATAAATATATACTTATTAATTTAGCGTCTTATTTTTAAATTGTGGGATTATTTTTATACAACATGCTTAATTTTTTCCGGTAAAAATGTTTTGCTGAAATATTTACCTTTTTGTTTAAAAACGCACTTTTCAAAGTTCCAATCTGAAATTCTATCACATTTTAGATGTATTGCATTTTCCATTCGTATTCACAAAATTTAAGACTCCACCGAATGGAAGAATAATGCACTTTTATTTTCCCAAGAGTCTCTTATATGGAAAAAACTTCTTTTATAGGCAAGTTTGAAATATTTTCATGCTACACTAAACTACAGAAATATAATAAAATAAAACTTTGTATCAAAAGTTTCAAAATATCTGCATTAGAAAAACACTGCACTCACTGAAAAAAAAAAAACAATATTTTACGAAATTATTGAGCAATTTTATTCGGTTTACGAAAAATAATATAATTTCTTCCGAGTTATCCACTATCCAGAATAGAGTTTCTTTATCTTCAGAAACCTCAGAAAACAATATGTTCCCGAGATTTAAAGAAATATTACTGAAACAAAGGTTTCACAAAGGTGCCCGATTTTCGGAAACGTTTCCGAGTAGGTTTTACGGTGCATAAATAAGTTTTCTCAACACGAAATACCGGTTTTTCGGGAGCTTTTAATTCTAAAGTACTATACATTTTCAGCTGCGTAACAGAATTTTTCCCTGCGCGAGCAACAACACAAAAACAAGTTGGAAAGTGTACGCTAAACGTGACAAATGAGGTCTGTAATATAACTAGTTTTACAATATAAAAAAAAAATCTTTTTTTTTTTTACTGAAATGAATTATATCGTCTGTTATGAGCGTAATGAGCATGCCTTTTTTTATTTATTATATATGCCACACTTATAAAAGCATTTTTTTTATCAACAGCAGACAGCGCTGCAAAATTCACCATGGATATCTTGCTTTACGAATGATTTCCTCCATGGTTTAATATTTCTATGACTCACGATGAACGAATCTCTTGTGTTTATTTACTTTAATGGATTGAGATATTCGTAGTGAGATAGATTATTAACCTGATTTCTTCTGAAGTTATCTCAAAATCTATACATTTTTTAATGTAACTCATCTCTCAAGCAAACAATTTTTTTGAACGATCTTTTTAAAAATAAAATTTTTATGCAATTTTATCCGAAAAATTAATTTTGAATAAAAATAGTCTATTGGCATATCAAAAAAGAAGTGGTTAGCCCGTATTTGTTTTCCTCAGACACATGACTTGCGCTTTTCTTAAACACCAATTTAGGATTACGTATAATAGGATTTAATTTAGAAAAAAAAAAAACGTTTGTCTAAAACAAAATCTTTTTAAGTTGTGATTCGATTTTCATAAAATTTGAAATGACTCGACAAAGTTCTGCAACGATTATGTATATTAAATTTCAAACCTTTCTGTTTGGTAGTTTTTGTGCTGTTATATGTGGACGGACGAACAGACGGACGGACCAGACTACTACTATAGGTGCAACGTATATATATATAATTAAAAACTCGTCTAAAAAGGTAATATTAATGTTAAAGTTACTGCTGATTATTTAACGTATTTTTGTGTTGAACACGAATTTTTTTACTTCAGAATTCTTAATATCCGGGAAAAAGACATTTCGTATTGAGAAGACTGATTGATTTACTGCAAAACATACTCGAGAATGTTACTGGAAATTACGGGCAGCAAATGAAACTTGTGTTTCAGAAATGCTTCTTTTAGATTCAGAAATCTATTGCTTTCTCAAATTTCGAAAGATAAAAAAAACTATTTTTGAAATCGTGGTTAAATTCAAAGAGATTACATTTTATTTTCGTAAACCATGCTAAAATTCTTAATATTTTCGGAAACATTTGTCTTCGTTTACAGTGCATCACTGTTAAAGTTGTTTTTAAAATTTTAGAAACAACTATACCATTTGGGTTTTTTTTAATTTATTTATTCTATTTTATTTCATTTTAATCAATATTCCATTTTAACAATTTAACCGTGGATAAATTTCAATAAAATAATTTTGTTATTTTAACAAACACGGCGCAGTCAACGTTATTGAAAATAGATCTCGCAAAAGGAGAAAAATATCATTTTCTTTAAATTAGTTTAACTACTTTCTAAATTAAGAATTTAGAAGCCTACTGCGTTTGACATTGACTTTTGCTGTTTGACATTGTTAAGATACAATTGAATTTTCTATTTCGTATATTCAGCAAAAACATTTCTTTTATTATATGTTTAACTGCATTTTATTATAAAATGATATTTTGAAAATTCAAAACTAATTTCAGCAAGAATGTTGTATTCTAAGATTTCTTCGCTTTATCTTCCATAAATACAAAGTGGTACAAATGATAAAAAAAGGAAAATTTAAAAAATAAGTAAAGTATTATTTTCTTTCTAAGAAATTATTTCTGCACCATGATGTTAATTATATGGTAAGATATAATTATTTATATCTTATCTTATCAGTTTGAAGTCCTTATTAGGTAGGCTGAAGGTGGATTTAATTGGGATTTTAAAAGTTTCACTATTTTAAGGTTTCCTTTTTTTTTAGAATTCCAAGTGATAGAACACATACTTTTGAACATTAAGATAAGTCACGGTTTATTATTATTATTATTATTATTATTATTTTTATAATGTTTGGAAAAGTGCGTTTTGTAAAATAAATAAATAAATAAAATAAATAAAATAAATAAAAATGATGGTTACTATTCTTATTTTAAAAGTCGCAGTATAAAGCTGGTTGCACCAAAGCTCTTTAAGAGCCTACGCTAGTCACGCGAAGAAACGCTCCAGCTAATGTTAAGTCTATGGGAAGGTTATCGCGCGATTTCTTGCTCGCATTTTAATATTTTTAAGTGATTTTTTTGCATAGGATAGCTGAGGTCTATCTCTAACGTTGTTAGTTTTTACTTTTTCGATTTTGGTTACTGTTTTTATAAGCGAAAATTTTCAATTTTGAAACCGGTTGGAACCTGTTCTGAAAGTGAAATTACCCTATATATAAAAAAACTGGAACCAAAATCGAAAAAGTGAAAACTAACAACGTTAGAGATCGACCTCAGCTATCATTTGCAAAAAACATCATTTAAAAATATTAAAATGCGAGCGGGAAATCGCGCGCTAAGCATCCCACAGACTTAACATTAGCTGGAGCGTTTTTTCGCGTGACTGATGTAGGCTCTTAATGATTTTCTACAATTTTGATACACTAAATATTTTGTAGGGACCATATACATAGTTATTTTTATATGAACATCTATTTCAATATAAAATCCTATAAGTGTCATCTCGGACACAGCTGCCGAAGATATGATGCGTCTGCCTATATGTCATTAGAAAAAATGCAGAATTTATAGTGTTTCAATTTGAATTTCAAAGTGTTCAACATTCAAATAACTTTACGTCCTAGTTATTTACTAAAAGATTAGTCTGACTGATATTTTAAGATTTTTTGTTTTTAGATTTGTTTTTCTTTTTACAAGAGTGTAAAACTAGGAAATTGCACAATATAATTGTTCCTTTGATAGAATAATTTACTTTAGAAAAGGTATGACAGTAAACGCTTTCGACCTTATGATACTTTGTGAGGGAATGCGGCTGTTAAATCTGCCAAAAAATTCATTTTTTTTCAAATATTTATTTACACACACAAATATATATATATATATGTGTGTGTGTGTGTGTGTGTGTGTGTGCGTGCGTGTGTGTGTGTGTGTGTGTGTGTGTGTGTGTGTGTGTGTGTAAATATAAGTAAGAAATAATATTCTTATACATTATTTGCATTTTAATTACATACTTTTAGTATAGATGGCGGAAGCAGTAAAATAATATTTTTAAATGTATCAAAACACTTATATTAATCGATGTGTAATGCATTATCGTTTTATGAAATTATATATCTTTGCAATAATTTTATTTTAACTATTTATTATTGTAATTATATTTAGATTTTAAATAAATTTATTGATATTACTACCATTATCTTCAGTTTTTAAATACAATAATTTTATTTTTCAATTTTTTAAGATAGTTGATCTAGTTATTTTTTTAACTGTAACTTTCAACTAGCACAGTAGATGAATGTGCTATTTACAACGTTTTGTTAACACATTGAAAAATGCTATTAAAAGGGTACGTTTTGATTCTTTATATTTATTTCATTTTGTTTCATAATTTTTCGATAAATTTCTTCATGCATATTCATAATTTTCCATTTTAATTGTTTTTAAACCCATTATCTTTAGATATTTAATATCCGTTCATTTTTATTCAATTTTCTTTAATTGTTGGATCGTAATTGATCGGGCAATTTTCATGAAAACATTTCGCTTAGCCTTATTCATTCAAACAGAGATCATTTACGTTATATTTGTATTTGTGGAATATTATCCTTGATACTAGAGGGCCCGTGCGAAGATTTCGCACTAAAATCTAATATTTTTTAGGTACTTCTCTATTATCCCGTCAACCACTTTTCATAACAAAAAACTACCGCTAAACTGTAAGATTAAACGCCAAAAATGCAGTCCCATTTACTTGATGTCAGAAGCATTATGCGTGTTTGTTACGTCATCTAGTGGTTTTACATTCGACATTTGCGTGTATTTTTCATTATGTTTTACTGATTTAGTAGTTATTTTATTAATTAAAATAACAATTGTGTCCTTAAATTCTTATATTTTATTTATTTATTTATTTTTTGATATTCCAATGGCAACGTTCTCCTGTTTATTTGGCGATAGTTTTTTGTTATGAAAAGTTGTCGACGGGATAATAGAGAAGTATCATTTTTTATCAATATGTAATATTTATTAGATGCAGGTTTAAACTTCTAAAGAAAAAGTAAGGATAAAAATATCTGCAAACAACATAGTTGTTAGTCAAGCCAGAATTTCATCTAATTTATTCCATCAAAGTTAGAGTAAAAACTGATCCAAGATTACTAAAGGCACGCGCGAGAAAAAAAAAAATAACAATCGTATTTTAACTGCATTAGAGGATGACGTCATCCGCTTCGGGAAAAACATGGAACATAGAAATATAAATCTAAACATTTCAATTTCAATTTCGCTTTTTAATCATAAGTATAAAATAAACCCGTGCGGTGTTTTTTATAATAATTGCTATGAGCATCATATAATGTGATATTTTATTTTTTTGGCAACAATAATTTCAGGAAAACCTTTCATTTCTTTCGTGAAAACAATGAGGATTAAATTTTTAATTTTCAGCAAATTTTATTCAAAAACATGTTTTAACGAATTGTTAAGTGGGCTATGTCAGAAGCCGGTTCTAAAACCTTTCATATGGTATCTCATTCGTTGTTCTGCGTTTCATATTTTCTTAGAAAAAGGGATGTTGACAGGAGAAATAATATATATGATAGTGTCCCACGATATAAGTTTCAATTTGCTTCTTGTCATTTTTTCACCGTATGCACTTTGGCAGAGGTGCAGAAATTTAGGCGCCAATGGGCTCATTCCCACCACTAAATTTTATTAGTATTCTTTGGCAAATTTTACTAGCATATTTCGCCTAAATTTCATCAGTATTCTTATTAGGCGAAGAATACTAAAAATTTAGTGGTGGGAATCGGCCCATTGGCGCCTAGATTTTTGAACCCCTGCACTTTGGATTTTTTCTTCATATATCTTTATTACTTACCCATCATACGTAGTATAGGGTAAGTCTTGTAATCGTTTTGAAAATCGAAAAATTTTTTTTGACGGATTTACACGTTTCAGACACTGGAGATTCCGAAAAACATATTTTTAGAAAAAAAATTTTGCCGTCCGTCTGTGTGTCTGTGTGTCTGTGTGTGTGTGTGTCTGTAAACGCTCTATCTCCCGAAAAAATTGAGATAGAGACTTGCAATTTGGTATGTACTTAGTATGTAATAATGGGAAGAAGCCTATTTCATTTCATTAACCTCGATTAACCGGAACTATTTTATTCGGACCCTCGAAATATTCGTTCTGATAAAAGGTATATAAAAATTTTCGAAATTGTTTATTTTAAGAAATGAATATAAAAGACAATAAAAAAACATAAATTTTACATAAAGCATGAAGTCGATCGGATAATTAGTTGCCGAGATATTTGGAATCCTATTTTCCACACTCTTCGATTTTTCATGACCCTGTATTTCATCCAAATTTCACTTCAAAGAGATATTTTAATTGGAAATTTGACGCTTAATCAGATGCAATAAACCGCTAGTTAATAGAATTATTATTTTTGGAGTTATAAGGAAAAACCTCTTTCAAGCAATTCAGTAATCGAGCCTTTAAAGTTTGTGACGTCATCAAGCCACGATTTTATTTGAATTGCAATGCATTTTATAAGTAGTTTACACATTTTTATTTTAATATTTTACATTATGCATATCCATGATGGGTAAGTATTACGGTGGCCCCCAACGACTAGTTTTTTCCATCTATTTCATTTTGAGATTCTCACATTTTTGGATATATTTCTATGTATTTTATTATAATTATCTGTTCTAATATTGTCGATGTCGATTGTCTATGTGATTTAATGGTTATTATCAATAAAAGTTTTATTATATATATATATACATATACATATTATATAGCAATATCTTTTCAACATATAAAAACAAACCTCACAAACAAATTCCTGCAATTAACAGTTATGACTAAAATTGTATCAATGGTCCCCAATATAAGAAATGATAAACAGAATATTTTAGAGTAATTTATCCCAAAATCTTAGAAATGCGCATTTTTCATATTGCACACGACATTTGTCTTCCGTTACGTAATAGTTTTTAATACAATTTTATGTATAAATTGTATCTATATCTTAAGACTAAACCTAAAGTTGTTGAATATTCCAGCCACAAAAAGAAATAAAAAGCAAATTTATTCATAGCTAAGCACGGAGTATTTATACAAAACATTGGAAATGATTTATTAAATAGAAACTTTTAGAAATCTATAATTTTGTGATTGTAACATGCAAAAATATCAAGTAGTTAAAAGAAAAAAAAATTCGCGAATTTAAAAAATGAAAAAAAAAACACATATTTAACCTTTTGAGGTAAACCATTTTAAAGTATCCTTTAAATCATTACATACATTGACACACTTTAGTCATAAGTTGCGTAATAATAAGAATTTTCTATGCGGTTTGTTTGAAAATGCTGAAAAAATTATTTGTGTAATCGAATTTTATTCGTATGCTGCTCCATTGAATAATCAGATTTTTCAATCTTCTTGTGTCCATTTCTCTTTTATAGAAATATTATCAGGGTTTTAAAGCGTCTAATAAAATATTATCAGAGTCTAAAAAAAACAATTTTAGATTTAATATGTATATTGTAGTTTAATATTCGATAATATTGCAGCGGTTCATTTTTCATTTATTATCAGTGAAAGAAGGTAATTTATATTTTGGTTGTTCATCATTTTTATAAGACAGATTTTTTAATTACAGATGACATAAAAGTAATTACGTTCTACTACGTATTACTAAAAGCAATATGACATATTTTCTCATCCAGATACTAGGCAATAAAGAAATTATTTTATTAATGGGCAGTAGTATCTACAACATTTTTTATTTTATTTTTGTTTCATAGTTTCCTAACAAAAATGTGATCCGATACTATAAATTATATCAATCACAGAAGAAAGACATTTATAACTAATCATGTAAAAAATGGAAATTCTGCTGTTGAATAAAAACAAATACATTACGAGGGTACCTATTTATACAGATAATTATACACAACTAAAATATAATGTATTTGAAAAAGTAACATGTTTACATATATAAGTAAGGATCAGGAAAACAAAATAAAATACTGAAAGGAGATTCTTTCGTATCTTAGTACATGCCAGTTGTCGTATTTTGGTAGCAGTAGTCTGTTAGAAAAAATTGATTTTTTTTTTTTTTTTTGGTAACCTTCAATTCAAATCCGTTTGTTTTCACTATCGTTTATTTTGACGGGCAGGGGGTGATTCTATATTAACCCTCTGACTGTTTAATTTATTTCAAAATACTTCTGAAAAACATAGATCTCTATTATTTCATATTGCAAACCATCATTTATGGGAAATGTGTAGTATATTTATCAATTGCATGTTTATTCTTCAACCGTGGGATTTTTAAAACAAAGTTACTTCAATAATTTTTTTTACAAATGTATTGCCCGTGGAAATAGCGGGATAAGCAGTGAGAAGGTTAAAGCTTTTGATGCGTCCCTGTAAAAAGCATAACTATACACTATAAGACAATTACATTAAAACTTAAAACTGCATCGTTTATCTTAGTAACACATCTGAATCACATGATGATTGGGCAATATTTACGAATGTCAAGTCTATAAATTAAAGATTACACGGGATAAACATAGAGTTTTTTGATCGGAATGAAATTAAAGGGGAATAATTATCAGAACGAGCCCTTTTTAAAAAGAAATAAAAGAAATACTCCGGCGCAATAAAAGAAATTCTCCACATACTCCGGTGCATAACGAGCACAAAGATTTAAAACTGTAATTTTCTATTTTTAGGAATATTCACCGTACTACGAGGATGCCCCCCCCCCCTTTTTTTTAACAAAGAAACCAGCATGAGATATGTAGCATGAAAATACAATAAAGAGCATTAAAAAGCATACTAATAAGTACAACCATAATGTTAAAAAACCCCTTTCACAACTCAGTCAAGTCATCAAAAAAGCCTTTAAAGTTCAGCGCAATATGCAAAAAGAACTGTCTTTCCGTGTCAGCGCATCTGCCTTTATAAATCAGCGAACGCACCAACAAACATCTCGCAACATCGCTACTAAACTCGCAGCAGCTGGCGAACGCCAGTATTTTCTAAAAGTTATAAAACTCTTGGTTCAACTGATGCAGTCAAACCCGAATTTAAATTAATGCACAATTTCCCAATTCAAACTAAACCATACCCTATTCCAAAAATTGCCAAACAGTTTGCACAAGAAGAGATTAAAAAATTGTTAGATGCTGGTTTAATTGAACATTCTTCCTCCAGTTATAATTTCCCTGTTATATTTGTCAAAAAGAAACCAATTCCAGGCACCTCTCCTGAAGAAATCAAATTTCGCATGGTAGTGGATTATAGACTGTTAAATAGCATCACTGAATCTTACACTATATGTTTGCCAAAAATTTCAGAAATTCTGCACAGTATTGCTGGCAAAAGGTATTATTGTGTGCTTGATTTGAAGTCGGCATTTTTTCAGATAAGATTGCAGGAAAAAGATAGGGAAAAATTAGCATTTTGCTGCGAGATTGGTAACTACCAGCCAAAAGTCCTACCTTTTGGAAGTCGCAACTCAACTTCATATTTTCATACACTAATTTCTAAATGCTTATCTAGCTTAAAAGGACCAAATTTACAATTCTTTCTTGATGACATTATTGTCGCTGCAGACAGCATATCTGAAATTAAAGCCTGGTTACAGAAGGTATTCGATAAGCTCATCCAATTCAACTTAACTTTAGACCCTGCAAAGCTTCAGATTTGTCAGAAAGAAATAACTTATTTAGGATTTAATGTCAGTGCTGATGGTTTTTCTCCTTCAGAGGATAATGTAAACAAAGTTTCAAAATTTCCCATACCCAAAAATGTAAAGCAAGTTCAACAGTATATTGGTTGTTTAAATTATTTTAGGCACATGGTTTATAAATATGCTGAAATTGCTAAGCCAATTATTAATTTAACCCGTAAAAATGTTCCATTTGTCTGGACTTCAGAGTGTCAGGAAGCTTTTGATATTTTACAAGATCAAATTCTAAATAAACCCCTTCTTAAAAACATTAATTCTGATCTTCCATTGTATTTAGTAACTGATGCTTCTAAAGTTGCATTTTGTGGAATTTTAATGCAAAAATACAATGAGAAATTTTATCCTGTTGAATTTTTTTCAAAACAATTCAATCCAGCTCAGTCTAGATATCCTTCCATCCAAAGAGAATTGTACGCAATATTTGCATCTGTCAAGCATTTTCGTGAAGAATTATATGGAAAAAAATTTACCATATATACCGATGCAAAATCATTAACATATCACATGGAACTGGACAATCAGAGTGAGATTGTAGCTAGGTGGCTTCTGTATCTGGATCAATTTCATTATGAGATAGATCACATTCCTGGTGTGATTAACCCTGCTGATTATTTATCTAGAGCATATAAAGATGAAACCTTAAATGTAAATAATATAAATATTTTTCAAAGTAATTCAAATTTAGATCATAATAATATTGTAAATAATCAACAAAATGATGAATTTATTAGGGAAATTATTCAAAAATTAAATGATAATGATGAGGAAACTGCAAATAACTATTATATTGATTCAGAAACTAAAATTGTAATGGTAAAAATTTTCCCCAAGAAGCCGTTAAAGAAAAAAAAGTATCTCAGTAGAATTTTAATTCCAAAATCTTTAATTAAGGATTGTTTGGAAGTTGCTCATGCTCCTCATTTTGGCACTCAAAAAACCTACAATTTTGTTCGCAAAATCTATTCTTGGAAAGGAATGTTTAAGGACACTAAAAATTTTTGTAGCAATTGTGAAAGATGTTTAAAAGTTAAACCTAAACCTAAAAATACTGTCACTAAAATGATTCCAAAAGCTGATTTAGCTCCAGGTGAGATAATAGCTTTAGATATTGTAGGCAAACTTCCTAGATCTCATGACAACAAATTTTTTATTTTAACAATAGTTGATCATTATTCCAGGTATCTTGAGGCTATCCCATTAAGCAATACCACTTCTAAAACTATAATTAATCAACTTAATATATATTTTTCCAAATTCGGGATCGCTAGGACTGTTTTGACTGATAATGGACCATATTTCCGTTCAGATGAATTTGAAGATTATCTTAAGACTATGGATATTAAGCATAGAAAGAGTTCAATCTATTATCCGCAGAGTAATGGTTTAATCGAGAAAATTCATCTTTCTATGAAAAACAGCATAGCAGCACTTTCTGATCAAGTATTCGAGTGGTCAGATAGACTATTATTTTTTAAACTTCATTATAATTCCTCTAAGCATGCAGTAACTCAATTTTCACCGGCTGAACTATTCTTGGGCAGAGAACTCAATATACCTCTAAATATTTTTGAAAAACCAAAAGTTGCTGAAGAATATAGTAAATATCTAACAAAATTACAAAGTCATTTTCAGGAAACTAGAAAATTAGTTAAGGAAAATGAAACTAGTTATTTTAATTATCACCAACAATATGTGAAGGGCAGAAGTAAACCTTCCTTAAATACTGGTGATGAAGTTTTTCTTGTAGATTTTAAACATCATACTGCATTACAACCTAGATATAATGGACCACATATAATTGACAAAAAATTGAGAAATGATAATTATTTGATAAAAATTAATGAAGATGGTCATGAATATGTAAAAAAAGTTCATGTCAGTAAAATTTTTCCAAAAATACCATTAAATGATAATATTTGTAACAAAACTGAGGTAAATAAGAATTGAGTAGTGATTCTAATATTTTTGTGAAATATGTGTATGTTCGGAAACTTCAAAGTATATATATACTATGCTCAAGTCAAAATTCTATTTTTAAAATTTTTTTTTTCTATTTCTTCTCTCTCAATGTTTGTTTTCAATATACTGGTAGAATTGATCACTTTGCTAGTGAATAACATTTATTGAAATATTTTTTTTAAACTTTACCTTTTTAATTTTGTATTTGAGTCAAAAAGGAAAATATGTGAATGATTTCCTCATATGTATTTTCATAATTGTTTAGAATATCTGTGAAATCTTTTTTAAGTTACAAAGTAAATTTCAATATTCATTGAACTTAATTCAGAAAATTGAATAATATATGGTACAATAAAAAGTAGTTTGAAAATGTTGAATGTGACAACTCAAAATATATTGCAGAAAGTTAAAGCAATCTAGGTATTTCTGTAGTTTATATGTATTGGTGTGTGTGTATTTTTGTAAATATTTTCATATTCATGCTGGTTAAATATAATTATTGAATTTTTGTATCATATAATGTGTGGTGTATACAATTCTAATGATTACAGTAGCATTGTGTATAAAATTTTTTATTTTTTTCACGAACATTTCTTTAAGTCTGTATGCAGCTGTGAAAATTTCAGTGACTTTTTCGCAAAATTCTCACGAACATTTTTTCATCATTTCTTCATCTGTGTGCATTTGTGAAACTTTCAGTGACTTTTTGCAAAATTTTTTCACGAACATTTCTTCATCTGTATGCATTTGTGAAACTTTGACTTTTTCGCATACTCCAGGACATTTCACATCAATTTTCAACAATTATCAACTATTCTTCAGAACAGTGTTCGCCTCTTTTTTTGCTGTTGGTGGGGGGAGATGTTAAAAAACCCCTTTCACAACTCAGTCAAGTCATCAAAAAAGCCTTTAAAGTTCAGCGCAATATGCAAAAAGAACTGTCTTTCCGTGTCAGCGCATCTGCCTTTATAAATCAGCGAACGCACCAACAAACATCTCGCAACATCGCTACTAAACTCGCAGCAGCTGGCGAACGCCTGCAAACGAAGAATTTCTCTCGCTGTATCTTCTTCCATCGGCGCGCGAAGTAGTGGTAATACCGGATATTTTTCGACCAAGCTTCCTTCACTCGGAATGGCAACGCATGTGAATGACTAGTGTTTTTTTTCAACGAGCAGTGTGTTGGATGGTATAAAGTCTCAAGCGAAAGAAGGGTGGTATTCCATTCATTCGAGAATTTTCTCGTGTGAGGAGCCACCCTAGTGAGTTTCTGTGTTTGTGAAAAGTGAAAGTTTTGTTCCAGTATTATATATTAGTGCAGTGCGAAGTCTATCTACTAGTTTAAAAATGTGAAAACAAGTTATAAAGTGCTTCTTAATGCATGTTTGAAAAAGTGACAGCGTTCATCAAAAAGATTGCAATTGTATGTGCATGAATCAACAAAAATAAAGAAAAAATGTGCCTACAGGTGAAACAAATATTTTTACTGCATTTAAATGAATATATATGTTAAATAATTGACAATAATTTCTGATGGATGCTGATAGATTAAAATAATTAAAAATTAATAGTAATATGGAGCACCCACATGTAAAAATTGTAATATTATATGATAACACATTATTTGAATGCATTCTTATTATGATTAATATTAAATTGTGTAATAATTAACATGTCTTATATTCAAATAAATAATCGAGAATAATCTCTAAAGTATTATTATTTTTTGTTTAATTAGCATGAAGTGTTTTATAATATGTACTTTTAGTTTTCAGCTATTTCAGGTTGTTGCTCGGGATGCTAAGGTGGTTTGTTATTGTGGCCAACATTTATTGGTACGGAATCACTATTTCGATCAGGTTTAAGATTTTAACTTGTGTTCCCTTTTGAACATTTATTCGTGTCCCCCTTTAGTTTATTTTTATTTTGCACCATGAAGCCTTTTTCCATCAGCCAAATTTATCATCATTTTTTATCACATAAAGAAAATAAGCAAACGTAAAGTCAGAACATACGCTACTGCTAAGCAAGCATATCTGCCCGACAATGCGTTTGAAATCGTACTCTTGTTCATTCAAATAAGTACGTCTTCTTCTCTTATTCATTAATATAAAAATCTCAATTCTTATTCTATTTTTTTTAACCTTTCATTTTTTTATACCTGACGTATAAACCGCATCTATAAAATTTGACCAATTTTCGTGTTTCAAAAGTGCGGGTTATACGCGCCATTACATACGGTATATGAACAGTTGAGAATCCGTTGAAACATTATGTATGAACATACAAGCAGCAAAAAATTAAAATACAAATGAATTGCATACTTTCCTATGTTGTAATTTTATTGGATTGAGGATGGTCCTATGAGTAATCAATCCCTATATTTTTACACATTTTTTTTTTAAATTACTAATATAAAACATTGTTAAGAGGTTACATTAAGTGCAAAGAATATTGTTTATCAAGAAATAAAATTTCTAAAATATTCGGCAGAAAATTTCTTTTGTAAAATGTGTTGGCATATTGAGAAGTGATGGAAGTATAATACACCTGAGTCAACGAAGACGTATGTACTGCTCTAGGTATTCCAAATTATGAAGTATTTTGCTTCCTAGCATTAGAATGCAAAAGCAGGTAATTTACATCACTTATCCTCATTTCATAACATTACACAGAGAACAACGTACTTATGCTGAAAATATCGTTACATCTGCATTACAAGTAAAATCTCTCTCTCTCTCTCTCTCTATATATATATATATGTATATATATATATATATGTATATATATATATATATATATATATATATATATATATATAGAGAGAGAGAGAGAGAGAGAGAGAGAGAGAGAGAGAGAGAGAGAAACGTGTGTGTCCCTACATTTCACTTTGCAGCCGCAACTACCCAGAGCAGACCACTGATGTTTCTGTGTGGTAGCAACCTCGAATCTTCCATTGCGCGCTATGGTGGTTGCATGTCGGTAGCTGTGGATATGTGGGAGATAGTGTGGTTGAAAATGGTCGACCTACTGCACTTTCATATTTCGACCAAAGTGTTCTAAAAATGTTTGGAATCTTCTTCAACGGGAATTGGTTCATTCAACTTAACATGGACTAATTAAGATATAGAAAACTAAGTAATATTGTTTCACGACCACTAGTAGTGGAAATTGAAACTAAACAATATTGTAGCGCGTGCGTAGCACGCTTTCTGTACAATGCCTCAGGCAGAGGGGACAAGTGGCGGAGTTTGTCCCGAAAGAGGTTTGTTTAGAACAGAATTCGCGCCGAACATGATTATTTTTTTCAAAACCGTAAAAGAAAGTTACTGATTTCCGGGCAACGCCGGACGGATCAGCTAGTTAAGAATAAAATCGAGTTTTGGTTAGAGTAAAATATTCTGTAATTTTAACTGAATAAATGCGTTGCTATGCTGGAATTATATCAGAATGTTTATTTTATCGTTTACTATCCAGTGCTGTGGAGTCGGAGTGGGAGTCGTGGAGTTGGAGTCAGAGTCAGGCCTATTTTTGGACAAAAGAGTCGGAGTCGGGGTCACTAAAAAAGAGGCCGACTCTGACTACGACTCCAGCTGTTTTTTCAGACAGTTTGAAGTGAAATTAAACCAATTCTATAAAATTTTAAATTTATAAACTGAATTATTATTTTTATATTTGGACTATATATACAAGGAAACCCAGGTTAGACAGTTCCAATATACTGTCCAGTGCACAGCATACATGAAAACTGTTTTTAATTGAAATCTCTAGTTTATATTTTATATTTAGTATATAGTTCGTTATAAGATGTTATTTTTCACAAAAATACAATAAATTTCACAAATGCAAAATTTCTTAGGGCCATTTTGTGAAAAATGGGCCCTAAGGGGTGCCATAAGGGTAATGTTGTGCATATCAACATGGGTTGATATTCACATCATATGCTTCAAGGTCAAACAGGATTGTAACAGCAGGTTGCAGTGTTGCCAGTTAGTTTTTTTTATTCCGATTGCTTGATTGCTGCCACTTTTTTAAAAATAGTAATATTTCCTTTATTTAACGAAATAATCTCACAAATTTAATAAAGCGACTATTACTATTTCAAAACAAATGACAGCAATGAAGCAATCTGAATAATAGGAATCAACAGGCAATACTAGTACTTTAGCAATCCCGGAGTCGGAGTTGGAGTCGGTTCATTTAAAATTTCAGGAGTCGGAGTCGGAGTCGGTCATTTTCCCCACCGACTCCGCAGCCCTGGTACTATCACCTCTTTTTTTCTGTAAAAGCAGTTTATGAATGCCCTGTATAGCAGACTTATTTAAAATATCAAACTGCATTTATGTCACCTTTTTTCCGAATTAAAAAGTATATACTTTTCACTAAGAAATTCATGTAATAGTTATTTTAATTATTTTTCTTCTATTACTTAAACATTATCCAATAGTTTTTATGCACAAATATCTGAAATCGTGAATAAATATGCTAAAGACAGGGATCTTATTTACATGTACATAAAAATTTTAATTTACGCTTTCTTTATTCTGTTTCACGGAACCGCCACAAGATATTTGGATAAATTTAATAAATATAGCAGAAAAAGTTTGTTTGTTTTTTAAGTTAAATTTTGCCGTTTGAGTCTAAAATGTATAATACCCCAACAAGTTAAATAAACATCTAACTAAAATTTTTCAGAATAAATATCTGTATTTACATTTAAGTCTTAAGATTTCAATTGGAATTCGGGTGATTTTACTTTTTAGTTACAAAACGGATAAAAGTTAAATAAAAAAAGATATGCTAAATTACGAACACATCTTTTCTTTATTAATAGTAAAATTGGTTAACTACAAAATATATCTGTCGAAGTATGATTCAAGAAATGTATTGTTTAAATGTACAGTTGACGTTTAATGAAATTGAATCAGTATATTTATGTATACTTCGCTAATAATTATTGCTAAATTGCATAGAATATTGTTCCATTAAAGAAACAGTTAAAAACATATTCTACAGAAACCATTAATACAGAAAATTGCATACTTTAAATTTTTTTAAAAAAGGGTTTATAAAAACAACGCTATAGAAGTGTACAAAAATTCTAAGAAAGTTATTATTTCTAACTGTAAGTATAAAAGATACTATTTTTTCTCTCTCTCTCTCTCTATATATATATATATCTGTGTATCTGAATGTGTGTCTCTCTATGTGTATCTGAATGAAATAATATAGATATTTCTGTTCATTTTGTAAAACAAAATGCTCCAAATGCTGTCTAACTGTAGAAGACGATTAAGTTGATGGTTTAATTAAAAGGGTAAATTGAAAGTTACGTTTTCTGTTTAGTAGTTTCTTTAATATTAAGTAATCTTCTCTATTTTTTAATTGCTAAAGATTGTAGGCTTCGTTTTTTATTTATTTATTTATTTATTTATTTATTTTGGGGGAGGGCAAAAATTATCTCCATATTTATGATTATCTATGATTTACAAAACACAATAACGAAATTTGCAGTAAAACGAAGTAGTTTAACATATCATAAAAAAGTGATTTTTAACAAAAATGGTTTAATTGAAAGTCTCTCTGTGTGTGACTACTTGAGTTGAGATTGAAATGAAAGTTTAGTTTTCCGTTTGTAGCTATCTTTACAAACCGTAGCAACAGAAAAAATTAAATTCATAATTGGATGCAGTTGAAACATTTGTACTATTAAATTTAAAGAAACATTGAAATGTTGAGGGTGCACAATACTTTTGTGCAAGGCTGTGTAAAGTTAATAATTGCTAATATTTTTCCTTGATATACAATTGAAATAAAAAATAAATGGAAATCACTAAAGTTAAATAAGTAAATGATTCTTTCGATTGGTATTAACTGTGTCGTTCTGTAAATAAAGAATACTGACATTTTTAGCCAGTTTATTCTGGTTTTAAATATGTAGGTTTGAAGACGAATTTTTAAATGTAGAACCAATAATTACGTTGGGCAATATTTACTTAAAATGTCGATTGAAAGATAAACTGTTTAATTTCTAATTCAGATAAGTTATTTAGAGATTCAATCGTAAAAAACTTTTCTGGTTTAAAAAGATAAATAAATAAAGCTTTTTTGGTTTAGTTCAGTGACTATTGCGTAACAGATTTAGGAATGAAAAAGCAAACAAGCTCACATTTATGTTAAAATTTTTCAATAAAAACTAATTATTTTGTATTTAAAATTTGTGTGCATAAAACATAAAATTTTCTTGATAATTGATACTAAATCCTAAACTTTGTTTTTCGTGAGTATAAAAAACAAATTGTGTATGTTTTCAATTAGTTGATCTTCAGTTTTGTTACATAAAGAAAAATACATTTAGAATATGGTTTTATTGACTTTTGTGCTTTATGTTTTAGTTTCGAATTTATACAATTCTAAAAATATTTATAATCATTAATAAGTTGACAATTTTGAAAATATCGGATATATATATATAAAATATAGAATATAAATCAAAATTTCATATATTTTTTATGTTTTCGAAAATATCATGCTATTATATATTTTTTTCATGCTATCATGCTTTTTACAAACGCTGATAGAGAAATGTGGAAATATACCAAGAGGAAACTCATTTTTACAAATGTTAATACAAGATCCATAATGATATAAAATAATATGTTGACATCCATGTTTGAAGCAGATTTATGCAAATAACACTTTCAAGAATAAAATCCTGGATGCCGGTAAATTCTTCATTTGTTGCCGACAGCACTATCAGATCAAGTATTGTTGATTATTTTTTATTTTAAGTGAATGGTAAATCGGCAACCATTTATCAACTCTTTTCATTTATCACTGGGACTATTAGCTGGAAAATAGGTCATGACATCAATAATGTTACACTCACACCTAATTTTTTAACAAGAAGCAGGAAGTATCAGCAGTGGAGTGTATAGACTTAATCCAGTTGGTTTAAAAGTAAATTCAATTAACAAAATCCAACTGAGAAAAATACTTTCTCTTACGTGTTAAATTATACAGTATTTAATATTAATTTTAAAGTAAAATGTCTAAGTAGTCCCTTTTACAGAACCTAAATACCCTCTTAAAAGATAGCTCTAAAGTGTAAAATAATCCCGTGGATCCCGGCACATCTTTATTTGAAGTATAGATGTATTCATCTTGCCAAATAGACGATTCTCGAAGTCGCTGGATCTATCGTAAAAAACTGGAAATCGGAGATTTTACGCCACATCAATCTGCATATGCTGGGGAGTAACGAGTGAAAACTAATTTGCCGATGCTGAAGCACTTCGGAAAGATTTGTTGCAAATACGAAGTTCTGATATCTCACTATGTTTATTTCTAAACCACAGCAACTAATTAACATATATTTGCAAAAAACACAAGGTAAGCAGCTCTAGAAATTCATTTATATTATATTAAATATATAAAACAGCAAAACAGATGTCTCATGCAGACACAAAGTTAATAATGAAATTACATGCGATATCAAACAGAACTCTCGTGTAAGAGAATCTTTTTAAAGGTTGCCAGACGCTGTCCTTTTAATCTTTCACTTTTAACTGTATTTTATTACACACATCATTCGGGTATATAAATGGTTCGGTGATAAACAACGTAAATAACAAAAGGTAAGTTTCGAAATATTCAAGATTCAGGTTTTCTACAAAAAAAATAAAAAAATAAATAAAAATAAAATATAAAAATTTACAACCAAATCTGTTGTGATTGCTCCCTCTAGCAAAGCGGATTCATGAAGACTGGACCTTCAATTAACTTATCTGTTGCATTTTATGTATGCTATATTTTATTTTAAGGGTATCCGATGTAAGGGGATCCGACAGTATCCGATGTGCAAACAGTTTTCGCTATAATAATTCACACTTAAATTTATATTTGAATATTATGGCATATATTGAGTCAAAAAAAGAAATCTTGTGCTTTTAAAAGGCTTTTAAAAAAATTATATGAAGAGCAGAGAAAAATGTAAAAATATCAGTTACTACATTTTATACCCGAACCCTTGGTATATATGCAACATGTCACGACTCAACATTATTTATCAGTCTTTTTTAAACATTGAAAAAAAATCACCTTCTTCATCATCGTATTCAGGTAAACCGCGTTTTTTATAGTCACGTTTTAAAAAACCTTTCAAAATTTTAACTAAAATTTGACGTGTCTGGCACAAATTGGAGTTAAATATCAAGAACATTTCGCTGAAGGAAATTCACCTATGGCAGTTATTTTCTCCAAAAACTATATATGAAAAGTATAAGATATTTCTGTACTCCATGAAAATCACGAAAAGCAGTCAATAAATATTTTTTTTTAGAAAATGCAATCGACGAATGATATTCAATGAATCAATAAATTTTTTAATGAATGCATTTAGGAATTATTGAATGAATAAATCAATGTTTCAAAACTCGTTTCATAACGTTTCATTTTTATATATCAATTTTTATATTTAATCTTTTTTATTTTATATTTAACTTTTTTAAATTTCAACATTTTATTTTTTTCTCGTTTCATAACATTTTATTTATTTATATTTAAACATGAATAAATGAATGAATAAATATTGATGGTTGAATGAATCATTGTTTTATATGAATAGCAATGGAATATTAAAAAAATAAAATCCGATCTCTCCCTGTTGGTATTCAGGCAAAGATCAATTTTATATTATCTTTTGTTCTCATTAAAACGTTTTTTTTAAATTGAAAATAAAATTTAACGAACACGATATTTTGTTTGAGTTAAATATCAAGAGTAAATCTAGAACATTTTGCTGCTGACAATATACCTACGACAGTTATTTTGTCAAAAAAATATATATATGATAGGTTAAAAAGTATTTTGGTACTCTATAAGATTAACATAAAACAATCAATGATATTTTTAACATTTTAAATGACGATTCTAGAAAATTCCACTTATTTAAATTATGTAAACAAATTAACCTTATTGAGAAAATAAAAATAGATTGCTTTAAAAATGAATGAAACCTGAAAATCAGTTGATACATTCATACAATGCACTATGAATATTTACACGTATATAACACCCTTAGTCTGAACGATTTATCGTAAATGTAGAACTGCACGCAATTCCATAATAAATGGATTTATGTCAAAAAATAGCTAGTAAAAATAAGTTTAAAATGTAGTATATGCAAAAGAGAACACATGTTAAATTTCAGTAATCATTTCTGTTTTTCGCAACGAAGAAATTTTCAAAACATGCTATTTAGGTGCGTTCGTAATTATATAAATACGTAGCACCTATAGTCGTCGTTTGGTCCGTCCGTCTGTCCGTCCGTCTGTCTGTCTGTCTGTCCGCATATAACAACGCAAAAACTACCCAACCAAATGGTTTGCAATTTAAAATATATTATCTTTGCATAATTTTGTCGAGACATTTTAAATTTTATGAAAATCGAATCAAAACTTTAGGAGATATTAATAAAAATATTTATTAAGAAATTTGAATTTTTTTTTTTAAATCGGTGCTTTTTTGTTATAGGAGCTTCCGAAGTTTAATCGTCAAGCGAGCGAGATACTTATTTTACTACAGAAATTAATATGCAGACGATATAATTCATTTCACAGAATTAAAAATCATCAAGATCTGAATATTTATATAGCTAGCTGATACATATATATCTGAATATTTATATAACTAGTTAAGATATTTGTATGAACAGTGTCATAAAATATATACTTAACTAGCTGTTTAACCCGTTCTACGCACGGGATATCATGAATTTAATTCTAAAACGTGCGTACGAACGCACCTCGTTTGTAACGTTTGACGTACAATTTCCAACTTGTTTTAGTTAGTAGTCGTTTACATTTTTGTTTTTAAATACATCTTTCAATATTATGAATTGAAAATATTGACCTTGAAATTGACCCTGTGTTTTAAAACCATACGCACCTTTACTTGGAATGTCCTTCCACATTTCTGAAAATGATACTGAAAAATCATTTCCATTGGATTTTAATGAAGCTACAATACTTCAACTATAATGAAATTGATATGCCTCACTGAGGTGGACTAAAATATGCTATTTGTCGAGAATTGAATAAAAATCATGCACTCGTGACATCATAATTCACTTTTATATTTTAACAGAATAATAAGGCTACTATAATTTGTGGCTCGTGCTATAGCCAGTATACAGGCTGCCGTTATCATTATCTTTTTACGCGTGAAGTTTTCGCTATGGTACTCCTTTGTGAAATTTGGTAATTTTTTAATTCAATATTTTAAAAACGGGATAATCATTAGATTTGAAATTTATATCAAGAAAAATGCAAATTTTTTCCTTTCTAACGCAGTTTTTCTAACAATTTGCTGACAAATACTTTTCGAGCTATTAATTTTTTCAGTAACTTCAAACGTTTAATTTTCCGAGATTAATCTGTGGCAACGATTAGCGAAAATTCCAGTCGTCAGCAACGCATAGCTTTTTATTAAAGGGGATTTTATCTTTCATGTTCATTACATTAGAAAAAAATACTATTTATATGTATTTTCTTTACAAATCATGCAGCAACAGTAATTTTGTTTTTAAAGATGTCTCTTTGTTTTATTTTATTTTCAATTAACAATATTTTAACGATATGTTTTTTGGTAAACAGTAAAAATTGTGTTTTACTATAGACATATCAAATAAAACTCTTATTAAACAACTTGAAATACTATACATAAAATATTGTTTTAATAAAGCTTATAATTTTCCATTTATAAATGAATAAACAGTACACTTTTAAATGCTGTATTAAGAATAATAGTTAATAATAGTTAAATATTTCATTGCTTTTCCTTTTTTATTGTTAATGTAAATTAAACGATTTTAAAGCTGCCACATGCCATAAAGACTGAGAAGAATTCCGTCACTGGCATAAGACAATAAATTGTGGCTCTAGGAAAAATAGTTCCAGGTCTTCCTTATAAATTCAAGTTCCCTTTGCTAGAGATTTTTAGTCTCCCCTATTCAAATTCTAGAGCGTTTTCCTATATTATCGGGGTCAAATTTATTTAAAAATCTCTGGAAATAGATGTGAACACAAGAGGTTACTTTTAGTAACTATAATTCTAGTTTATGAATTTTGTCCAGAAATCAAGTGATAATTTCTCGCAATTCAAACGATTCATAATATAATGCATCGTTTCATCACCTAGAAAATTATAAACTAGAAATTCTCGATCATTGCGTCCATTCAATTTATTTATTTATATTCGCATAGCTCGGAAATCTATATTTCTAGTTTAGGGATTTAGAAATTGACTACTTATTCGTTCTAGGTGAAGGTGGTATAAGTTTTCTTTTAGTGAAAAGATATGGTTAGAATGCAATAGAAAAAGGAGCAAGAAGATGTAGATCATTCATTAATATTCTATATATTAATATATTTGTTAAAAAGGATGAAAACAATAAATTATATAAATTTTAATAAGAATTCCCTATCCGCCTTGTGAAGTGGAAAAAAGTAAAGAACTCATTCGCAATTGCGATATTAGAAACATAATAACCGTTGAATATGTCATTTATTGCATTTTCTGCCAATGAAAAAAAAAGTTATAGGTAATGAAAAATGCCTTAAAGAACATTATTTTAGAATGTATATTAGAGAAAACAACAGCGAAATATAAAATATTCATTTGTATATTATTTGTCTGCTTCGTTAAAACTTCCCATCCTGTTAAAAAAGAAGAAAACAATACAAAAGTTTGAGTAACGGTAATGAGAATATACTACTTGTTCAGCAGTTTATCTTTATTTTTTTTAGTAAATACGATACACTTAAAGTGTACATCAAAACATAAAATAACTAACAGTAATTTTCTGGCCTGCCTATCGGCATAACACTTTTTATTCTATTCGAAATACCGGATTCTATATATATCATTGAACGCCAGTTGAAACAAACTCAGAAAAAAAATATATTGGAACATTCTTTGAAACTAAGCTAAATTTTATTTTTATTTAAAATATAACCAATTGTGGAGCAATTATCCCTGCTCATTCAAAATGCATAATTAAAAGCAAAATTTTGAAAAGAAATGATGCTCGCTGTTTACAGCAATTTGAATTGCGACTCTTTATTGAAAAGAAATATTTAGCTTACGGTGAGAATTTGTAATTCTGAATGTATGAAATAAATTTTATTTTTTTAATTCAAAACTGAAGGAAAGGTACAAAGGGACGTTGGAATTTAAATGCACTCTCAACGGTTTCTTTTTTAAAGACATTTATTTGTAATTTCACAACGAGAGCTATACAAATATACTAAATATAACACAGTAATAAAATATTATGTACATGTCTTCTTTTAAGGAAAATATTTGGTTCAGAAAAAGAGTACAAATATGTAAAATCGCTAATTAATCATATTTTTATTTGTTTTGTTTTCAAATTTTAACAGATCTTTTGAGATTCATAACTATAAATGAATCCCTATATTTTAATTACAAGTTTTATGTTCACATTTAGTTAAAAATATCTTTTGAGGAATACATATTTTAACATTTTTTTGTTAGTTTTTAATAAATTTACATCACCAAAAATTAATTGAAACAGTAATAAAATAGTAGATATATTATTTTGTCATAGAAAACTATATTTTTTATAAGATGTAAAAAATTGGGGGAAAAACAACGCAACAATCATATTTTTAATGAATTTTAAGAACAAAATAATGGACTAGATAGTTTTCGAAAATATGAAAAAAAGAAACATCCCGCTTTCATTTTCCTCCTAATGAAACATGAAAAATATGCATAAAAGCAGATTGATTGAGAATATTATGTTTGTTAAGTGGTTTATATTTTTGTAAAGACACACAAACAAAAACTTGCATTTATAGTGACAGGAAATATGATTCTTTTAATATGTGTATCAAAATAGAAAACTACGAGTTTCTTTTGTGCTTTTCAGCCTAACAATAATTATTCCTCTCCAAAAGCTTGTTTCAATTTAGTTACATAACTAGATGCCAATTGAAGAACGTATTTTTGGAAACATCCAAAAACGTATTTTTGGAAACATCCTTCAAAACTAAGCGAAAATTTATTTTTACAAAGTTTAAATGGAACATCACATCCCACAATATATTTAAATTGCATCATTATACTTACAATTTTCAACATAAATTTGGTTTGTTCTTTACAGCAATTTCAAAAGTTAAGCTGTCGTTAGAAAAAAAGAAAATATTTAGCTGACTCTTAGAATTTTAGAATTCTCAGTAAAGGATACAATATATATTTTTAGATCTAAAATGAAGGAAAATTACAAAAGGAGGCTACAATGTAAATAGCCTGATCATATCTAGTTTTGTTATATATATATATATATATATATATATATATATATATATATATATATATATATATATATATATATATATATATATATATATATATATATATATATAATTTCGCAAACAGATATTCAGAAATATAATATTCTGCCTAATACTATAACCTGGAAATGTGTTGAAGAAAATATTTTGTTCAGAAAAAGTAAGAATAAAATACCCACCATTAAGCATATTTTATTATTTTATTTTATTTAGTTAATTATTTTCAATTTTTAACATATTTTTTCAGATTATTTTTAATTGTTATTTTCAACATTTTCTAATATAATTATTGCACTAAAATCTAATCGTCAAAGTAAAAAAAAAAGATAGTTTGGTGACATAGCTGACTAAATTGAAAGCTAATAAAGAACGAATTGCTCTATACGAATCATGAAATAAATTGATAGTGTTTACAAGCTAGTAAAAGTAAGTTGTATAAAAATTAGAAAACATTGTTTCTTTTTAAGTACTAGGGTGGTAACATGTTATTGTTACCAACATTCTACTGATGTAAAACGCGATACCTAAAATTCTAGTTAAATTTAACCCGATCTCCGATCCGAACCCTCAAATAAAATTGTTGACCCCTGAAATCCGATATAAACCTGTCGTACTACAACCAAAAAATGAGTGAAATTTTATATTTTATATTATTATTTTATATTTTAATGAAATTATGGACACATTCTCTAAAACAGCTCTAATGTCAACGTTAACCTTTATGTAGAAACATGAATATATTTATGTATACATATACCTATTTAGATTCAAATATTTAAGTTTTCCATATAAAACTGTATTCTGAATTTTCTTTTGAAATACGCGTTACTAAACCCAACCCACAAGTGATAAAATACAACCTAAAACTAAACTTAACCCATCAGAGTTAACCCGGATCAAACGCAATCCAAAACAATGAATATTAGGACCATCGGAACCCGAATGGACTCAAACTACAGGTAGCGTGCAGATGAGCGCAATTCACATTAATTTTATTCCCTTTGGTAAACGTATCTCATATTTTAGCTCGCAGTAGATGATGAAAAATTAATATTTGTAACGTCTTTTTGCAAAATATGCTATACAAGATACAGTGACAAATAACACTGTATACCATCATATTATTATTCTGTGACAATCTGTCAATTGTTTCGAAATTTACAGCTTATAAAGTAAAAAACAATAAAATATTTTAATTCTCATCGAATGTTTTGCGTATAAAAAATTCTGAAACATAATAATGTATTTTACAAATGTACTTTTTATGTATGTAGATGTACTTTTTAATTTTTTTTTCTGCATTATATTATTTTAGGTCTTATATTGTTTTCTGATAAAATAAATGTGGTAGGAAATAAATTCTTATGCAATGTTTCTTTAAAAGATGGAGAGGTGGGTTTTAGGAACTAAACAATGGAAAAGTAATAATATTATAAAGCAAAACAATAAATTTGAAAATCCCTCCGTCAGTAGAAAAGTATCACAACCAGGCAAAAACTATTGGAGTAGAAAAAAAGATATTTTCGTAATGGAGGTTGTGAATTTCAAAGTGATTTCTTTCAATCGAAATTACAAAAGACGAAATTGAATTCACATATTAAACGAAGTATTTTTTGCTTTACAGGTTTTAAATAGGGTGAGTGCACCAGTAATTGAACATTTAGTAGAAATTGTTTGAACTTTTTCTATTCTAATGAAATTATATACTTACTTTTCTGTAGACTTCACTACATAGTAACCAATGTATCAGGATTCAAATCCTGGAAACATTTTATTTTTTTCCTTTGTAGAACTTATATTATTTACAGTATAAGTTGGAAATTGAAGTTACATAAGTAAATGGCCAATACTTTTAAGCATAAAAATCAAAATATGGATGCTGGAATTAACCCTCTGACTGTCCTACTAAAGAACTAAATTGTAATGTTTTTTTTCTCTGTATTGTATTTTAAACGCTAAAAAAAGGTGATTATTTCAAAATTCTATTAAAAAATTAATTATATACATGAATATCAACCTTAAGGGTATCAGGCATTACTCAATGTACTAAAATTGCATTATATTTGTAGAATTACATTAATTTAAAAATTGCTTCCATTGCAGTGAAACCTCGTACTTAACGTATTATCATGGTATGATTAACACGGACTTATCAGTGAAAGGGTTAAATACTGATGCCAAAAGACTGAGTGATCCAAAAGTCAGATAGCAATTTAAAACACAATAATTCACAAACTAATAAAAACAAAAAATTAAAAATCCCAATATTTTTTTTTATAAAAAAGTGCCAAGTTCTTAATGTTTCGGCCAGAAAAAGTACTGATATCTTATGTTCGCCGAAGTTAAAATTCAAACATTCTAAATCTTTCATTTAAAATGGCTTCCTGCGACCTGGCCGTTAATCACTTCTAGAGTGTTTTTCAAATTCTAAACAATGTATAATGTTCTACATGTCTACTGCATTTTATGAGAATTTTGTTGCACAAAGTACTGAAATATAATACACATTTGAAAACAAGCATAATTTCGAAAACACAGCTGGCGAAGATGGACCACTCTGGTTCTCAACGCTTTATATAATTTAACACAATGTAAGATTAGATGAAAAAAAATTATTTGGGATTCGCGTTAATGACCATAGATCGTATAAAATGACCATTAAAACATAAGTGGACTAAATGATTCTTAACCAAAGCTAATGTTTGTTGAAACTCAATGGTATTTATCATAAGACATTTTTTTTTTTGTTACATTTTTTACAATGACTTCATGGGAATTTGCCTCACGCATTTTAATATTACTTTTAATATTCAAATAATTCATAAATGTATAAATTTTAATCATTAATTTGGAAAATAATTGTGGACTTAATAATTTATTTTAATTGAAAGATTCCCCATGTCTAACATCAATGAGGGAGTATTATGCATTCTAATTTATTTTTCAGTATTGCTTTTTTCTAAGGTTCTTTTTTGAATTTATTAAATTTCTCACGTGTATTATAATGCCAGATAAATGAAAAAAGAAAAATCCTAGAATGCATTATCATTAAGGAGAATTCGGCGCTTTTTTAAAAAATGAATTTTTCTAAAGGATATTAATATAAAAACATAATTATTTTGTTGCATTTTACAGTTTATATTTTATTTCTAGTTTATGTTAAAATACTAGCCACCTCTGGGGCAAATAGTTTGGTCTCCTCAAACTGTATTCTAAATATTGCATCATATTACTTTTTTTATAATTTACTTGCTCACTGCTTCGCCAAATTGGAAGTTTCTGATAGAGATATCAAGAACTTTTGCGATAATGGCAGCATATCGTATAATTTGTATTGTTAGGTATTTCACCTTTATTGACAATTACCGCTTAACTCAATTAGGCATTTATGATTAATGTCCGTTTGCATATCAGTTGCAATACGTTCGCTAATGCGGGGATATTTAATGCTGTTTAGTAATCTTCTGTAACTGGGTCCACTGTCAATTGGCATATTTTCGCTAATACGATTTGGTGCGAGTGAAGTAGTTTTTGTAAAAAGCCTTTAATGATATCCATCTTTACAATAAACTATACTGATGCTAGTATATTTTTTGTTTCAGGCTAACCTTGGCAGTAGACTTGATTTCGGAAGATTAGAAAATCTATGGATGCACTACCGTGCTACCATTAGAAAGTCCATTGTTATTCTCATCTAATCGTCTTGGAAAATGTGTCAATATGTCTTGGTTTTAAGATTTTTGCTAATTTTACTCGAAAACATGAAGCTAAATGCAAGGAACCCGATTATAGAAGATTATTCTAACGTACACATCGATAAGCATTATACATGTTGTAAAATTATACGCTGATGTCCAGAAATTAAGAAGTGACCAATTTCATACGTTTCGTCGAGCGTCTACTGGAACTCGTGAGGGAATGCCCAGAATGCCCTTAAACTTTGAGGATGTAAAGAACATGTTTGACTTCCTGTTTTTCAGTGAGGATTTTGTCGCTAGTAGAATTCGGAGGGGGGGCAATAATAATTTTAATAATAAAATAATATTTTCGATCACCCAAGTAACAGAAAATGCTAAAAATGGTCTGTCACTGTAGCAAATGACTATGTAGGTCCTGTTCAACATTTGTGTGCATTTGTGTAAGCATAGCACGTATATTCGTGAAGTTGTTAACGTTTCTTTGAAAAATTCAAAACTTTTTTTTAATATAGCATGCAGAGTTTTCAAGCGAATTTAACACCGCTTTCCAAAAAATTGACAAAAAATTATAGAAATAGTATACTGCAATTAAAATATCAATATGTTGAATATTTGATGAGATATGGCTATCTGTATGAAATAAATTATAACTGAGCATGCGCGAACTACAGCAAAGATTTTTTGTCATGATTTGATAGTCAAGACTATAGGGCAACTGATATAAAAAGACCAAAGAAATATCGTTAAAACTCAAAAAGTTACAGCAATAATTGATAAATTTAGGTGGAAATCCCGTATATTCCTATGTTAACACAGAATTCCTAGTGAACAAAGAAAAAATTTCTTTAAATGTTATTCATACTACTAAGTTTTAAAGCCAATATGTTGAGTCTCATGAAATCTTACTGTCTATGAGCATATGTAAGTACCAATAGTCTATGCTGTATTAAATTGAAAACATAAGATTACACATGATAAACATACGAATTATCACTTTATTAACAAACATAATATGCAACATTAAATAAAAGTATTTCTAAATGGTTTTTATTTTTAACAATATCATTTTATAAGCAAACACTATTATTTTAACAATATTCTTTTATAAGCCTTTTATAAGCAAAAAAAAAAGCATATGCATCAATTATTTTTTTCTATAATAGGAAACAATCTCTGTTATTTAACACTTCACTTTCTTGGCTAGAAAATAAAATGTTAAAATATATTTGCCCTTTTTTACAAGAGTTCCTTTAAAATGTGGCGGTAACTAAACAAGATAAAACAGTGTTATAAAACAAACAACCCAATGAATTTGAAAATTCTAATCTTAAGAAGAAAAGTATCACCTTATGTCAGCAAATTATTGAACTGGAAAAAAGGATATTTTCGTAATGGAATCAGTCCATTACAAAACGTTCTGTTTCATCTATTGGAATTCTAAACGCAGAAATCGAGTTCATTTATTTAATAGAGTTGCTTACGCTTTGTTTGTTTTAAATGAACTCAATGGCTTTACTTGGAAAATAAATGTACTACAATAATTCTTTTTTCTTTTGTTTTAAAGAAAATAAACGGAGGAGAAAAAATTCTAATTATCAAGAAAAAACAAACTGACAACCTTATTTATTTTTTATTTTTAGAAGAATTTGAATTTTTTGAATAGTCATAAAAGGAATTTGCGTAATTTCTGTATTTGTAACTTTCTCCGTCAAACAACATATTTATTAATCTATGCATAAAGCTTGTTTCTATCTAATACTATGCGTATTTAAAAAAATAACAAAAAAGAAAAATCATGCGTCAAGCATAGATTAAGCAACGCTTTTCAACACATTAAAAAAACTATAACAAAACGTCACCGTTTAATAAGGTGAAAGATGGTGTTTGAAACATTTGAAAACACAATTTCAACGATTTTCATCTGCAGCCGGCAAAATATTCTAATTCTTTTGTGCGACCCTGTGTATTATCTATAGATATGATCTATATATTTCTATATATACTATATAGTTTAGAAAAATTTTAAGCGCTCGGGACTCCGGCGAAAATATTAAGATCTATAGAAGGAGATTAATGATTTAAAACTTTATTTCATTTTACACCTATTTTAGTAATAAGTAATAAATTGGGATTCATTTTAAGTGTTTTCATGTTTTTAATTTAAGTTACCACATTATTCAATAAATCACTGGACTGGAAAAAAGGGCATTTCCGTAAATGAAGCAGTCTATTAAAAAACATTATGTTTCTGCTAGAGGAGTTCCAATCATATGAAACGAGTTCATTTATATTTTTATGGATTGAAAGATATAAACGGACAAAATGCACATACGTAAAAATTACACGTACTACATTATGTTTAGAAAATACTTGAAGGGAAAACGACCAATTTTAAAAGAAGAACAATTGGGCAATCACAGAAAATAAAAAACAGAGTATAATTTAAATTTTATGAATAGGCATAAAATGGACAGTGTAATATCTGCATCAAATATCAATTCATGCATTTCTTTGTAAAAAATAATCAGTTTATTAAACTATGCATAAAACCCATTATTATGGCTTACTTTATGTCAGTGGTGTCAAAGGGTGGCCCGTCGGATACCAGTAAAATTCTATAGTAAACTTTATCTTATCTAATCATTGAATTTCTGCGATTCAAGAAGTCGATTATTTCGTTAAAAAATTAGTGGTATCTGGCGATCCACAGTTTGACACCCCTGCTTTCTATTTTATTAGAAAAATAATTTAATTATTCTTTTCAATATAAGAAAATTTCTTATTGTGTATAATTTTTAGCTATTTTATTCAATCAAATGTCTTACATATGCAAAATTTTTGCATTTTTATAAAGCTATTTTTACTCCAATTCGTCATGTAATTATTTAAATATGTAGTTCACATGTATGTAATACCTTGTCTAAAAAGATATATATATATATTTTTTTTACTTTTATCATGTAATTATTTCTTTCAAATATCTGGAAAACAAATTTCAGTGTTGTAAAGCAATTCAGTGATTTCAAAACTGCATAAGAAAAAAATTATCATCTGAAGTGAAGAAATTATTAGAGAAGCAAAAAGGATATTTTTGTAATGAAGACGATTCATTTCGAAACGTTTTCTTTCAGTTGAAACTGTAACAATAGTAAACGAGATCATTTTAATTCCTTACGCTTTTTAGTTATTCGCTTCATTTCATTTCCTTATGCTTTATAAGTTTAAAATGAACCAATTGGCCTTAAACTGAAAATAAGTGAAATATAAAATTTTGATTTAAGAATAAAAACGAAGGAAAAAATTCTAATTACAGATAAACAACATAGATGCCAAATTTTACGCTTTTTTGTTACCATTATATTTTAATAGTAGTCTTATCCATTTTTAATTGCGCAATTTCAACGATGCAATAAGGTAAAAAATACTATTGAAATTTACTGTTAAAAAAGCGTTAAAATTAGCAGTTATAAAACAAGTTAGTAATCTTTTTAAATATAAATAAGCAGATTAAGTTTTTTTAAGAACCTGGTGTAAAAATAAAGGATTAATTTCAGATCCAGTCTAAAATGTCCTGAAAAAACTATTGCATTTAACCAAAATTACATAATTATCTTGGTTCTTTTTTTTTTTTTTTTTTTTTTTTTTTACAAAATTTGTTACAACTGTATCATTGGCAAAACAATAAATCTATTTAAATCACATCTAAGTAATATTTTCAATTTTAATACATACCTTTTTATAAACTTATCAAGAAAAGTAATATTAAAATAAAAGAATTATTTTAATTTAAATTATTTAAAATATTTTATCTGTAATGAGCATAACGCGATTTTTTAGTCTAATTCTACAGAGTGTCCAATAATTATTTTTACGGTTTCGTCCATCTCACGAAACCTTATTAGTACCGCTTCATTGTCTGTCTGTCACAGAGCCTGTTCTCAGAAACTATATAATTTAGAGTCATGAAATTTTGTGTACTGATAGCTGAAAACTACTATGAAGCACAAAATCATAAAATTTGAAAAAAAAAACGTATTATTTTAATATATAGAGATAAAAAACCAAAAATCTAACAGCCTTTTCCTATTAAATTTAAACATTTTTCGTTATAGCAATTGCCAACAACTAAAAATCCACAATAAAATTCTTTTACAATAATTAATTTTCTATTGAAATATTTCCATGCGAAAAAGGAAATTTAAATAAAAATTTCACTAATCGAAAAAAATATTAATATGACGTCATATTGGTAATAAAACGGAAATTTTCAAACATTTCTCACTAATACAAGGAGTATGAGTATGTGTAAATACAGAAAGCAGCCTAATATGACATCATTAGAGAATTGAAAATAAAATTAATCTGACGTCTAACATTTTGAAGGTCTCTATTAGAACCTGTTTAATTTTGAAATTGATTTTTATTTTAATATCGCATTTAGTCCACATAGCAGATACTATTATGACAGAGTATAATAGCGGGCTTCGCCTGCTATCGGACCGGTTCAGATTTTCGAAAAAAAAAAAAAAAGAAAAAAAAAATAGACCTATAAATGTTTACTTTATAAAAAACATGACTTTTTTTTTCTTTTTTTTTTTTTTTAAATGAAATTTATTTGGATTTATTAAAGGAAGGATAAAGTGTTTTAAAAGGAATACTAAACGAAACTCCTTGTGCGATCTTCGATCACACCTACCCACTTGTTTAACTTTACTTTGTTGTGTAAGAATCTATTTCATATAATATATTTTCCCGCTTATAACGCGCAGTTTTAATACAAAAAATTCGTCTGTATTTATAGGTGCTCGGTTACATGCCGGATGCAAAAATAAAAAAATTAAAATTAAGAAAGTAAGATAATAAGAATTCAGATTTCTACATTAATGGAAAATATCTGTATATTTACGGGTGATTTTGAAATTTTGAACTGGTGGTGTATATTATTGACTTTCAACGGAAACTTTCTATTTTCAATATAAATCCAGCAATTTTTCGATAATAAACGGAAAATTTTCTGTTTATCCTTATTCGTTCAGTGTTAAACTAGTCGTTGGGGGCCACCGTAAAACTTACCCATCATGTATATGTATAATGTAAAATATTAAAATAAAAATCTGTAAACTACTTATAAAATGCATTGCAATTCAAATAAAATCGTGGCTTGATGACGTCATAAAAAGGCTCGCTTACTGAATTGCTTGAAAGAGGTTTTTCCTTATAACTCCAAAAATAATACTCCTATTAACTAGCGGTTTATTGCGTCTGATTAAGCGTCAAATTTCCAATTAAAATATCTCTTTGAAGTGAAATTTGGATGAAATACAGGGTCATGAAAAATCGAAGAGTGTGGAAAATAGGATTACAAATATCTCGGCAACTCATTATACGATCGACTTCATGTTTTATGCAAAATTTATGTTTTTTTATTGTTTTTTATATTTACTACTTAAAATAAACAATTTCGAAAATTTTTATATACCTTTCATCAGAACGAATATTTCGAGAGTCCGAAAAAAAATGCTCCGGTTAATCGAGGTTATTGAAATGAAATAGGCTTCTTCCCATTATTACGTACTAAGTACATACCAAATTGCAAGTCTCTATCTCAATTTGTTCGGGAGATAGAGCGTTTACAGACACACACACACACACACAGACACACAGACGGACGGCAAATTTTTTTTTCTAAAAATATGTTTTTCGGAATCTCCAGTGTCTGAAACGTGTAAATCCGTCAAAAAACATTTTTCGATTTTCAAAACGATTACAAGACTTACCCTATACTACGTATGATGGGTAAGTAACAAGACTTACCCTATACTACGTATGATGGGTAAGTAAAAGGAACTGCTCATTTTCACTCAGACAACGGGAATGTTCTTTTTCGATTAAGAAAAAAAAACGGAAAATTTCGATTTAAATTTAAATAATTTGTGTTTTGGCCTATAAACAAGTCGTAGGATGTGGTCAGTTGATGTAAGGGACAGAGCACTCATCTCCAAGATAAAATATACAGTGTGACAGAATAGTGTAGAAACAGTCCAATAATCCGTGAAGTACATATCAACTTTAAAAACGAAAAAATACGTGTTCAATATTTCTGAAAAATCTATTTAGTGATATCAGAGTTGTGCCCACCCTTATCCCATTTTTCCGGATCATGGTAGATGGCGCTATAATCGAGGTAAATACGGTGTTAAACAAAAACCATGAATCGTGAGAGGCAATAGTACGAGAACTGATGAACATTTACCAATACTTGGGAAAAACTTCATTTTGGGAATAGAAATGAAGATTCGATGAGTCTCCAATAAATAAAGTTTTTTCCCATGTTTTTTTCTTTTTTATGGCGGATGGGCGGCAAAAGTGGGGCATTTAACTTATGGAGGTACGAAAATCTCAACGTTTCTTAAGTTGTTCCAGTGGGGTATAGTTTATTTTTTAATTCTTTATCGAATGACATCATTCGCAAGTTGATCCGATGATTTGTTACAAAGTTATGGCAGGTTTTATGAATAAAAAATTGAACAAGTTGCTTTATTCTGTGTAAATTTAGTACATGAATGTTCTATTTTAGGAACATTTAATAAGTTTAAGATTATTCAATATGATATAAAGAACATATTTTGAACGTAAATTAAGTGTAATAAAGTTGGGCTATCTCTTAAAGTTTAATTTTTGGACTTTTTATTCACAAAACTCGCCGTTAATTTGCAACAATTGATTGCATCGACTTGCGAATAGTGTCATTCGATTCAGAATTAAAAATACATATTAAACGATACCCCTCTTGATCTATTTCAGAAAAGTTGAGTTTCTCGCCCCCCCCCCTTCATGAGTTTAACTACCTCACTTTTGTCACCCACTCTAAAAAAATATTGTAAAACAACTTTAATTTTTGGGGACACATCGGTTCTTCATTTCTAGTGCCAAAACGAAGTACTTCCTAAATTTGGCTGAATGGCCATCAGTTCTCATACAATTGCCTTTCACGATTCTGACTTTTTTTAAAGACGAATTTTCGAATTTTTGAAGCGATTACAGCGCCATCTACGACGATTCTAAAAAAAAATGTTAAACACAAAAGTTTATGTATTTTTGCATGCATTTTTTCCCGTAAAATTCAAATCTGAAAAAAAAAAAAGTTATCATTAAAGATTTCAAATTTTCTCCCCCTGTCGTCCAGGGGGTGGGGGCTGGGAGGCAACTTTGATATCACTGAAAAATTAAAAAATATATATATTTAACAGGTAGTTTTCTTTTTTCAATTGGATGTGTACTTCTCGTGTTATTCAACCGTCACCACACTTTTCAGACATACTGTATAATACGAGTTGTAATTTTCCAACTGGACGAAAAATGTCCGGGCCAGGATTCGAACCTGGGATATCTTGGCTGAAGCTGCCATGCTCTACCAACTGAGCTATCCCGGTCGAATCTGGAGGGCATAATTCATCCAGTTAACCTTATTGATCATAGCATCTGGTCTGATATTTTAATCAGCTCAACAGAATAGACAGCATATAAAGGAACTCCAGTTGGAAGTCCAGTTGGAAAATTCCAACTGGTATGATTTCTTTACCAATTTGAAAAATTGTGTTAAAAGTAATATACTGTATAATACTGTAAAATTTTATTTATATATATTTTCAATATTGGGCTTTCGATCACATTTTTTTAAATTAAAAACTTAAATGTCTCGTCTCGAATAGCGAAAAATTTCCGATGGTAGTAGTTTTTTAAATGTTACTTATGAAATTTTCATAATACGTATCTCATGACTGCAAAGAAAGGGAGTGCGCGTATTACACGAACATATGCTATTTGTTTCTTAACGTTCAAAGGGGTGCAATTTTTCGACAAAGTGTTTTTTCCGAAATTTTTCCAACCAAATGGCATCGAAATGTAAATTTAGTTTTTATTGCTTTTCTAACAAGTCTCTTATTACTATTTAAAAAGTTTTTGCGTTTTTAATAGCGTAATTACTCTCGACAAAAAATATGACACGCGCCAGCTCGAGTAAAAAATGTAATCGCTGAAATATTTAAGAGCTCGGATAAATTAAATGAGATTAAATACTGTTATATGAACAACGTAATGAATTTTAAAATTCTAGGAAAAAACTTTTCATAATATCAAAAATCATTGTTGTAATAAAAGGGATAATTACTAGAACCATTTCACAACATTTTTTCTTCTATCGAAATTATAAATACAGAAGCAGAGCCAATTTATTAAATAGATCCTTTACGTTTAGCAAGTATTACATGAACGAAATAACCTTAAGTAGAAAGTAAATTCACTGTAATATTTATTCTTTTTTTTTTTCGAAATTAATGAAGAAAAAAATATATATAAGAAGAACAATATAAAAAAAATTGTAAACCTTTTAAACAAGAGAGAAGATAATGTAAACAAGAGAAATTTTAGGCAGTTCAAATATTTGTAAAAGTAAACTCTAGAATTTAGTATCTATTCTGAAGTTTTTTTTTTTTCTTTGTCAGAAGATAAAATTATAAAATTATTTATCCTGTTATAAATTTGCTTTACTTTTTGAAATCGTATCCTTTTTCTATCTTATAATTTTTCATCAGATTCTTCTAATCATAATCTTTCTGGCTGTATATTAATTCGTAATATGCGTCATGATTAAGTTAGAACTTTTCTTTCATTTTTGGTACTTGTCCTCATTTTATTTATTTTTTTTAATTTGCAATTTTTACAATACTTTTAAATTTAGATAAATATGTGCAATAAATTTAGATAAATATGTGCAATAAATTTAGATAAATATGTGCAATAAATTTAGATAAACACGTACTTTTTAAAGCCCATATGAAAAATTAAAGTGTCATTAAATTTTGTATAAAATTTCTACATAACAATATGAAACTGCTAAAAATATGAAATAGTTATTACTTTCCAAATTCTGTTCGTAATTGTTTAGCTAAGTATTGCTTGTAATGTTGTAGCGAGAACTTAAATGTCGCTTTTAAAAAAGAGAAGAATGGTCCGTTTAAATATATATATATATATTTAAATTTTTTAACTTTCTTAAACTACTTTTAAGTGATCCTTTCTTTCAGTTTATCATCTCTCATTATGGAAATGTGATCTGCTGATACCTATTAACATATCTCCCGATATTATATATATATATATATATATATATATATATATATATATATCATGTTGGGTTAAGATATAAAATGTTTCCAGATAGTTATAGCAATGTTCTGATCAAATCTCATGCTATGACACACAGGTTAAAAGGCAACGTTCTCAAGACGAACCGGACTGTGCAATACCCATAATTATCTCGGTGGATCTGATAGAAGCTTTTCCGAAGAATCGAACTGCACAATACCCATAGTTATCTGGGTGGATCTCATAGAAGCTTTTCCGAAAGAGAAAAAAATGTGTGATTTTCAAATTATCAAAACAAAGTTAGGTATTACAGAAATTTTGGAATATTTTGAATGAACATGTGAATAACAGCCTGCAAACTACACAAGAATGGAATATAAAAAAACATATCTAAGAGCTATTGTAATACCTACAGACGTTGCTGAAATATTGTCCAAAACGTCGTTTGATACCTTTGAATGGCGAACAAATTCTCTGTAGAAAATATTAAACATATATTTAGTAAATATGTTAAAACCATTTTCAAAACGGAATCTGTATATCATCGCATGAATGACTCTAATGAAAAAGCGAATACATTTCAGTAAATGGATTTAAAGTACATGCAACCATATCGAATGAAGGCAGTATTATAGTTAGAATTGCTGACCAGGAGCTGTTTTGTACCTGTGGGAGAGTAGTTCTTTTATTTATAATGTCCAGAATTACACAATTGTAGATTTGCAACCCTACCACATGCCCTTCTAGCGAGCATTTTAATAAGCAGTAGGGAACGGAGTTGGAAGAGATTCAGTGAACAACAGTTTTTAAGCAAAATGCCAAAATAAAAGAAGTTCCTGTCGGATAATAGTCGGATAGCAGGCACACTTAATGGGGGATAATGGAACAAGTTCACACATTCTCTCTCTCTCTCTCTCTCTCTCTCTCTCTTTTTTTTTAATATATAAAACATATATCGGAAGGAATATGGCAGAAAATATTAATTAAACATATTAATTTGAAAATTGATTATTAGACATTCTTAATGATTACTTGGAAATCAAAATGGTCCAATTTTATTTTTCAGGCTGTTAAAGATTCCATATTAGTAAAACCAAATTTCCACACCTTTAACATAATCAAAGTTACCGGGTGTTTTTATATGTCAATCTCAGATTTTCTTATTTTTAATGTTAATAAGTATTAATGTAATCTAACGACATTTCAAATGGACTTAATTTATTTTATGTGCGATATTATTATACTGCTTGCCTTAAGTCAAGCAGTATAATAATATCGCCGATGTACCTTATCGGCATATATAAGGTACATATCTATGCCGAATTAAGATATGTACCTTAATTCGGCAAGTGGAACTATATGCATTGTCAGCCACATTTTGAAATATGAAGCGCACAACTCAGTGTAGTTTGTGTCCATTTCCAATGCATATTATGATATTGGAACATTTCGGCAAAACCAAAATTAGATTGTTAAATAGGTCATTGCAATATCTTCTTTATTATTAAAGTTATGAACGAATATCTTGTTAATCTTGAATTAAGCTCTCCAGTATTTTTTAATTAAAATTGGATGGTGACCCTTGCTGCCTATACAAAGATTGTCTTGAGTTGTCAACTCTCCGAGTTTGTCTATAAATTAACTGAACATCCTACATATTTAGTACATAGCGTATATTTAGCGGTGTACAACGCGCATTTTTTAAACAATAATATTGATCAAATTTATGCGTATTATTCGAAGGGTATATAAATGAAAGCTTCAAGAAAAGATGATCATATAAAATGAGATTTCTATATTACGAGCAAGACAAGAAGGCGCACTTATTTCAATGATCAACACTACGATTACAAAGCTTAATTAGGATACGCAGAGAGGTCTGACAATAGTGAAAGTGGCCGCTTCACGTTTCTTATTTTTCATCGTGTTTGTACTAATTTATATAATTTTTATGCTCTTTAGTATATTCATGCTCCACGACCCATGATAGTTTTTGTACAAACAAGGTGATACGCGTAATACATCGAAAATACCCGAAAATAGAAAAAAGAAAACTGTGTGGAATGGTAGGTGCGCACTATGCGCCGGGGTGCGTTATATACCAGATTATACGGTACTTATAAAGTCTGCAATATTTGTTTCTATAATATAGGAATATAGCGTATCTGATTCATGCTTAGAAATAAAGCAGTAACTAAATATTCTTTTATGTGTTCTTAACTGTTATTTATGGTATTACGTCATAAAAATCAATTTTTCTATGGACAATAATTATAAGCTTGTGCGAGATAGAGCTCCTATACTACAGACTGAATCATACCGCCATTTAATAACCCAACGGAACAAAAACCAAGCTAAAAACCGGTTAGCTTACCGTAGTAGTGGACGGCGAGTGACACTGACAGGGACGACAAACACCTGCTTGGGCGGTTTACTAATGATGAGCTGGGTTACAATATGTCGGTTATTTTGGGCAACAAGATGGATATGCGTCAGCTCAAATGAGTTTTAGTGTGGGGTATTCATAGAAATTAAATGTCAATTTACATATAAGTATAATGTAGATATAAATACAAGTTGTAATTTTCCAACTGGACGAAAAATGTCCGGGCCAGGATTCGAACCTGGGATCCCTTGGCTGAAGCCGCCACGCTCTACCAACTGAGCTATCCCGGTCGAATCTGGAGGGCATAATTCATCCAGTTAACCTTACTGATCTGAGCAACGTTTCCAGCGTTTACTGGAGTTCCATTACCTGCGATCTATTCTGTTGAGCTGATTAAAATATCAAACCAGTTGCTCAGATCAGTAAGGTTAACTGGATGAATTATGCCCTCCAGATTCGACCGGGATAGCTCAGTTGGTAGAGCGTGGCGGCTTCAGCCAAGGGATCCCAGGTTCGAATCCTGGCCCGGACATTTTTCGTCCAGTTGGAAAATTACAACTTGTATGATTTCTTTATCAATTTGAAATAAGTGTGTTAAAATTAATCTAGTGCAGATATAAATGTTTCTTTTATCTGTAATACAGCCTCTGATATAATATTGAAATGATGATGATCAATGATTTTGATAATACTTACTGTCTTTATCCGATATTTACAAATACTATCATAAGACTGAAGAATACAAAAAAAAAAAAAAAAAAAAAAAAAAAAAAAAAAAAAATCTATGTGGCGGAATATATTAATAAAAGAAATCAGAAAATTTCTTACGAAATAACACAAAACTCACAAATGAAAAATAAATATTTATTTATTTAAATGTTGAGTTATTATTCACATTCCTTAAAATAAAATAGATGACGTGAGAAGCCATTGTTACGAAAGCTAACAAGAACGCATTTACACGCATTGAGAAAACAAAGAATAAAAATTACGTTATGTAAAATAAAATTTATAATTTCATAAGTTTCAAATACGGCTTTTTACGTTTAGTATTTTTATTCTTTTAACATTTGGGTCGTGTTTTGTCAACATAACTTAACATACGTCCGGAAAAAGTACTTTGTTCTATAAATGTCACCTTTGTATCCGAAATCCTCTAACATAAATAACCCTTGGCAAAGTATTCCTTAACTTATTTAAGAGCATAAATAATTTCAAAAGCTAAGACGCTTTCTAATAAGATATTTATTAGAATTTTATATCATATTTTAAATACACTTAATAATTCATATTTAAAATCCATTTTATGAAAGTTTTCTGGAAACACTTTTGAATTACGTTTTTAGTATATTAAGTTAAATCATATTGCGCGCTACTATTTGAATAATATGAGTAAAAATCTCCTCATAATCGGAGTTAAAAAAATAAAAATGTTTCGAGAAAATGAAAGGAAAACCGCTTTTATGTTATTAGCAACACTATGTTTCTCACTGTAATTTTACTAATGTGGTTATTAGTCATTTATCAAAAAACTTTTATTATTGACTTATATTAGGAATTTATCAAATTATAATGTTGAATTCGCAGTGAATGGCGAAATAATAGTTATGAAAAATAATTTTCTTTAAAATTTAAAATTGTTATAAACGTATTGTATACTATCGATACTAATATTATGAAAACGATACTAATATTAAGGCGTAATTGTTATCAGATATTAGCGTGGCTTCATAAATGTTTCCAATATAAAATCTCACAACTTTGAATGTATATCTTATATATTTTTTAACGTTGTTTGGAATTCTTAATGACTCAGGATGAACTTTATAACAAAGGGTATTTTTCATTATTTTTAAATGATTGATTTTATATTTTTATTTGATTCAACATTGTTAATGAAAAATACTTTGAAACAAATTTACAATTTTTATACGCAAATTTAAAAACATTTAATGAATATTCTTTAAACTTTTCCTTAAAAACTTCACAAGCAACCGTGAGACATCTCGCTGTTAATAACACTGTTTCTCTAACTCTCTCTGCATTATTCTTTCAAAGTATTTTCTATAAAATTGTTTTAAAAAGTAAGGTATTTTTTTATGTAACCGATTTCTTTTCCATGTATGTATATTTAAAAAAAAAATTACATGATGTTTTAATATACTTCTACGTAAGTCTACGTAAATGACGCAATTGCTTCTTACCTTATTTGACATTTAACATGACATTTAATTATTTCAAATTCATACTTAAGGGAAAGAACACCATGAACTAAACTCCGAAACATAAAAGACAAAGAAATATTCAATACCAGTTTAATTAAACTTTTCTGGTGATTAATTCAGCATTTGCCATTTAGTGCGTTAAAAGAGACATGTTGTCAAGAAGTACGTTAAATATGTACGCTTTTGTTAAAAATATAGCTTTGTTTGCAAGGAATTTGAATTAAATTTCCACAACTTCTGAAAATTAATTGCTTTGTTCTACATGCAATTCCCAATGTAGTGAAAAGTGGTATACACGCAAATAAATGTCACAGAATGCTAATTTATAAACAAAGTAAAGTAACGCTTCGTAAATAGTCTATTTTGATTAACAGAATCGTTTAGACTTGCATTAAAAACTGTATTTTATGAAACGATTTTAATATTAAATTTTAACTATTCCTATACGTTTAAACTTCATATTAACATATTTTCTTGAAAGTAATTAATTATATACATAGGATTAAATATGATGGCTAGTATAAATTAATGAGAATTATTTTATTTTATACGAAATAAATTAAAGATAGGGCTGAATGTAGTATAAAACCGTATAGTCGGATGAAACCGGATATCTCCGTTTTTAATTATTCTGAGCAGAACTTTACAGGGTAATGGGTAAAATACTTAACTTTAGGCCAGAAGTTGAAGCGACCATTACGATATCTCCGTATTGGCAGTTATGTAGTTTCTGTGTTTCAAAATTTATTCTACCTTTTTGTTTTTACTTTAAAGTTTTCAAAATTCTTATCTATAAACATATTTGAAGTTGCTGAAACATTTTATATTATTACTAGGGGGCCTACCCCCTGCAAGCTACGCTCGCCAACCCCCGCTCAGACTTCGAGGCCTCTAAAAACATGACAGCGTGCTTTGTTTTAAAAATATTGGTAAATCTGTAATTGGGTTGCCATGCTTTTAACGTTTTAATGGGGCATTTTTTTATTATCATGGTCTCATACACAGCTGTTGCGACAACTGACGACTGTTTTCGGGATTGATAAGTAAAATCAATTATACCTTGAAAAACCAGCTTGTATAAAATAGTTAGGTTTAAATTGTGGCTACCTCTCGGACTTTTATAAAAACTATCTGTATTATATTCTTCCTTTGCGTTTAAGGATGAGAAAAATTTCATCTGCTTGTGAATAACATTAAGAACCGCGGTATTGAAAAGTACTATGTTATAGACATTTTCAGTAACAGGTTTTAATTTTCTCTCCATCATGCGTATTTTCATGTTATTTTAAATATGTAAATTATTTATTTTAATTAATACGAATTTTCTAATAATTATTTATCATACAAAATTAATTAAAATATTTTGTGCATGTATACCTGCATTTATTCGGCATCAATTGGTGAGATATTTAAACAAATTTGGTATCCGCGATAAATTTACACCATGTTATGTCACTTGAATATTGTCCATAAGAAAATCGGGTACTTTTCCAGTATAGGATCCTTTGCTTTTAGGTTTGGCGTAATTCGAGTTTAAAAAACGAATAGATTCGTTAATATACAGAGATTTGTTGCCAAAAGTTATGAAAACAAACCCAGTGAACTTTTGGTGCTTTTCTATTATAGGGGCCAAATGACATAAACAGCCATGGAAACAAACTCGACGATTTTTTTTTGTTTATATGCGTATTTTAATTATACGTATTTTAATTATACGTATATTATTATTGTTTTTTTCTATACAAATTACTTCTGATTACATATAAAATAGGATAAATGACATTTTACGCTAAACAAATTGTATAAATATTGAAAAAATGCTTCTGTATACGAAATGACAAAATGAATAGGTTGACAGAAAGTATGTTGCCAAATTTTCCTTTTCCGCCAAGGCTATTTTCCCTGTTTCGTCAAGGCCCCATATACTGGAAAAGCACCGAATTTTTATGCTTGTTTATACATGTATTTATATGTATATATACAATTTATTTATAATTGTCTTTCAATTTACCTCTTTTTGTACATAAAAATAGATAAATGGCTTCTTTATATTAAATAAATTGTATAAACATAAATGACGTCATTTGGACGAATTTATTCAAAATATTTTCAGTTTATAAATTAAATTAAATGCTGACAGAGACGATTGAATCCTGACGATAGAAATGTGATTGTTTTTTTCAAATTTTCATGAAAAACATAATTTAATCACAATCTTGTCTTCATTATCGATTGAAATAAAAGATAAATTCAATTTCAATTTGAAAATGACGAATAAAAATAAATCAATAATCCCTATCGGGATCCTTTTCGATTTTTTTCTCTTTTTTGTCACAAAAAAAAACTGAGTAATTAGTTGCCATCATTACAGAAATGTCATTAAAATTAGAAAAAAAAATTAATATCTCGAAAACTAATTCCAATTTCAAAAATCTATTACCTGTTTTGACATCCGCGGATTTTTATGGACAGTTGGTATTAATTTCACCATCAAGCGTTTAATATTTCATTAAAAATAGCCCTGAAACATAATCAGTAGTTTAATCAGTCGTTTCATAAAATCGTTTCATAAATTCGTTTCATAAAATCGTTTCACAAATTCGTTTGATTAGGATTTTATATATATAGGGTAGATGTGTATAATATTTAATAGGGATTTATTTACCATAATGAAACAGTAGCTACCGTTTAAAAGGAAAAATTTACGACTTGTGCTTTCCAATTAACATTATCTTGAAGAAAGACCGTTTATCCAAGGTCAGAAAATGAAGGCTATTAGAAAACAATAAATCAAGCAACAATAAATGTTAATTAAAGGAACTCAAACTACACGGACAAAAGTGATTAGGATTTTTGTAAATTGTATAAAGGTGTGAACTTCTTACCTGTAGTTTCTCAAATTGTAAGATAGATAATTATCCTTTTGTCTTTAAATATTAAATTATGAAACTTATATTTGAAATATTATTAGTTTATTTCCTTTGTTAAAATTGTAACATAACATATATATTTCCTTTCTAAAAGAAAGTCTAAATTTTGTCATTAACTGTAATATTAACATATCCATGGGGTTTTACCAGAGTCGTGGGTCAAGATCGTGTAATTTGACATTTAAAAAATATTAATTTATTTTTTAAAATGTAATGAACTAATAACATAATTGAAATGTTATTATTGTACAAGGATAAATACAGGTTACGTACGGAGTTACATTTATTTAAGTAGAAAATAAGGTAGGCTGTTATAGCTTACTTTTCTATATCTAAGCCCCATGTCTGTGTCAATCTGGTAACATGTTCTTGTAGCCCTTGTTCTTGTAGCCCTTTTCATTAAATTGCTTTTTCTTTCTATAAAACATCCTTTGATATATTAAAATCACAATAATCGAAACATCGATTTTAGAGGACAAAAAAAAAAAAAAAAAAAAAAAAAAAAAATACAGTCGCATGTATAGAAGTTCACATTATATGGAGGCAAATATTATACATGTAATTCCATTTTTAAATTAATAATGAGTAAATTGTTTAATTTCTGAAGAAGTATAATCCTCCGTTATAACAAAATAGAATTTGAAACGATAAAAAAAATAATTTAAAAAATTTCAGGCAATTGTTCTACTTAGAATTGGAGACCGGAAATATTTCTTGACGTTACAAAAATATTAATTAAAATTTAATTGAGCTTAGTAAATTTCAGAAGTACTCTCGATTGTGGAAATATTTCTCTTCGCAAAGACTATGGTAGAAAATTGATGAATTAAAAAACTAATATGTTTCGAAATTGTACGTAATTTAAACGAACGTTTTAAAGGGATTTTAGCAGAGTAGTGCATACAAAAATATATATAGGGTGTTTCACCAAGTACCCCTAACTTTAAAAATCAATAACCCGGAAACGGTGATAGATAGAAACATGAAACCAGTGGTATATTTATTTAAAAAATCGTAAGAATCTTATACATAGATCTCAAAATTTAGTTAAAAACAGTGCCGATAGATGGCGCTGCGTTAAATAGGCGTATCACATTAAAAGTGATTCAATATGTGCACATTTTACACAACAGACATGTCGTGAAACGCAGAATGAAATTGTCAGTGACTCTCTGAAGTGTGTCAACGGAAATCGACACACAAGCTCGACAAATAGCCTCTTCGAGCTCGTCGAGTGTTAAAGGATTGTTCCGGTAAACAATGTCTTTTAATGTTCCCCACAAAAAGTAATGGCAGGGAGTGAGGTCGGGTGAATACGGAAGCCACTCCATGCCTTTTCCCTTTACTGTCGTACGCAAAGTTCAACGCAAGAAGTATTCGTCAAGAAAGTCAAAAACGTCTTGTGTATGATGCGGAAGAGCCCAATCTTACATGAACTACGCCGTGCCTGGTCAATCGTCTAACACTTTTTGAGTGGCAAAAAATTGTTTCAAAAGCGCAATATACCGCTCAGTCGTCACCGTTTCTAACAAGAAAAGGGCCCAATAATGTCTTTGCGACAGATTGCAGCCCAAACCGTAAGTTTTTGGCTATAGAATGGTCGTGCATGAGTCAAATGTGGATTTTCTGTACCACAAAATCGTCTATTGAATCTGTTAACAACGCCATCCAGATAAAAATGGTCCTCATCCGTAAACCATATTCGGCTGACGTCGAAACCAGAACAATCAATATTCTCGAGCATCTCGTTAGCGAAATACTCTCGTTGTCGTTCAGCTTAAACTGGTATGGCGTTCCAGCATTGAATCTTGTAAGTAAACATGTGTAATGATTTCCGCAGGATTCTGTACGTGCTACATGGCTTGATTCCGGATTCAGCTGAAAGTCTAGGGACAGATTTATTCGGATTTCGCTCAATAACTACAGCAAGTGTCGTTGAATTTTCAGGAGCAACGACTTAGTGAGTCCGACCCACATTTCCGACTAACGCATCGGCCACGTTGCCTGTCTGTTGAATTTTTTTGAAAAGCTCACGAATTGTTTCCCCATCTAGGCCTTTTGCGACTTGAAATCGCGTTTGCAAACATTTCCTTGTGATAGTGGGACTCTGATTTAATCGGTTTGTACTCCAACACAATAAACACACGTTCCTCCACGGTATACATCACTTTCGGAATTATTCACTATACGCTAATAGCGATCAGATGTCAATTGCAAAATTTTCGACGGCTAGTCTTTATATACTTCTGAACTCTCTTTAGAAGAATTCTTAACGCTCACAGCGCCATCTATCTGTGCTACTTTTAACTAAATTTTGAGATTTATGTATAAGATTCTTACGATTTTTTTAATAAATATACCACTGGTTTCATGCTTCTATCTATCACCGTTTCCGAGTTATTGATTTTTAAAGTTAGGGGTCCTTTGTGAAACACCCTGTGCAAAATACAATGTATTTTCTTTCAGAAAACTCAAATATACAGTATATCTTTATATCTAAATATTAAAAAATAATACTTCAGCACATTTTGCGAAGTCACCCATTGTTTAAATTTTATTTGGAAAATAATTTACATATATTCGGGAATTAATTCAGCTTTAACAATAATTTTGAGTTTTTTCATCGCATATTTTGAATTACTGCGTATGTATTGTTATTCTTTTGATTAAATTTATCAAGTAACGAATCTTTTTTATTCATTGCTGCGATATTTCATAATTTCCAGCACTAAACTAAAACCGTTGAAACCCAGTGCTTTGAGATAATTGTGTTCAAAATTTCAGATAACATTATGCATATTTAAATTCTATTTACATTACTAAATCTTAATATGAGCGTGAGTTAAAAAATAAAAATCTTATGAACAATCCATAGTACATTTATAATAGTTCAAACATTTTAAAAATAATGTTAAATTAAAATACATTTTTTAGCCATTTCAAACTCCTTTACGAAGGTCTTCTTTTATGCAAAACCTAGCTAAAAGGGAAGTGTAGGTTATAACTTAATGTATTCTGTACTGTTTTTAATTGCTAAAAGACGTTAAATAAAAACTTTAAAAACAGTAAAATAAGTTTTATTAGATTTTTGACATGTTTCCACTCCATCGGAGCCACTATCAAAATAAATAAGAATATTCTACAGTTGTTCTCCAAAGTGTAACAATCTCTATGGTTTCTCTTATGAGGGATGGATAGCATAGATTGGGGGGGGGGGGTTATAAAACTTTCATTGAAATTTATTTGGATAATTTCTTCTTGATATAATCTTGCCGGGGTTGTGGGTTTTCTATTATACATAATATCAGCTATACGCTCGTTTTAACACGTAAAAATACAATTTGTAACGATGCAGCATCATTTAACTTACCAAAATTGTAGCTCGCTTTACTTTATGGTTACAAACATGGAGATAAACAACCAAGTTAAAATAAAAAATAACGTACGTAGTTTGAAAAGTACGTGAAAAATTAAATGATGGCGTTTGAAAATAAATCTCTATAGACCGTGCAAATGTAAAATTCTTATTTGTTTTGATAATGGCACCGATGGAACCGAAACATGTCAACAGTCTAATAAAATTTCTGTTTATAAAATTTTTATTTTACGACTTTTAGCAGTTAAAAGAAGTATATGTGTTATAATTTATTATATTTCTAATGTATTCTGATTATAAAAATATAAACGGTTTAATTGTGCAGAGTTGCCAAGTCTCCGGCTTTTTGCACACCAGTAATTGTTTAGAGAAAAAGGTTGTTCTTCCAAATCACAGAATGCTACAATTAAATCAAACAACATTTTCTGTACTAAAATACTGGTATCCAAAAAGCCGGAGACTTGGAAGGTCTGAATTGTGTATTAATATCTCACTGTTCGCTTTCACAAAGTAGAGAAAGATCAAACATTCATTTCACGGAAACAGGAATGTTTCACTTATTAAATATTTTCCCTATATTTGATAATTACGGCAAGTTACAAATCTATTAATTTATAATAAAAGAATCACCAGTAAAAACTACATGGAAAATAAACTATAAATACATGCAGTGGTATTACCGTTCATACCGTATTCTCTGTCTTTCAGTATCTTGAATAGCACAGGGCACCCATTGCTCCGTTTTTTGAATACTAGTATCGTTGATGAAAATTTTCGTGCTAGGTTTTTATGATATTTGCAACAAAAATTTCTTTCCGGACAGGTTTCTTAAATTTGTGCAAGAAAAATTTGAAAACAAGATTTTTCTTTGAAAAAAAGCGGTATTCAAAAAAAGGGATTGAATGAGAGTCCTGGTGATACCAGTTAATTATGTTTAACTTATTTTATCACAGAATTTTACGATTAAATAAAACGATGATAACTATATCGAATAGTGATATTGAAAATATTGGAACACTACCTCTTGATATATGTATAGAAACTTTAAAACAGGTTCAAAATAACATCTTTCAATAAACATACAGAAAATTGCAAAAATAAAAAAAGTACAAATCAAGCATAGCTTTTAGATATGGCATTCATTTTTCAATGGTATATACCAGTGGTTCTCAGCCTTATTTTGGTCCGGCCTCACCTAAGCATCTCTATAATCATGATGCCAACCTAAAACATGATTCTTATTTAAAACGTTAACTCTTATTCGTACTAAGAAAAGCTTAAAAGGACATTAAACCCTTCATAACGATCGTTCTGTGTGCTTCTTTTAATTTTTAGGTATTTATTATTCCATAGGATTTTGTGCACCGTACCGTATTCTCTGTTAGAGGATTTTCCCTTCTTCATTATTGCCAATAGAACCATCATGTATATACATGTGGATGAGATCTGTACCATAGAAATTTGCTACAAACATATTTGTTTCTCTGATATCCATTTGGCTATTTACTAGTTTTATAGGTTCGATAGTAGCTAGTTTAGATATTAACCATATTTATTGTGGCTAAATGTGCTAAGACAGTCACTTTTAGATAATTCCTTAAGTAATTTAATGTATAAAAGTTTTTTCGTGGGTTGGGTTGGGTTGATTATTGACGGCCAATTATCTACACTAGGGATATAGGCCCGGGGGGAGTGCCCTTCGTGGGGGTCTTTCTAAGGGAACCTAATCCGTATTTACGCATGGATAAATCCACGGCTCGAAGAAAACCACGAAAACTCCGAACGATTAGTACGACGGGCGCGATTGGGATCGAACCCAGCACCTCCCGTCTACCAGCTTCGAGAGCACAACCTCTCAGCCACTGGTGGGGCGTTTTTTCGTGGACCATATTGCAAAGTGAATAGGATTATGAGGCAAAAAAATTTTGTAAAATTCTAAAATACTGTAACAACCAGAAATATTACAAAGAAATATATAATATGATAAAAAGTTAAACAATTTCAATGTTTAGGCATTTCTATATTTTGTTGACACCAGCTTTACACCGCTATGTCTAGGAGTGGAATTATTTCAAAAACTTAGGCAACCAAAATGAGAGAAGGAGTATAACTGTAGTCTGAACTAAATAACAGTGAGTATAATTATAATTAAAAATAGAAAAACGTTTAGGATAGGTTTAAAAATGACAAATATAATTATATTTCAGAAAATATATAAAATAGTTACATTTTTTGCACTTTTGAATAAAAGAAGTTTTAAATTGGAAAAAAAAAATACTTATTTTTCATTTTATTTTTCAAAATTGCATTCACAATTTATTTGAAATCTATATTTTTATCCCTAAAAATAAAATAAAAATGCAAGAAATGCATTAATTGATAATCTTAAAATGCCACCTTTAAGCATCAAACTTCCCACCAACTTGAAGTAACCACTCCTTGGAAATCATTGGTCTCTAAAACTTTCAAAAATATCCATACATTCTAAGGGATTGTTTCTTTTTTTTCCATTAAAACACGCTTTCGTTAAAATTTCTGCTTTGATTTGCCCATTTTCTCCCAAAATACAGAAAATTCTCCGCTGTAACGTAAAGATTAATTTAAAAACTTCAATATAAAGCTGCATTTTTGCCATATCACAGGGGTTTTCCGGGTACTGGAGATGCACGTTCCTTTTTCATATTAGGAAATTACATTTTTACGAACATACCTTTCCCCTGTAAACACAAAAGCTTCTCAAACTGAAGCTCAAAATATCCTGAAATTCTACGGTCAAAAGGTTACGTGTTATAACCACTAATAAATTAACTTTTTTAAATCGTAATATAATATCGTCGTGAGCTCTGAATAATTTCAATAAAATACATTGCGATTGCTTCAAATGTTTAAGATGAGTTTTATAATTCCTTAACTTCTGAAGATAAATTCATATTAAAACTGAAAAACATTATTTTGTAAAACGCAATTTCGATTTTTGTGCTCAAGTCTTTTGGGATTATTTTAACCAATATCTCATTTAATATATATTTCTTTCGTGTAGTTAATTCAAGTATTACCAAATCCCATATAAGTTTATAAGTTATGTTCTTTTTATCTCAGTAATCTTCATAACATCATAAGTCTTAGCTACTGAAGTTTCTAGACGATAAAAGTTTATATGTAAAGAAAATATTTTCATAGGAGAAGTTTAAAAGAAAATATATTTATATTGAATAAGATAATAGCCGCTTTCTCTCTCAAAAAGTTTTTAATGTAACTTGCAAACACATCGACTTATAAATCGTTGTCTTTAAATAGAATTTTTTTTTTTTTTTTTTTTTTTTTTTTTTTGTCAAATTGTGTATTACTAGAAAATCTGAATAAGTTCTGGAATATATTTTCTGAAAATATATTTACCAACAGCAGGGATTTGTTTTTTATAATGTAGTCTTAGCTACTGAAGTTTCTAGATGATAAAAGTTTGTACGTAAAGAAAATATTTTCATAGGAGAAGTTTAAAAGAAAATATATTTATATTGAATAGGATATTTTTATAATGAAGTCTTAGCTACTGAAGTTTCTAGACGATAAAAGTTTATATGTAAAGAAAATATTTTCATAGGAGAAGTTTAAAAGAAAATATATTTATATTGAATAGGATATTTTTATAATGAAGTCTTAGCTACTGAAGTTTCTAGACGATAAAAGTTTATATGTAAAGAAAATATTTTCATAGGAGAAGTTTAAAAGAAAATATATTTATATTGAATAGGATAATAGCAGCTTTCAAAAAGTTTTTAATGTAACTTGCAAACACATCGACTCTTTAAACAGTTGTCTTTAAACAGAATTTGTTTATTTTTTTGTTGTCCTGTGTATTACTAGAAAATCTGAATAAGTTCTAGAATTTATTTTCTGGAAATATATTTTACAACAGCAATGGATTTTATTATTTTTCTATATAATGCAATCAATACTCCTTAATTAAAACTGCCAAGGACAGAAAAAAACTTTCTAATTATAAGACAGTAAAATAATAATAACAATAACATTAATACTATCCTGAGTTAGTAGAGAGAGTTTTAATTAAGGAGTATTGACTATACATTAAAAAAAATCAATTACTGTTGTTGAATATATATTCAGAAAATATATTCCAGAACATATTCAGATTTTCTAGTAATGTACAATTTGACAACAAAAAATAGAAAATTCCACTTGTAGAATGAATACTTGCATAACATTAAACAAATGTATTCTTATAAACACTTTACATTCTAAAACAATTATTATATTAAAATATTATAATTAATATAAAAATATTTATCATAAAATCTTCCTTCATGACGAACGCAGAAATTGAACACAAATTGAAAAGAAAAAAAAAATAAATATATATAATGTATGAACACAAAACTGCATTAAAAAAGGGTAAAATTGTGTTTATAGAAATGTGTTAATTATTCGTTTCAAAGATAATATTTCTATTTCGAATAAAAATTGTAATTCTTAGACTGCTAATAACTCTACTCTAAGTTTGAAAAATTTTCAAATTATTAATATTTTCTTCTTTTTAGCCTTTAAAATGCTTCATTGTTGTAGTTTTACAGCCATTTGACATATTTTCGCGAGCGTTCATTGGTTCATAATTAAATCCATTATTGTTTGACTTTGGGCAGATATTAGCGGAGATCAGAGATTTGTCTAGGAATTGCTGGACGATTCGGTATAACACAGGGAATTGGAGAAAAAAAATGTTGACTCAGTTTAGCAGTAAAAAGATGATCTTAAAAAAGGGTTTTGTCGTGGAGAAGGTAGAAAAATCTATCCTCCTACCTTCTCCCAGGGAAGTAACTGTCGGCAAAGTCAGAGGGAGTTTCTGAAATTTTTTGATGGGGCTAATTCACACCTTGTCTTTTATCCTCTATATTAAGGATATATAAATAGAGACAAAAGTAGAAAGCAAGTCCCTACTGTTATAAAACTTTTGATTATAAGGATTTAAAATTCATAAGGTGGTTCCGAAATGATCGGCTGAACAACGTGAAACTTTTTGACATAATTTCTGACTGAGTTTTAAACGCAAAGGCATAAAACTGACTATGGAAGCGGTTTCGAATCAAACTTAATTTTCCATTTTTCGATAAATAAATTACTTATCGAGTTATAAGCGATTCGCGTCACGTTTTTTCCTTTGCTCACGGTGCTGCGGTGGGAATTTGGTTCAAAACGCCGGCAGTAATTTTCTGAAATATTTTCTACCTTTACCAAAAAATGGGAAGTTACTTTCGGTTACAAAGTTTCTGAATAAGAACATCTGCCAATTTGAACAGTTTCTGAAGAAAAATTGATTAAAAAATATGCTATAAAGTAGCCAGTTTGGATCTGGTGAGAACAGCCTTAAATGTAAAGCCTTAAATGTAATAAATGATTTTATTTGCATTAAAAGATTATGAAGGCCCAAAAAGTTGCTAGGAGGGCTTCAGCCCATCCTGCATCCGCCTGATTACGGCCCTGCCTTCTCCACGTGAGTGGTTTTATGTTACATTCAATGCAGTTCTGGATTTTATACACTAGGGCACTCTGAATTTTCTACACAGTAAAAAAAGAGAAATGTTTCTAGATCTTACAAAGAATGCACTATCAGAAAAACTCGTCTTTATACATTAAATTATTCCTCATTTTTCGACAAATAATTTCTGTACTCCTAGGAAACCTGCTATTTCCGTAAGTTCTTGCCGAAAGTCTGAAAGAGGGGTAAATTTCCGTTTATTCCTTGCACGTATGCGTATCGGCTATATTAATACTGAAGTTCAAATGAAAAAATAACAATTCAACAAATTAAAATTTCGAATTTATTTAAAAAAATAGTGGTTTTGAATTTTGAAAAGAAACAATTAATTTTCTCATTCATTTAATTTTATTTGCAATTTATTTTTTAAAGTTATAAATAAAATATTCGCACTAAAATATATTCTTAACAAACAGATTAATATATATATATATATATATATATATGTGTGTGTGTGTGTGTGTGTGTGTGTGTGTGTGTGTGTATGTATAATAGTTGAAAAAAATCGATTTTACTAAAAAAAAGCAACAAACAAAAATAATGCTTTTAAATTTTTAAAATGTAACAAAAAAATTCTCAGCCGTTAAAGTTATTTGCAATTTTTTTTTAAGTTATGGAAAAACAATTGCGGTTAAAATATTTTCTAAACTAACACGTTTAAAAAATATATATGATAGTTGAAAAATAAATCGATTTTATTCAAAAAAGCATACATTTCTTCGCGAATTTATCTAAAAATAGAATAGTCATATTTTACATCTAACAATCAAATTTAGAATATACACTATATTGCCAAAGGTGACCGGTCACTTGCGATTTTAGACGTTTTGTTAACTATCTAGAAAAATACACGAGGAATTATCCCGAAACTGCAGTTGTGTAAACAGCATAGTATAGGTTATATATTTCCGCGAAGAGTTTTTCCCAAAACCCCATAGGGGACTGTCAACAAATTGAAAAAGAACGAATATCTTTTGGATTACTCTGTAAAAACTAATGTAGCAAAAGCGTTCAAACACGAGATTATTAATAAGTGGCTTATTGTAATATACTGTGTTCATTTTTATGAGAATAGCATGTATACTCGAAGAGAAATTAAGGTTTTTATAAAAACAGCCCCAAATTTCGCCAAGTTTTTTGCTTATAATTTGCAGAGTTCTTAATATAAAAAAAAAGTTATGTTGAGAAAATATGTCAAACAGCATTATACATAATACTCTGCAATCGGAATTGTAAAATAATAAAAATTGGATGAAAAATGAGCAGGTTTACTAAAACAATTTTCACTGCGCATGCGCGAATGCAATCAAAATATAATATGCATAATGTATTAGCTAAGTATATAGAGCAACGTTTGTGAAAGTCTCAAAATCATAGCTTGAAAATTCTGAAAATTATCGTCGATAGAATAAGCTCGAAATCCGTTGTTCCCAAAAGGAAGCAAAAAGATGAGGGGTTGTATCCAAATATAGTAGTACGTGCAATATTGTGTCCGCTATCTTGGCACTAATCAACAGATATTTGATACAACCCTCATCTTTTTGCTTCTTTTTGGGAACAACTGATTTTAAGCTTATTCTATCGATTATAATGTTCAGAATTTTCAAGCTATGATTTTGAGACTTTCACAAAAATTGCTCTATATACTTAGCTAATACATTATGCATATTATATTTTGATTGCATTCACGCATGCGCAGTGAAACATTTTTTAGTAAACCGGCTCATTTTTCCTCAAATGTTCATTATTTTTTAATTTCAATTTCAGAGTATTATGTACAATGTTGTTTGACATATTTTCTCAAAATAACTTTTTTTTTATATTAAGAACTCTGCAAATTATAAGCAAAAAACTTGGTGAAATTTGGGACTGTTTTTATAAAAACCTTAATTTCTCTTCGAGTGTACATGCTATCCTCATAAAAATGAACACAGTATATTACAATAAACCACTTATTAATAATATCGAGTTTGAACGCTTTTGCTACATTAGTTTTTACAGGGTAATCCAAAAGATATTCGTTCATTTTCAATTTGTGGACAGTCCCTTATGGGGTTTCGTGAAAAAATCTTCTCGGAAATATATAACCTATACTATACTCTAGATTAATTTTAACACAATTATTTCAAATTGGTAAATAAATCAGACGAGAAGTAATTTTCCAACTGGACGAAAAATGTCCGGGCCAGGATTCGAACCTGGGATCGCTTGGCTGAAGCCGCCACGCTCTACCACTGAGCTATCCCGGTCGAATCTGGAGGGCATAATTCATACAGTTAACCTTATTGATCAGAGAATCTGGTCTGATATTTTAATCAGCTCAACAGAAAAGATCGCAGGTAAAGGAACTCCAGTAAACGCTGGATACGTGATTACACTAGATTAATTTTAACACAATTATTTCAAATTGGTAAATAAATCATACGAGAAGTAATTTTCCAACTGGACGAAAAATGTCCGGGACAGGATTCGAACCTGGGATCGCTAGGCTGAAGCCGCCACGCTCTACCACTGAGCTATCCCGGTCGAATCTGGAGGGCATAATTCATCCAGTTAACCTTATTGATCAGAGAATCTGGTCTGATATTTTAATCAGCTCAACAGAAAAGATCGCAGGTAAAGGAACTCCAGTAAACGCTGGATACGTGATTACACTAGATTAATTTTAACTAGATTAATTTTAAAATACTTAAATACGCTGTAAAAAGAAACTCGGAAACGTTACATAAAATTACCGACCGAAAAAAAATCAGAAAGGCTTCTTTAAGTTCGGAAACCTGTTGGTTTCTAAGATTTCTGATAATAAAGTAAGGCTTTCCGGAATCGCAGTTAAATCGGAAGAGTTTATAATACGTATTCTTAAACCTTCTTGCTAAATATACAAACATTTGAATTTTTGTATTGTGCGAGAGTAGAGCAAATCATAATACCGCTTTTGAGTTCTTATCTACTGACTATACAATAATCTTAGAACAATCTTAGATACAATAATCTTTTCCAGTCTTTGTTAAATTTAATGAAGAAAAAAGGTAGTTTATATTTTATTAGTTCGAATTAACCAAAAAATTATATTAATGAAGCTCAAATTATTGCGAAACATCGATACAAAATAAGTAAGTTAAAGATGAAATATTACAAAATTTATAAAAAATACTGTAGAGTAGAACAAATTATAATACCGCTTTTGATTTCTTATCTACTGACCTATACAATAAGCTTAGAATTTTCCTGTCTTTGTTAAATTTAATGAAGATAAAAGGTAGTTTTTGTTTTATAAGGTCGAATTAACCAAAATTTTACATTGATGAAGCCCAAATTATCGCGAAACAACTATATAAAATAAGTAAGTTAAAGATCAAATATTAAAAAATTATAAAAAATACTGGTGTTGATGTATAATTTTATGTGGTATTTTAATAATTATAGAAACTACTACTAAAAAGTGTAATTGCAAATTTCTCCCACTTCTTTATAAAGGCATAAGTACCTACAAGCAAATCATTATTTACCAGTATTTTTACTGGCTATACCATGGCCATATGTACCCCATTATTTGTGCGGCATATGGAAATAACATCGAGGTGTTTACATTATACCAATACAGCATAAATATTTTCAAGACTTATTTCGACAGTTAATTGTTAATAGTTCCAATTTTAATGCAAACTGTCTGATATCATAAAATTGAAAATATTGGAAATATAAATTCAATGTATTTCAATCTGTGATCTTTTCTAATGTCATTTTTTAATTAATAATTCTTCGATCTACCTGTTATTTCAGACAATATTTTAATCTTTAACACATATACACAGGCACTGTACATTCTTAAAAACATATTTAAAAACACATAAAACCAGTCCTCACGCTAAAAGTTTCGTAAAAGTAGAATATTTTCGCCCGTTTGCCCATGCATCTTCAATACTGATGTCTCGTATTTCTGCTCTGTCAGTCCGATTTTTCTGAAACTCCCCCTCTATCCCTTCCTAACAGCATCTGGCGCCATCTGGTGTCAATCTTGGCGTGAGTTACGTCGTTACAAGTTTTTGTATCTGATGTGTATAGCTCTATCGCCTCTCTCTGCAATGCATAGTTTAGATTATTGTAATTAGCTAACTTTTCAACATTATTAAAGTCTATTTTAATTGGGGATGTATTGCTTAATCGGGCTATTGCGGTGGTTGATTTACCTAAATTTATGTCTCTTCTGTGTTCTTTAATTCTCTCCTGGATTTTCCTTTTTGTCATGCCTATATATGAATTATCTTTTCCTTCGTTGACTTTGAAATTAATTTTGTATATCCCTGATGTCTGTTGATAATTTAGCTTTTCCGTATCTGATCTGGTTAATTTAAAAATGGATGCATCTGGAGTGATAGGAGTATTTATTCCAAGTTTTTTGAATTCTCTTTTTATAAAAAATAAATTAAAAGATAATTAAATAAAATAAGCTATAAAAAATAAATTAAAAGATAAATAAATAAAATAAGCTATAAAAAAAATAAATTAAAAGATAATTTAAAAAAAAATAAGCTATAAAAATAAATTAAAAGATAATTAAATAAAATAAAAAGATAATTAAAAAAACTTGGAATAAATACTCCTATCACTCCAGATGCATCCATTTTCAAATTAATCAGATCAGATACGGAAAAGCTAAATTATCAGCAGACATCAGGGATATACAAAATTAATTTCAAAGATTACGAAGGAAAAGATAATTCATATATAGGCATGACAAAAAGGAAAATCCAGGAGAGAATTAAAGAACACAGAAGAGACATAAATTTAGGCAAATCAACCACCGCGATAGCCCGATTAAGCAGTAAATCACTCATTAAAATAGACTTTAATAATGTTGAAAAGTTAGCTAATTACAATAATCTAAACTATGCATTGCAGAGAGAGGCGATAGAGATATACACATCAGATACAAAAACTTACAACGACGTAACTGACACCAAGATTGACACCAGATGGCGCGAAATGCTGTTATTAAGGGATAGAGTGCGAGTTTCAGAAAAATCGGACTGACAGAGCAGAAATACCAGACATCAGTATTGAAGATGCTTGGTCAAACGGGCAAAAATATTCTACTTTTACGAAACTTTTTGCGTGTGGACTGGTTTTATGTGTTTTTAAATGTTTTTAAGAATGTACAGTGCCTGTCTATATGTGTTAAAGATTAAAATAATTTCTGGAATAACAGGTAGTTCGAAGAATTATTGATAAATTCAATGTTTCGGCAAAAATAGCAAAAAATTAACATATTTTCAATGTTATTAGCGTATTCAAGCAATATTGTTATTTCATTGAAAATACTTCTGATTAATGGAATATTTACGCAAAATTGGATAACAATATAGCCATTATAACCAATATTGTTTTACTGTTCCAATTTAATTTAGCTCTATGCACTCCTTTGTCGAGTAAACTAGACAATGAGATGACCCTTTGTAGTACAATAATCTCTGTGAAATCTTCCTGGGCTACCACATTTCCAAAACAATAATTTTCGTGGTAGAATTTTATATTAATTGCAGTAAACATCTATGAGGAAAATACCACTCACATCCTTATACTAATATGAGTGATCACTTTGGCGATTCTCACTCGAAAGAGTAATGAAAAAAATTTAAGAGTAGGAGGAGGTCGAAATTTAAAATCCGAAAATATTTCGAGCCTATGCTAGTCACGCGAAGACCAATGTCAAACATATAAAACTATAGCAAATTTCTTTTAAAATTTCTCGTTTTCATTTGAATATTTTTAAATGATATTTTTGGATAGGATATCTGATGTACTTATCTATACTTCAACGATTTTGTTTGCCGTCCTTTTTTAAAAAACAAATTCTATTTCGAAATCAATTCTGAAATTGAAAGTTTCTTGTAGTAAACTCTCACTGTCGTATAGTAACCCTCTGCAAATAAAAATTGCATTGGAGGATTTGTACACTGTTTAGTACTTATAGTCCTTTTAATTTTTGTAACACAAAAAATATGAATTTCTACCAAAATAATTTAATAAATCAGTCTTTTAAACTCTCAAAAAAATGAATGCATTACCAACCTAATAAATCTAAGTTTACTTAGAGCTTATAGTATTGCGTAAAAGCATATAAAATGGCAAAAATATCCTTCAAACTGTTTGTTGCAAGGAGTATTGAATTTTAAAAAACGGAATTTTGGTAAAAATGACGATAATGTTTATAACACATATTATGAGATATTGTGTTTAGTGACAAATCAATATCCTCACAAAATATGTCCATTGGAATGTTTTACTGTTTTTCCAGGGGATATTTTCAACTGTTTTCTTGGTATTCTAAAATCGACATTTCCATTAATCCTTATCGTTAGGGTAAATTACTATTCCTTCCCTAATCCATATCCTTTAGGTAAATTAAAAATTGAACGACCATTCTTAAGAATTTATTGAGATAAAGTGCACAGATATTTTTAACATACTTCAATGCATTCCCATAACAAATATAAAAATATCAAACAAATTGACAGGTGTTAGATAATTTGAAGATATTTCAAAAATATTTCACATTAAAAGCTAAAAATAACATTTATTTATAATAATTTTATCCGACGTATTATAAATAGAGTTAAAACAGCTCAAAACAAAAAAATTTAGATTTTAAATGTTACAGAGCCTGCATAATGTCAAGGTTTTAATACATTCTAATACTATATTAATTAGCTTTGTTTATGTATAACAAAAACTGATTTTCCATTTTTAAATGTATAAAATATATATTTAACTTTAATGAATCTATTCTTATTAAAATGTACATACATAAAAACTAAATTAGAGAACTTACTTCTGTAGAATGTTTATTTTTCTTGGAATTATATTTTTAAACAATTTGTCGGTTTTAATAACGTCTTTAGCATATTTAATCAACGGATTTAATGTAATAATACTGGATTGCGTAATTTGCGTAATTCGAGCTTCAGAAAATATTCATGGAATTTCATTTCCTCCTAAAGAATGCAAAACCTAATATCATCATTTACTTTTGCTTTAATGTAATTACAGCACAGTATGGTGTTTTAATTAAATCTGATAATTTTCAGCAATGCTTCTTAACTAATATGGTATTTTGATGGCACTGTCTTATTTTGACATTTCCCATTCCTGAAATAATAGCATGTATTAGGCAAGTATTAGTTTTTGTTTTAAAAAATCTAATTTAAAAAAATAATGATAATTTTTTAACTATATGAATAATTAAAAATATCTATACAGGTTGTCCAAAAATTATTTGACACATTCCAAATTCATGAAAAAATATAATTAAAAATAGTGGCTTTTTTTACGTTATACATACTAATAACGCGTCTCCCGAAGATTGTTTTTCTAGCATTGTTGTCCGCTGCGATTCTTTGGCCTCCTTCATATCCAGTTTTAACTCCTTTGTGTTTTTTATGTTGAATTATGTGAAGAATTGTGTGTATCAGACGACTTGTTCTAATTTGAAGGAACTGGAGTAGTGTAAAAAAAACTTCTATTCAATACACGACTCCTCAGATGCTTGTAAATACATGGATTACATATTACGTGTAACCGAGGGATCTCACATTGATATGTAATAACTTTTGTAATTCTATGGTAAGTTTTAGCAATGCTTTGTAACTAATATGGCATTTTGATAGCACTGTCTTAATTTGACATTTTCCATTCATGGGATAATAGCATGTTGCAGGCAAGTATTAGTTTTACTGTAAAAAACCTAATTAACAGTATTTAATTATACAGTTTATATAAATTATATGAATAAGAAAAAAATATATATACAGGTTGTCCGCGAATTATTGGACACATTCCAAATTCATGAAAAAGTAAAATAACAATGGTAGCGGTTTTTTTTATTTTATACACTAATAACACGTCTCCCTAAGATTATTTTTCTAGTATTGTTATTCCTAGAAGTTTCCCCCGGCAGAGAGATTGATCGTGGTGCTTCGATTCCTTGGGGTTCTCGATATCCAGATTTAACTCCGTTGTGTTTTTATGCGGATTTACGTGAAAAATTGTGCGTCTCACACGCTAATTTGAAAGAACTGAAGTAGCGTAAACAGCTGCTATTCAACACATGACTCAACAGATGCTTGCAAATACACGGCTTACGTACTACGCTTAAAGCATGGGACTCACATTGAAGTGTATCAACTTTTCTACTTCTATGGTAAGTTGGTAAAGACATTTTGTTTCTATACCATCAATTTTTTTTTAGGTGCGTTCGTAATTATATAAATACGTAGCACCTATAGTCGTCGTTTGGTCCGTCCGTCTGTCCGTCCGTCTGTCTGTCTGTCCGTCTGTCTGTCTGTCCGCATATAACAACGCAAAAACTACCCAACCAAATGGTTTGCAATTTAAAATATATTATCTTTGCAGAATTTTGTCGAGACATTTCAAATTTTATTAAAATCGAATCAAAACTTTAGGAGATATTAATAAAAATATTTATTAAGAAATTTGATTTTTTTTTTTTTAATCGGTGCTTTTTTGTTATAGGAGCTTCCGATGGATGTTAAATTGTCAAGCGACCGAGATACTTATTTTATGACAGAAATTAATCTGCAGACGATATAATTCATTTCACAGAATTAAAAATCATCAAGATCTGAATATTTATATAACTAGCTGATACATATATATCTGAATATTTATATAACTAGTTAAGATATTTGTATGAACAGTGTCATAAAATATATACTTAACTAGCTGTTTAAACCCGTTCTACGCACGGGATATCATGAATTTAATTCTAAAACGTGCGTACGAACGCACCTCATTTGTAACGTTTGACGTACAATTTCCAACTTGTTAATTTTGTAATGTGTCCAATAATTCTCGAACACCCTGATTTATATTATATTATGAACTCCACAGAATATCGCATTTACCTCTACATTAAATATATTAAAGTATGTAACAGCCAACACATTTTTTTTTTTTACATGTTATTATATTTCCAAAAACTCTGATTAGTTAATCTGAAAGTTCACTTTACTTCAAGTTAATGAAAATCCTATTAGAAACCGAAAGCAAAGGATGAGCTGCTATTCAACACATGATACAACAGATGCTTGCAAATACATGGAAATGTTGGCGAATATGGAAATGCTTGCGACATTTTTTTTTCCTATACTATCAAGTTTTTTTTTTAATTTTTTTAAATTTTTTTAAAATTATTATTTATTTAATGTGTCCAATGCTCGAATACGCTGTATATCATATTATGAATTCAACAAAATATCCCATTTACCTCTATATTAAATATATTAAAGTATGTAACAGTCAACAAATTTTTTTTACGTTATTATATTTCACAAAAACTCTGATTAGTTAATCTGAAAGTCCCCTTTACTTCAAGTTTTGAAATCCCATTAGAAACAGAAAACAAGATATATGATCTAAATTCTGCGTTAAATGAAAAAAGTCAACAAAAAACAAACGTAATAAAAGAAATCTTACATATTTAACACCATAAAATATTTTAATTTCTTTTTATTATGTTTCATAAAGTAGAACTAATTTGTTTTCAACCACCAAACATTCCAACACTCCTTATAAAACAATAAAGTGTTTCCAAAGGAATGTGAATATATTTCTAAATATGCGTTTAGAAACGGAGTAAAAGCTTAGAATATTGCTTTAAATTTAGATGCAAAATTTCAATATTTAAAATAGTTTTGAAGAAATTCCACGAAAAAAATATGTTGATATCGTTAAATCTGTAAACATAAAAATGAACTAAACTAAACTTTTATAAATATATATATGCATTCATACATATATTATACATTGTATCGATTAATAATGTAATTAGTAATAAACTGCAATGGATATTTAAACATTATACAAAGTGCAGCTAAAAACGTTGACCAATCATATACTTATTCCTTTAAAAAATTATTCTTTTTTCTAAAACACTCAATGATTTATTATTATTATTATTTGAGAGAGGGAGTCATAAATATATATTTATCTATCGGATGACACTTTAAAACTAGTTTTAATAAAAATATATTACATAAAATTTCGAAATTGTTTAAAATTCACTTGCAACATTCTACGTTATAACTTGCTAAGGAATGCGATTTTCATATTGTACAGTAAAATTTTATTTATAGCCGATAAGAAAAAAGTTAAAAAAAAAATAACATTAACAATAAACATTAAATAAAAAAATCAGTTCTTAAAAAGTAAAAATATATAAAAAATCATTTTTTTATTCTAGCACCGCACAGACTGTCCCCTAATAGGCTTTGATGGAAAATTTAAGAAAATTGAATTAATCTATATGGTAGTAAGTAAAACAAAACAAGTGGGTAAGTGTGATCGAAGATTGCATAAACGGTTCCGTTTAATATTCCTATCGAAACACTTTATCCTTTCATTAATAATCCAAATAAATTTAATTTTCCAAAAAAAAAAATCATGTTTTTTATAAAATAAAAATTTACTGGTCTATTTTTTCGTTTTTTCTTCGAATATCTTTATCCGATAGCGGACGAAGCCCGGTGTGATGTTTCCTATACAAAAATCAGGATTTTTCTGAAATAAAAAATTCATATAGGCCGAATTCGAAAATTTTAGAAAATCTTAAATCCCAGTCAATTTTAAGCTTGGATAGATAATTTTTATAATCAAAAATCCAATATTTTTCAAAAATTTAGCCTATAAAAATTACAGTCCTTTTCAAATGCATCCATTTTATCAATTCATCCCTTTCTACAGAATGTCTGATCTAGAATTGATATGTTAAAAAAAAAATATTTGTAGGCGATTCGATTAATATTTAAAAAAATCATATATCAGGATCTAATATTCTCAACATTATGGAAATTATATTTCTGGATTCGTCGTTGAAAAATACGTATAATAACGTATAATTTTTAAATCAATACATGCAATATTTCAAAAAAATAATAATAATAGAAACGGAATTCTTCTACTATAAAGAAACGCAGTTTTGATTCCTTCTTTTTTCAGCAAACGATTGTCTCTTTCTCGCACCTGCGTTTTTCATGAGAGAAAAATGTACCTTTTTTAGACTTAAAATTTTTGTAAGTGATATCTCGAATTTGCCAGGTGCGAAATTCCCGAAATTTGATATTTTTTTTCCATCTTGTATCTCGAGTTTCGCGAGGATCGGGTTATTTTTTCGATCTGTTTGAAAAGGGGGTTGAAAAGGCGATAATTGTGGTTTCGTGGCTGCTTGAATCTTTCCAGTACCCCGACTATGACAACCCTTCTTCCTCTTCCGGAATTTCAGAATGCATTTTCTTTGAGTTTTGATTAAATTCTACGCTTTACTTGAATATATATTTTTTTCCATTAATGAGTCCGTTTTTAGGGTTTTAATTAATATCTTGCGTTAATGAAGACATTTTCAAAATGTTATGCTTTCCAGTGTGACTGTAGGCATTCAGCTGTAAGTACACAAAATTTCAAATCTCTAACCTATACAGTTTCGGAGAACGGACTCTGTTACCGACAGACCGAAAAGCGAAACGAATAGGGTTTCGTGAGATGAACAAAACCCTAAAAATAGACTTTACAAAGACACCATGTGTAACACAGGAATCTATTATGTTAGCAGCTAAATAGGCGTTACAGACAGAGTACAGAATAGTGTGGGGGAATGCTTTGCACGTGTTGCGCCAATGTGCTGTTTTTTGTTCTTAGATTAAGAGTTCTTACATTATCGAAGTTTATGTTTTTAATAAGAAATCACTTAAAGCAGTGGGAAGTTTTTGTTTCTAAAATATCTGGTTTACAGTATGCATTATTCGATTCAATAATTAAAAATGCAATTATCCGCAATGCAGTGATTTCGCAATGATCATACAAAACCAGACAAGATGAACCGAATATTCTTGAACATGATTAAACATGAAGACATATGTAGATGTTCGAAGAGGGCAATTCTAACATCTATTATTGGGTAAAACAATTAAATAAGTTTTTGTATTTTCTTTTTAAGTTTTTAAATGTTGCATTATCGTTTCTTTTCAGTACACCCTGTATAAGTGGAAAAAAATCAGAGCAGTTTTATATTGTTTATCATTAGGAGACTTATATACAAGGAAGTAGCTTATATGCAAGCGATACCTAAGTGAGAGTTCACTGTCTTTAGATATCGATTGCAAAGCCTACCATACATTAAGTAGAGATACATTATTTAAAAATTAAATTAGTTTTATATATATAGTAAGTAAAAGTTTATGACACAGAAATTTTTTTGATATTGTTAAAGATAAGAAAAAAACATATTTTAAAACTAAAATTATATTTTTAGAAATTTATTGTAATCCTATAATAATTTCAAGAAATCCATAATCAAATTGTACACGAACAACAAAATAATCTTTTCTATAACTAAAAATATCTGTTTTCATTAAAATAAGGTTTTATTAAACCAAATAATTTTTTTTTTATTTTGATTACAAAATACGCGTTTTTGTTTTATTAATACAAATAATGCACTTAATGTCATTTACTGGAATTTTAATTAAAAGATAAAACTTTTTTCGTATACCGAATTTCAAAAGCTTAATCCATATTTTTTCACTTATTTACATGACAACATTTTTAATCTTTTTAATATTTATATTACTTCTTCTGTGGACATACGTTGCATTTTTTAAAGTGTTTTGCATAAATTAGTTTCAATCCGGGGAATGATTTTATTATATAAGTAAATGATTTTTTTATTTTTTTAAGTAAAGTTATTTTTTTAAGTTGTATTAAAGGAAATATATAATGATATGTAGAAACAATTATATATTTCTAAATAAAAATCCTAAAGCAAAATTAAACCGAAGCGAAAAAAATAATGTTGTGTTTTGCTTGTTTTAAGATATAAACTACATTCCAAAGAAACTTGAAACACATTTTTTTTGTATTAAAATATATTTTTTATAAACTTAATACTTATGATTTATTAAGAAGAACAAAAATTAAAGCGTGCAATGAGGGTAAAAAAAAATAGGAAAAGAAATGAAAAGAAAAGCCCAATTATTTTCGGAAAGAAGCTAAACATTAAAAAAATATTAAATACTTAAATGCAAATTATGGAAGTAATGCTTTGCGTTAATCAGATTATGCTTTGTTATTGCATTTGATTTCTAATGCATTCACTTCAATTAATCCTCGGGAAAAGTTAATAGCAAAAGTAATTATAAATAGCTTTTATGTGCTTGTGAATTTTAATAGAAAATGGTTTTTCACATAAATATTTCCAGATTATGTATTGTAGAATATTTCGCATCCAAAAAAACATTTTTTATTCTTTAAAATGATATATCTACCTTTTTTCTGATTTTCAGTAACTTATATTTCCATGAGCGTACATATTACATCAGTTATTAAAAATTTAACAATATATATAAAAACTTTTAAAGAATAACGTACAAAAATGTTTATTTATAAAATCAATTTTGAATGTTCAAAAATCATTCTTTTGTTTTCATATTTTTTAAAGCAATTGTAAAGTTCTAAATCAAAGAAAACAAACTACAAAAAAAAATATTCAAATTATAGTGGGTAAAATTGAATGTGTGCTTTAACAAATAATATGCTTTAACAAACGTGTACTTTAACACATATCTCAAATTATTTTTAACTTTAGTTGTGCCTTATACTCAAAAGTGTATGTTTGCTCCTCTGTGCGTTCACTGTAAAATGATTCATTTGTAAATAGTGATTTATTTTTCTCAATTATGTATGTAATGATCATAACTACGATCTCCATTTACAGTTTTTTGTCAAATAAACGACGGAAATTTTATTTGCCGCGATTCGAATGTGCTTTTTAAATTAACCTTTATATACATACGTTCTAATATGAAGCTTGGTGACCTTAGAAAAATAAAAACAACGAATGAATATGTTTTGGGAGAAGACAAAAATAAGAAAAAATCGGGGCAATGTTTTTCAATCACATTTATGTGAAAATTGGTTTAGTACTAGTTTTTCATTTGCAGAAGAAAAAAGTTTTTTTTTTGTTTAAATGCTGTGTTTTAACTGTGTTTTAAACCTGTTAACCACTTTTCAGATAATTAACAGGATTTTGTGGGGATAAAAACAACCTTTGTCAATCGGTGGAATGGAACAGATAAATAACACGTGTGGTGGTGGATATATTCGTAACACCTAGTGATGATTCCCTATTTTTTTTTCATGACTGCGGTAATCACATCTTACGCAAGAAGAGTATGTATTTTTCCGTACGCTAACTGGTAAAATCGGAAACGTCTTTTTCTTTTAATTCCTTTTTATTATGCTGCATACAACATACGAAGATCTCAGCCGTCGGTGTTATGCTGTAATGGCATTAAGGACTTTCTCGGTATTCTGGTAAAAAAGCTTAACTAACAGAGGTGAAGATAGATATCATATGTCTTTTGGGGTTGCCATTATGCAACTACGAATTTTACATAGTTATTTGTGCTGCCATTGCTTTCTTTTTTTACATTGAGTCACATACAGCGCACGTGATGGTGAATCTTCTTCTGCCGCAGAATACTCTAACAGCAGAATACTCTAACTCAGCATTCTGATAGGTAAACTGAACTTACAGAGGAAGTCTGAAAAAGGAATAGTTTTTGCTGTCGTGACTATGCAGCAGCTAAATTTCCGCTTGTGCTGTGACTCTTTTTAGGCGCGTTCGTAATTATATAAATACATAGCGCGTATACTCGTCGTCTAGTTCGTCCGTCTGTCCACGTAAACACATAACAGCGAAAAAAAACTACCCAACCAAATGGTTTGAAATTTAATATATATAATCGTTTTACAAATTTGGCGAGTCACTTCAAATTTTATGAAAATTTAATCAAAACTTAAAAAGGTATTAATAAAAATTTTCTCAATTCTATTAAATCCTATCATAACATAAAAAATACCAATGGACCCATGCGAGGATTTTGCACTGCAATCTAATATATACAATTTTTAGAAAAATCTAATATTTTTAAGATGCAGATATAAACTTCTCGAGAAAAGTTAAGGATAAAAATATCTGTATACAAGAGTAGTCAAGTCAGAATATAGTCTCATTTATTCCATCAAAGTTACAGTAAAAACTGATTGAAGATTGCAAAAAGCACGCGCGAGAAAAATTATAACATTCATATTTCAACTGCATTAGAAGGTAACGTCGTCTATATTTTAATTTCAATTTTGCTTTTTAATCATAAAACTAAAATAAACCCGTGCGAACAAGTCCACTTTATCTTTTTTGTACTATTTATTCTTTTATAATCATTGTTGATCGCCATATAATGCGGTATTTTATTTTTGTGGCAACTCTAATTTTAGAAAAACATTTCATTTCATTTACGAAAACAATGATGGTTTAATTAATGGCAATTTTTAATTTTAAAAAACATGTTTTGACAAAATGTGCGTGTATTATGTCAGAAGCCGGTTCAAAAACCTTTAAAATGCTACGTCATTCATTGTTGTTCGTTTTGTAAATGCTTAGAAAAAGGGATGTTGACAACAGAAATTATATGATTAAGAAATTATATGACAGTTATATGATTGCTTTATAATAATTTTCTACATTTTCACTGAATATTTAAAAAAGAATCAAATTTCATTTTATTGATGAAAACATTTAAATGAAACCGCATATGCTGCAGTTTATACATATTTATAAAAAAATAATTAACATGGGATAAATGTAACGCCTTATAAAATGTAAACAAGTTTTCAAAATAAACAAATGGAAGAATGTTGCCATTTAAATGTCAAATAAATAAATAAATAAAATACAAACACACAAGATTTTTGTAAAACCCCACTCACCAAAGTATCGACTATCGATATGGTTAAACAATAAAATTTACAATACGATAATATTAATGAAAACAGAAAAAAACATTTGATATTTATTTATTTACATTATGTTTAATTATCCTTCTCAGCTAGTGAATAAATGCTTGTGACGCCAGTTGAAACTGATATATTATACGTAACTATGCATCGCAATATTTTTTCAATGCTTTTTCTCTTTTAAACTCATGACAACGCCGTTTAACTTCATAATAATTATTTTAATTAACGGAAAATCTAATAAATCATTAAAACCTAATTAGAAATACAGATAAATGTTGAATTAAAAATCACTTGATGAAGTTACAAACACGTGCAATGTTTCTGACGTCAAGTGAATGTGATGCCACGAACATGCATTTTTGGTGTTAGATCCTATATCTTGGCGATAGTTTTTTGTTATGGAAAGCTGTCGACGTGATAATGGAGAAGTACCGAAAATAGATGCCGAATACTAAATAGATGCGTATAATATTATTAAATTGACATTTATGGACTTTACATTTGAATGGGAAAATTAGTAAGTAAATTTCAAAATAATTAAGTTGATATACAGTTTGATACTTGAAAAAGAAAACTCTTTATAAATATTAATCAAATATATTTTGAAATAAAACTGCTTTATTTTAAATAAAACAATTCCAATTTACAGAAATCACTTTAAATTACAAAAGAGAAGTTAAAATATACCACTCAGAATATTATGTTCACAATTTGAAGTATGTTTGTAAATATACCCTCAAAATTGTTTTTGCAATTGCTAATTTCTGTGATGTTTAACTTTTTACATTTATGCTTGTGAAGGTGTTACTGATTAATTTTAATATTTTTCATAATTTTTACGTGTACACTTGGTTGATGAAAAATTTTTTTTAACCTTTTTACAGCTTTTCAGACTTTATTATAATTCATCTTCAGAAAATGAAGTGTTAATTAACCGTCATAAAAATTTCTTAGACGCATAGTTTATACTAATTATCTGATCATTTAATTTTTCTCAGCGAAAGCTACATAATTAATTTTTGTTACATTTTGTGGCAGGTTATTTCTTAAATGTCTCCATAATTAAAAAAGACATGTTTTAAAAATTTTCGAAACATCTATATTGCTTATATGTAAAAAGATTTAGACTTGTATAATAAATTTATTTTTATTTCACAAAATATTGCAGATATGGCAGATATATAGCATCATAATAATTACATGTAATAAGTTTTCATCAAATTGTTTAATACATATTAGTTATTTAATTAAAATATCATTTGTTCCAGCAAAGAAAAAAATAAACATGGCAGACTTTCATATTAGGTATGATCTTGGAGTTCTTTTTAAAAAATTATTTAGAATGCAAGTAAAAAAATTCTCCTTGATGAATGTTAAGTATGCATTCAGAGATATTTTGTTGATTTTTTCAAACATTTATTAGTTAAGGGAAGTTTACTTTTAAAAAGTTTCATTTGTTGTCCGAATTTACAGAGTTATATTTTGTAAATTGTATTATAACACAATTAGGTTAAAATGCTTAATAACTCAGCCTATATTGTAATATATAAGCGTATTTATGACACTGTTGCCGGACTTTGGAGAAAATTTTATTCAAAATATCTACCTCTATTTCAAAATTTGAAAATGCTACTTTTATTTAATGGCATTCATCCTGGGATTAAATGAAGGTGAGATCACTAGCTCAAAACAGTTGCAATTAATTTGACTAAAAATTTTGTTGATCTGGCAACAGGAATTCATGAATATACAGTCCCTGTAAAAACTTTAAAGACCGCAAGAAATTGTAAAAATGTCTATAAATTTAAAATGAGATAATTGCAATCGAAATTTAATGTTAGTCATAAAATTGAAATAATAATATAAAAGTCAACAAATGTATCTGTGAGTTTTTTCTTGACAAAAATTTATAATTATTCCAACAAACGCTAGTTTCTCTCATTTTAAACTTTAGAGACACCACTAATTTTTTTATAGTAATGCTAGATATAAGTATTATTGATTTGCACTTTAGACACATATTGCATTTGTGTATAGTGATTTCTCTGACGTTTTTTAATAAGAGTTTAGTCAATTTTACGATAAAGTTAAAAGCAAGTAAACTGGCGTGGAAAGGTGCTGTTGAACCTTTTGAATTGTTAGGAATGAGTTTGCGGTCTATTACGAAAAAGATAGGAAGACCTAAAACCGACATCAACAATTTTTTTAAGTTGAAAGATGAGAAATTTATCCCCCTTTTGTTTGATTAAAGCTTAGCTCTGTCCACAGATTAAAGCGAGTCAGACCTTACTCAGCGTGACGCCCCTGTAAAAAAAAAATCTGTTTCTTATATATGGGAACCACAGAGGAATGTAATATAAAATCTTAAACATATTAATCATATTTAGCAACTCATATACAAATTATTACACATGTAAACATAAATGGTCTTTACAGTTGTATGTAAGACTTATGTACATGTATATAGGATGCATGTACATATCTTCATTTCTTTCTTGAGATACAAGTTCTTAAAAGTGAACTAAGCTGAATTTTTTTCTGACTGAAAGACAGTGTGGAGAGAATTAGAAAAGTCTGATTCTTCTAATCCCTACATTTGTCAGCATTAGGGCAGCATTGAGAAACCATGATATAGGAGATGATTAGGCGGGGGATGGCCGAAACATATTTGGGAGCCACTGCAGTAAATACTTAGACTAATAATTTTCAGATGTACTGCAATATATGTATGTATGTATGCATTATATATACGAAAGAGCAGAAAAAGTTCCATATCGACTGTACAGCAGTAATATTTTAGTTAAGTCGGCATATTTTAGTGAACGTGATTTGGCGTATATTTAACTCCATTGTTGTCTCATACAGTGATAATAATATTTTTGGCAATATCGTTTCGGCGTTTTACATATGTATCCGTTTGTGTTTTATGACATAGATTTTTAACTAAATGAAAAATTGAATGAATGTAGAGGTTAACAAACGAAGTTCCGGCCGGCATAAGGCACTGGATCGTATATACAGTGACAGTTTTTCAAATCAAACTTCTTGAACTGAAAGCTTATAAACTCAAGACATATTATGGTTGTAATGACATAGCTTATAATATATACAGCCAGGGCCTGATTACCGACGGGGCACACTTCCACCAGTAAAATTTAATAGAAATTTTCATCTTATTAAAACACCCTATTCATGGAAAATTACGAGCATGAATAAGGAAAAAAAAATCTATTATTTTTTACCGGTGGAAGTGTGCCCCGTTGGTAATCAGGCTCTGTATACAGCAGCTACTCATTAGATGTATGATACAAGATAGTATAAAAAAAGTTATGTGCAAGCTTTTCTGCGCGACTTTTTGAATTCTAGCAGCGTCATTCTCGCCCTTTTGGGAACAAACTTTGCGAAGAAGAATTCCTTTAAGGTCGGTATTATGTATGTATACGAAACTAAGCTTCTTCTGTACAATAACTGTCAATTTGGTTTATCGGATTCAGATAATTATCGCATCTGTAATTTCCACATATTGGGAAGAAATTCCGTTAATAAAATTAAATTCACAATATTACCAGCATTTTCTAATGGAGTTTGCTTCACATATTTTTTTTATAATATTTTTTATAAATGATTTGTGATGTCTATTTTCTTTCTTTCACGCAATTATGCACCAATCCAACCTCATTCAAAACTTTTTTTTATGTTTGAACGTTTATTTTGACAATTCTGTGATTGGACATACATGTTATAAAGTGTCCCAACACGACTGAAATGGTTTTTATTTTTTTACTTGTTGAAGATACATTAGCAAATGGAATTTCAAAAGTGTTCAAAATAAGGTGGGAATTAAAATTATGCTGAGAAAATACTTCTGCCATTAATTTTAAAATTTTACACTTTTAAAACTTTTATGTGGTTCCTGGATTATATTTAGTAACATTTTTTCCATGCTCTGACCTATAAAACAGTACAAATTTCGGTACTTACGTATTATCCGTGCCAGGAGATTGATCGCCAAAAATGGTTGCCAAGTACCAATCATGTTTATCGTTGCCAATCATGTTTTCATATACAGTAATTTAACATTATTAAATAACATTGTTAAAAATGGTAATTAATATAAAATAAATAAAATGTAATATATGTTTATTAAATTTATAACATTGCTAAAAATAGTAAAAATCATTATTTTAGTAAAATTAATAAATGGTAAATAACATAGTAAATAACAAAGATTAATAAATAATATAAGAAATGGTAAATAATATAGCATATTCTAGAAAGTTAATTTTGTTAACATTTAGTAAATGCATAATAAGATTTAACATGACATTTTGTTATGCGGCGGAAATAATTCTGCAATAGACTTTAACATGAGATCCATAATATTTTTCTCCTGTGCTGCTTGCCAACCATTTGATCCATTTGTTTCCATTGATCGTTACCTTTTTACGTAATTTTGATGAAACGTGTATAAAAATGTTGTTTCTTACTGCTAATATTACCCTTTTTTATATCTATCTTATTAAATTTGTCAAATAAAATATTTATAGTTTACTCATAAATGCAATATCTAAATTAAATTAACCATTTGTTAATTTTACTACGTATAGAAATTACCCCTACTAAAAAAAGTAGATTATTCCCAGGCATGTACCATGTAGTAAGAGAAAAAAATATAAGGGCTACTATAATTAATAATATTGGCTTCATGCCTGGCGAAGTTGGCTTAAAACTGGAATGGATAATACGTAAGTACCCAAAATTGACTCTTTTGGAACCAAAAATCACTGAGGTATGCTGACACGTTGCATTTCATAAAATTTCGGGGCTTTCCGGCAAAATATGAAGACGATTCTTTAGTGTTGGAAATCTCTGAAATTTCATGAAATTAAACACATAATAATTTGTTAAGTGTTTGTCGTATAAGAATTGAATTGTTATTTTGCTTTTCGAAGCTCTAATCCTAAATATACAACTTATAGAACCAGGCAATAGATAAAAATTGGAAAAAAAATGTAACTTTTGAAAGTTAATTGCAGAACTATTTCATCCACTTACCTACCTTATTTTAAAAACTTTTGCAATTTACATTGTCTACATGTATCTGAAGGAAAAATATAAACCACGTCTAAATCATTTTGGAACATCATGTATAACATAATGAAAAATGAAATTTAGCTTGGACAGCCTCTTTGAAATACAAAATTAAGCAGAACCAAACAGAAAACAGGTTTATAAATTCCTTTAACAATTTTACAGTGTAAATATTTAATAAATTTCTTTGGAAAAGTATAAATGCTCGTTAGTATAAAAAAATAGAAATAAACACTCTGAATACGTATTAATGACGTAAAAGAAACATAATTATATACTTTATAGTAAACTAAGTTCACTGGATCCAAGAAATTTTACACAGCATTAACATGAATGATTTAATTATTTCGTATAATCATTTCAATGATCGATTAATTAAATTAGTCACAGCCATTAGTTAATTCCTCTCACATTAATCACAGCATCGACACTTCGAAACCTTGTATGTTGTGATAAAATAAAAATTAACTTAGTTTAGTTAATCGAATGTTTGAAACCGATTAACTCAGTCCTACTCTAATGTTATTTCCTATAATATGCCTAATAAACTCATTAGTAATTTGCATGTAAATTTACTGTTTTTTTATTATTGATAAGTTACTTATAAGTCAAATTAATTTCAAGATAATAAAATCCGGATTAAACTCAACAAGCTATTTTAATATATCTGAATATCGATTCTAATCGTTTGGGTAAAAACTAATTGTGTAAATAAATGGAGCAATGTTTAGAGCACCAAATAGTTTTCAAATACTTGTATACTAGTTTCTATGGCATTTACAGTACAGTGATTCCTGAAAAGAATATTTTATGCACTCATTTCGGTGCAATGAAAGCTATCGGGAATAGTGTACAATAATTGGTAATTTGTTAATTGTAAAAACTCTGTTCGATTTACCTATATTCAGTACATGTAAAACAGGTAAAAAATTCAGTAATAGACAGCAGTTGGTGACCATTCACGAAAATGTGGCAAAAACTTCAATTCGGCACTAGAATTGAAGATCCGATGAATCCCCCCCCCAAAAAAAATTAAGTTGTTTTTCATGGTTTGGGGGGGGAGGACATTTTAACTGAGGGAAGAGGGGGAGAACGCAACTTTTCCTAAGTATGTTAAGTGGGATCTCGTTTATCATGTATTTTTTTAATTATGAATCGAATGACACCATCCGCAAGTCAATACAATCACTTGTTACATAGTCACGGTAGGTCTTATGAGTATATTATTCATAAGTTAATTATAAGTCTAATGAATTTCAAGAGAATAACATCCGGATTAAACTCAACAAGCTATTTTAATATATCTAAATTTCGATTCTAATTGTTTGGGTAAAAATTAATTGTGTAAATAAATAGAGCACCAAATATAGAGCAATAATTAGATCAATATTAGAGCAATAGAGCAATAATTAGAGTACCAAAGGTTTACAAATACTCGTATACTAGTTTTGGTCGCATTTAACGTACCTTCTGCAAAGAATATTTTATGCACTTATTTTGGTGCAATGAATGCTATCGGTAATAGTATACAATAATTGGTAATTTGTTTATTGTCAAAATGCTGTTCGATTTACCTATATTCAGTACATGTAAAATAGATCAAAAATTCATTAATAGACAACAACTGTTGACCATTTACGAAAATTTGGGAAAAACTTCATTTCGGCAATAGAATTGAATATCAGATGAATCCTCCCAAAAATAAAGTTGTTTTACCATGCTTTTTGGGGGGTGGAAAGGGGGGACATTTTAACTGAGTGAAGACGCGGAGAACTTAACTTTTTCTAAGTATGTCAAGTGGGATTTAGTTTATCATGTATTTTTTGTAATTATGAATCGAATGACTCCATCTGCAACTCAATACAATCATTGTTACAAAGTTACGGTAGATTTTATGAATCAACCCCTTTTTCCCACAGAGAAAAACTTTGTAAAACAACTTTATTTTGATTGGGAAACATCGGATCTTCATTTTTAGGGCCAAAACAAAATTCTTCCAAAATTTTGGTGAATGACCATCAGTTGCTTCTTAAAAACCCTATTTTACCTGTACTAATCGTACACCGCTATGCCTTATCTAAATTTTCATAAACTAATAATACCCATCAACAGCGAAAAATTCCAGCAAAATAGCCAGCAAAAAATTCTAGTCACCAGTAAAAATATATTTATCTTCTCCTCCCTCTTCTGTTGTTCATTTTCAAAATGCACAAAAGTTATTATCAAAATCACAAATTTCTGAATAAAAATGATACTGCACTGTCTGAATTAACCGGCATATTCGTGAAATGCTGGTGGTGGAATGTTTCAAATATCTAGATAGTTGAGTGCTGCAATATCTATATCTGGTAAAGAGAGCATTGATGATACACTGAAAATGGAAAACAATCTTTTGCATATTTTTCTCTCGAAGTCTGTCAAATAATTCTGATTTTAGTATTTTAAAATTTGCATTGGATGAGCTCATATTTTTTCAAAATAAAAAATAAAAAATAAAAATATTTTTTGTTTGGCAATAATTTCTAAGTTTTTTTTTTTTTTTTTTTTTTTTTTTGTTTAATATTTTATAATTTTGCAACATCTATAATGGAAATTTTATCTTATGGCAATTTTAATATAACATTGTGACTAAGATGAATAACATATTTTGCTCTTCATAGAAATTGTAAGCAAGTAATTGATGTAAGAACATGGATTGTAAAAAAAACATAAGCTTATTTATATGCATAAGCCGACTCAAATAATAACATTTTTTTGGCTCCTTATAAAATAAAATCCAATAAGGGAAATCTCAAAACTAATTACGTTTTGAAAATATATTATGTAATATGCATTGCTATATATATATAACATTTTCATGGGCTCGTATTACGAAATTGGAATCAGCAATAAGCGGGGGAGGGGGTATTTTAATAAAATAATCCACGATGATATTTTGAAGATAAATAAATAAATAATAATAAAAAATTATCTTTCTGAATCTCAATGAATCATTTTTATTTACATTTACTGAAGATGATAACCAAAACACGTCTAATTATAAAATATATTTGAGTAAATAATGTAATAAAATAAGTAGTAATAAAACTCTAATAAAATAGTAGTATGGGTTACAGAATTTGTCGAATAGCGATTTATCTTTCTTAAATAAACAAATCTCGCATCTTCTTGGATAACTGAGCATTTACTGTATACAAATCTGAATGAATAAAAGTACATTATCACTTTCCACAAAGAAAGAGTGCCCTAAAACTTTCACGCATAACTTTCTAGTAGTGACGTGCTTAAAAATTTTCTCTCATACATTTCTCCCACCAAAATATTATGGAAAACTAGAAACCCAACCCTCACACGAAAAAACTTCGTAAACAATCAGGGGTCGGAAGTAGCACGCTACAAGTAGTGAACTACAGTGGTCGTTACTTTTACAGCAGTTTGTAGGGCAGCACCTTACATTTTAAATAATGTACTGTAGCGAGTAGCACGCTCCAAAAAAAACAGTAGTTTGTAGCGAGAAACGACGCTACTTTTAACGCTACTTCAGAAAATATGTGCCATTCTGCAAACCGCATGACCGAAACACACTTATTTTGTGCAAAATTTATTCTGCTTTACAATTTTCGAATGTCAGCTGCAATGTATACCAACGCATTGCATGAAATCAGAGATATTTCTCAATGACACTTGCTGCTAAAATCAGGTACTACCCCACTAAAGGAATTAATTTTCTTGCTGGCAATATTTGTCTATTAACTCGTTATTATGTCTTCATGTTTTAATTCCGGGTTTCTTATTATTTGGAATTGCTTTATTTATAATTTTATCTGTTGTTTGTAAGTTTATTTTTTATTTGCATAATATATATCTTAATTTTGCTATGAAATTTGTAATGTGTGCATAAATTAACATTTTAGAAACAAACACAATACATTTTCTTCTATGTTATCTTTCTTATTTTCTTAATGTCCTTTTTTATTTAATTGTATACCAGCGGTCGCGATTTAATGAGGGATCACTTTATCATTTAATCCGTGTCTTCAATTTCTAGTGCAAATTGAACCCTTTGATAAAATCTCAAATTAGCGAAGTAGTGACTACTTTTCAAAAGTAGTTTGTAGTATCTACTTCTGAAAACAAGTAGTTGTAGTTGTAGTTAACTACATTTTCCATAAAGTAGTTGTAATTGTAATTCGATACAATAAAAAGTAGTTATTCCGACCCTTGTAATCAACCCAGTACAAGACACTTGTCTCCAAACCAGGGGAGCAACTGACCTATTGTACAACGTGTGCTGTGCACACAGCTCCAATGATTTTAAGCGAGAAATAAACACTAAATATATATTATTGTACAACGTGTGCTGTGCACACAGCTCCAATGATTTTAAGCGAGAAATAAACACTAAATATATATATATATATATAATATATTTAGTGTTTATTTCTCGCTTAAAATCATTGGAGCTGTGTGCACAGCACACGTTGTACAATAGGTCAGTTGCTCCCCTGGTTTGGAGACAAGTGTCTTGTACTGGGTTGATTACAAGGGTCGGAATAACTACTTTTTATTGTATCGAATTACAATTACAATAATATATATATATATATATATTATTCTTAATTTTCTTAAAATTAATTATCCTTGAAATTGTAATTATTTTTTTTCGCATTTACTTTGAATGAATTACTTATAGTTACTTATATGCTATTATTTATTAAAATTAATGTGATAGATTGATTTAATTCTGAACATAAAAATCTAATTTGAAACTTAGAAAAATAACTTGATCATTTTTACCATTGTATCCAATTTTAGATGCTACAAAAGCTGGATTGAAGCTATGTTTTACGTTTTATTAAAACCTTCCCTCTCCCACCACATTCTAGTAGCAGAACATTCTAGATGGCTAGAGCAGAAAAGAATAGCACTTTCTGTACATGAGACGGAAAATGCCTTTTAAACTTGTTTCTTCTTTTAAAAGTACAAGAGGAGAAGAAGATCGCTGCATGCCGCGTACGAGTAGTGATGGGAACAGAAAAAACGCCATTTCTTAGGTTAAATTTTGTATAAAAAATATAAATAAACAATAAACGCGAGACAAAATAACTTCGTCGTCAGTGGCGACCGCATTTGTCATGTTGAAAGTTGTCAAGTTGTCAAGTTGTCAAGCTGCCTATGAACATAAGAAAAATCATTTAAATATTTAATCAATCCCTTCACGTCAATCATTTAAATATTTAATTGGTCAGAGATATGTAGCTTTACAACTTTCACCATAAGCTCCGAAAGAAATGAAGCAAAGAAATTTAATTTATTTATTTATTTATTTAATATCATACATGAATTTCTCTAGAAAAAATGAAAAAAGTAGCTTTTAAAACAAACGTTTTAATTAAAAAAAACCTTTTTACGACAGATGCGTGGAAAATATATTTCTAGAACGTTTTATTCTAAAAATAAAGCTTTCTGTAAGACATTTTAAACTGGAAAAACTAAAAAGGATTTTAAAGGAGTAATAATGTGCTTAAAAAGATTTAAAAAACAAATAAAAAATGTGTTTTACGCTGATTCGAAAAAAAAAAAACTATGAAACTTTCATTAATCATGTTTTCTTATGCAACTTTTTTAGAAAATTAAAAAAATAGTTTTTAAAAGAAAAATGATAATATTTTAAAAACTAAGCATATTACCCGTATTGAAATAATTTTTTATTTATATATGTGTAAGTAGTGATTTTTAAACTTAACATAATAATTTTAATGATTAGAAAAAAATACAAATATTTAATTAGTGACTTCAAAGGTATATAGAGTTGGAGATATCTTAAGAGTTCTATGTTTTTTTTTTTTTTTTTTTTTTTTTTTTTTTAAGTAAATATTTAAATAGCTTATCGGTAGTATTTTTTTTTAAAAAACACTGTTTATCTTTTCTGTTATCAAAATATTGAACACTCAATTTTTTAAAAATAATTAAAAATGTTTTTTAAAAAGAAATATGATATATTATTATGATATATATTAAAAAAATAGTTTTGTTTAATACATGAAAGTAAGCCGTATATTCTTGTAATTATATGAAAGAAAAATAAATGAATTTATTAAGATTTTTAATTTTTGACATAGAAGGAAATATGAGGAAAACATCTTCAAAGAAATAATCGCTTAAAGAAGAAAAACAAAAAAGTCGGAAAATGGTTTCTGATTGCTTGAACAAATTTTATGAAAATATTTCATTATCTTATTTTTATTTCTTTATTACTAAATTAGCATTATTTTTCCGTGAAAAAGTTTGATAATCCGAGAACTTAAACTGCGGAACTTAGTGTTTTGCATTTTTTTTCAATTTCCAGCTTGTTTTTGAAAAAAAAAAGTATAAATTATATGATTTAAATAAATAACTTAGTTTTGAATGTAAAGTATTACTGTAAAAAAATGACTAATAGAATTAACATAATTACATATTTTTTATATTTTTATTTTATCGTAGCTAAATATAAAAAAAGTTTTAGTTTAGATTTTTATATGTTCAATAAAATCTGCGATAGTACAATTAAAATGAAATACAAAAAGAATTTCAAATCACAACTTTTAGAAGGTCGGTTTCATGTGAAAAGTACTCTATGAAATTATTCTTATTCCGCACAGTTTATCAGCGCATAAATCATGTTCGAACCAAGTAGCATTCATAGAATAAATAAACTTTACTTATCATAATATTTAAATATTTTAACTATACAAATTTAAAAATCTATTTATAAAATAATTCTTCCAAATATTTTAATTACGTATTTAGTAATACAAATTACATTATAAAGAAAATTTCGAATATACTTTAAAGACCAAAAATTTAAATGTTATCTAAATAAAAGTCGAGTAATAATAGCAAATCGGTTCGAAAAAATACAAATATTTTGCTTCAGAAAAAATTGGGAAAATACAAATGTACTCGAATTTTCTACACAGAAATATTAGGTAATCAACCAGTCTTTTTTTATTTTGTGGTACGTTTTAACAGAGAGTTTATCAAATTTATCAAATATTATACGGTTTTAGTTCGTGCATTTAGAAACGAGTTAATTGCAGTACTAATGTTTAATTATTATACCAATAGCACACATACTTAAATTATTCCTCTTATTAGAAATACATATCATCATTTTCTGAAGACGTTTAGTAGCAAGATAGAATTTCTTGCAGAAATATAAATATAAATAATATATTTTTGAATTTATCCACATTTTAATACATGATGACGTTCAAATTTCAAATAAGCAATATATAGGTTTTTTCTTTACATTTTCATCTCTCTAATTATAAATAAAAGTACAAAAATATGCACTCAGTTTGGGGATATAAATTTGCATCCTAATTATTATCTCGTAAATGCATAAAGTTTACTTTAAGCTGTATATTTATTGAAATATTTTCTATATAATACTATTTTAAAATTAAAATATGGTTTTGCAATTAATGTAAATGCATGTATTTATTTTAGATTGTTTGTATCAAAGAAAGTTATTTAATCTTGTTGTATCTAAAAAGATATTGCTTCTTTCTTAAGCTTTTGATATTTATTTTGTAATTCATTTTTCGAAATTCGTACATACAGAAATCTGCATACGGAAATGAAAGAAGACAGATTTTTTTTTTAATTTAATTAAACCTTTAAGGGGATTAACTTACCTTTTTTTGTTCAGCATATGAAAACAAAGACACGTTATCAAGAGATGCTTTAACAACATTCACTTTTGAAAAAAATAATTATGTTGCTTACGCGCACTTTACATTAATTTCAAGAAATTTTTACAAATAAATAGTTTGTTCTACCTGCAAATTTAAACGAGGTTGGGAGACATATACCTAAAAATAAACGTTGCAGAATAGAAATATTTTAGCAAAATAATGGAAACATCAATATTCATATAAAAATTAATCCGTAAGAAAACCCATGGAAATATTATAAAATATGTGGCGTCACAATCCTAAACAAAATATACATAAAAATCAGTCACTAAATGCCGTATATATGGTTTCTTTAACACACGCTGTTCAGTATTTTTCAATAAAATCGTATCTTTTGATAATACAAAATTCACGCCCTTACCCGAAAGTCGTTGGAAATTTGGTAGACTTAATTAATTTTCTTATTCCATGAATCAATAAATAATTTACGACGTACGGATTAAGAATTTGTGATATATATATATATATATATATATATATATATATTATGTTAAAGTCATTCGTGACTAAAGTACAACATTTGCTTTGGTCATAATTTTTTTTATGATAAATTTTTTATCATAAATTTAATTTTTTTTTATCATTCATTTATCATAAATTTAAACCAGATTTCTTTTTACTGCTGTGTTGAACTAAATACTAGTCCACCGAAGAACAAAATATCATTCTCAAATTTCCATATTATCAAAGTCGTATATTAAATGCTGTGTTTTTGGTCCGTGGAAGCATTGGGATTTTCTACATTGCGTTTATTTTAAATGCCCCCTAATGATTAAATACTTAAAGTTGAAATGTGGCATATCGAAAGAAGAATGTTTTCTGCTATTAATTATCAAAACCACTTTAAATTTAAATTAAAAAAAAAAACTGAGGAAAATGTAAAATACTAAATGTACTAATTTTTGAATGAACCATAATTTTTACATCCAATTAAATGAATATTTTTATGGAGGCTTACAATCATGTTAGATATTGAAATCATGCATTGCTTCTGAATTATTGAACTGTATTGAACCATATAAGAACCTTTAATATGCACTGTTCTTACCATTTATGGAATCTTTTCGATCTATGGAATTATTTTCTCATTTTCTTAAATTGTTGAAATGCACTATGCATATACCGTTTGTAATAATCATATGCTCTATAAATAGATCATTCCTCCCAGGCTGAAGGGCTTGCGTCCCGTCAGTAATACCTGGCAGCAGGTTGCCTATGAAGGTACTTCATAACACATGAGTCTTGATGCTTTTCAATTTCATTGTTTTCTTTACATGTAAGATATCTTGAAAATAAAGTTGGGGATTCTAGTATGGGACGTTCTAGTCATCCACCATACAGTACTGAATTACCTCCAACAGTCTTTCTAACAAGGAAGAAAATTTTGGAAAAAATTACAGAATGTCTCATGCGGATATATACGTCTATAAAAAAGTTTTGTGAGGAACCTCGATATAGCGTCCGTAAAAAAATTATTAAAATTTCGTTTATTTGGCGATTTATCACCGGTTGGCAACGGAATAAAATTTAAAGAAATACGTTTTTATAACAAATACTCTTTAAGGCACAGGTGCAAAAATCTAGTCGCCAATCGGCCGATTTCCACCACTAAATTTTTAGTATTCTTCTCCTAATAAGAATATTGATAAAATTTAGGCGATGTATACTAATAAAATTTTATGAATAATACTAATAAAATTTAGTGGTGGAAATCAGTCCATTGTCGCCTAGATTTTGGCACCCCTGCTTTAAGAAAAAACTTTTTCCTGCTGAACTTAATTATGTAAGTTTAACTGACATAATATAAAAAAATTTATAACTATAATTTGATGTGCACATTTATATGTATACATAATGAAAATTAATGTTCACAATTTACGATTTAAAACAAAATTTAAATTGATAGAAATTGTTTCAAGCTCAAAAATAAACCCGATTCTGAACATTGTCAATTCAAGGAAAAAGTATTTTTGCAATGGAAACAACGACTTCTTCGATATGGGTATAAGGAATGCGTTTGTCATCGGGCTTTTCTTTTTAAAATACATTTAAAAATTATTTATATAACCGGTGAAGCCGTTTAAATTAGGAAAATTGTGGAATGGAGGAAAAAACAATAGCAAAATTTCATTCAATCGCTAATAAATAGAAAAAAAAAACGTGAATGATTTATTTAACCTGATTTAAAGAATATTTTTAATTAATATTACTGCAAACGTTCAGAGAGTTGAAAATGTTGAACGCAAAATGCAAACGATTCTGAACAAGGGGGTAAGGAATCATGAGCCCTAGAATTAGCCCATTCGTATATTTTTTATGACAATTTTACGCTTTCAAATGTTACAAAAATCTCATAAACATATTTAGAAATTTCAAAAAGCATTGTTGAAAATACAAAAATTATACAAAAAATATTAAATTTTCATCGTTTAAGTTTAAATTCATTAAGTATTGCTCATTCGAATAATCATTTTACAAGCAATTTTAAAATGCATTAAAATTGTTTGTGGCTGGCGAGGAAAACATGTTGCTAGCCGAATCGCGTCTTTTTTCGCCAGATACTTGAAAGTATTTTATTTTTTTGCAGATTTTCTTCTGGGAATCCGCAGCTAAATTGCACTGTTCCTTCATTACATACATGAGTAGCTTCATCAGCATTTTTTTTCAAAATTTTCTGAGTATGCGCTTTAAGGAGACCTTCCTTGTAAGTAAAATGTAAAAATGTGCACTAGAAATAAAGGAAGACCTAAAAACTGTTTCGATATCAATTTCAGGAAAAATATTTTATAGAAACTGTTAAACACATATTAATAACATCATTGAGAAATTCTCCCCGTTGCTAATAACTTTTTTTTATAAATATATGAAAAAAGTGAAATATATATTCCAAAAAATATTATTTAAAAGCAACTTATAATTTGCTATATAATGAGCTATAATATTGTTCTCATGTTTTGGTTTAAATTAATGATTCTGCAAATGTTGATAATATGAAAGTTTGCATAACTTCTACCATAATATAATACAAAAATAAAGCAAATTATAACTATAATAATAAAGCGAATTATGTTTATTATGGATCAAATTTTAAATAAAGAAAATTTATAACTATATAAATTTTAAATTACACAATGTTTGTAATTTTGAAGTTAAATTCTTTAACAGAGGGGAAATATTACATGCATAATTTTTCCTTCTTGACCAAAAATAAAGAAAAGGGTGAAGATTATAATTTTTGAATATTTAATCTTCTAAATTAAAATCGTACAAGAAAATGAAGTTTAGTTTCAAGTAATTGAGCTTTTTATAACCACAACCAGAAATGAAATATCAGAGGGGTATAAACAAAACATATATATACATTTGTGACAAAAATATTATAATTTAAAAACATTTCATCGCAAGTAAAGTTTCAACTTGAATATCTTATTTATTTATTATTTATTTTTTTGTGCATATTAGAAAAAAAGAGAGCATGGATTATTCTCATGTTTTGGTTTAAATTAATGATTCTGCAAATGTTGATAACGTGAAAAAGTGCGTAACTTCTACCACAATTTTTAATAAAAATTTCTGCATTCTTTAATCGCAGAAAAATGTTATAATCTCTGAGATTAAATATAACAGTTACAAATTCTGCAATTTAAATAGCATTAAAATTATATTTTGTAATCAGAAATAGAGGTGCTAATTTTGTAAACAGAAATAGAGGTGCTAATTTTGTAATCAGAAAAAAAGGTGCTAATTTTCTAAATAGCAATAGAGGAGCTAATTTTGTAATCAGAAATAGAGGGGTTCTTTTCATTTCCATGGTGTATACACATCCTGTGATAATATTTTCTCCATAAGGTATATAAACAATCTTATTTTTATATATAGATTCTGCAGATTGTTTACCGTTAGAATTAACTAAGCATTTTTCTATTTGATTTAGAAACAGATAATTTGTTGAAATGTTATCAGATAAAGTATATTGACAGATACTACATTAAAAAATAATATATATTATTTGTGATGCAAGCATATCTTTTTCTATGCTCACACAAAACGCACAAGGACAAATGCGGTATCAAACAAAAGTAATTTAAGTAGGCCTTTGACAGAGAACGCACGCATTTCCAAAAAATAAATTTTATGATTAAATTTTGTATTTGATTAAAATAAATAACAAAAAAGCATCATTAATAATGTCAAAGATTGCAAGCAGCGTAAAAGACTCACACCTGTCCACTGCAAATAGTTTGCGTCAAAACCATGTTCATATTATTTTAAGAGATATTCTTAATTTGAAAATTAGGCAATTTTCAAATAATCAGCTTTTTTCGATAACTGATTAAAATGATACCTCCAAACAAGTTGCCAAAGATCGGTCTAGTTTAAATATCCATACTTTCCATTTCAACTGCAAATACTTATTCATTCTAAGTAGACACCACCATTATCCAACAGTTTTATAAATGACTGTGGATGTTTGCTACAGACTCCTGAAGATACTCCAGCGCAACGGTACTTCTTATAATGGTATTGGACAATTCATTTCCCCAATTCATCAAATACGGGGGTATAGGAGTCTGAGTATGCCGGGAGATGAATTTCTGGAGGAGCATTAATTTTAATTAACAATTTTATAAAAGCTTACCTTTAAATATGTTATTGATCTTAATTAATTAATCTCGATGAAATTCCTCAGTTCGCACGTTAGCGATGGATGACGAGAATATCCCCAAATCAAAGTGAAATAAATGCTGTACCGAATTTGGATGTTACCGAGACAGTTGGCGAAAATTCGTATAAGAAACACCGTTGATTTTGTTTTGAGTTTGCGAAATAGCGACCCTCGCCGAGCCTGTCTCTGCTATCATTTCAGCTGACGTTTTCAACTTTTCTAAAATTGTTAAATAAATAAGGCGCTGCTTTCCAGACTGTTACTTATGTCCATAGAAGACGGGAGAAATATAAACATCAAAAATTATGCAAAGCATGTTCAAGCATCTTCGTTCTGAAAATTCGGTAGCTGAGCTAATAAGTTAACGAGCTTTTGTAGTGTTATCTAACGTGCATTGCATTGGTAAGGTTATTGGATAAATATGCATATATTTATTAGCTGTATTCTGATTAGTTAGTTGGATGAATCTGGGAAGAATCAAGATTGTTGGAAGAATTTGAATTTTTTTTATACATGACAACTGTAAACTTACCTTAGCCAAAATATCTCCATCAGCAAGGTCAAGCAAATTGTACTACGAATAATGTTATGTTCGGTGAATTGTTTTGCGAATTACTGCAGTGAGCTAAGTCCAATAGATTATGCGATAAAGATCCACTTTCACTCATCTCCAAGAAAGAAATCGCATGGAGTTGGGGTAGGACTCTTTAGTAACCGCTCAATTTGTATACACGATGTCCCAATGTCCTAGAATATGAATTTCGAACGACACTCCAACAGAACGTGCGAGATAAGGCAGATTCTCATTTTGTATAAAGACCGAGATACTAGCTAATCTCGTTCACATAAAGTTAAATGTTCCACCACAAATCCGCAGTGAAATAATTGCAGAGAGATAACATGCAACAAACTCAATTTTTTTTAAAAACAAAGTGCTTTTGGTTTTTAAAAATTAAGGACTAAAATTTTACACGCAATTTTCAACAGGGAACTTATTGTCGTCAAACTTGCAAACAAACAAACAACCCTTGTAACCTCAATCAATTTCATCCCTTTCTCATTCAACTGTTCTTATACCAAAAAGGACGCATTTTAAAATTTTATCTTTTACATGTAAGAAAACGAGAAATATAATATGGTATAATATGTTAATAACGTACCATAATTAGATTCACGTCTCATACGCAAGAATATAATGCATTTATTTTCACGTTGTTAACAGATCCACTGCATAAATTTCAAAGTTTTGTGTTTTCATCTATATGAAACACTAATATTTAATGCTTTCAAAAATCAATATTTTGCCATTACGAATAATAAAAGTTGAGAAATGTTATATTAAAAACAAACGATGTTAACTGAGGGAGTGATGGATATATATTTAAATTCAAATTGGTTTCATATTTAATAAATACAAATACATTTGGTAATTCTCACAGACAATTGAATATTAAAATTCTTCTCTCGAAAGTTTTCTGTACTTTGAATCATTAATTAAATTTATATTTTATTATTGCATGTTCAAATATTTGGATTTAAATATCATGCAAATTTATTCAATATCACCCGTAAAGTATTGGATTTTACGAATCTTGCGTCTCATAGATATATTTTGGATGGAAATATTAGCTATGATTAATAAGTTATATGAATCCTTAGAAAGTTCCATTCGTACAATTTAATGTATTTTTAAATTATTAAAAAGAGTGTTAGTGAATGCAGCACGTGTGTTGTTAGTATTTTTTTTTATTTCTTTATATAAATATCTAGATGTAATTTAAATAATTATAAATCAAAATATTTTGAGTTTTGTGAGTTTTGATATCGTATTTTAGCAAGCATGGTTTAAAGGGAATCTCCACTCAACTGAAAACACCCACTCGCTAGTCTTAAACCTATGGCCAGGTTGTTTTCGAATTTCTCGCTTAAAAAAATATTTTTAAACGATTTTTTGTGAATAAGATAGTTGAGATCGATTTCTAGTATAGCTATTTTTTACTTTTTCGATTTCAGTTGCCGATTTTTTTTATAAAGGTACTTTCTCTTTCAAAACCGTTTCCGTAAATAAAAGTACCTTTATTAAAAAAAAATCTGCAACTAAAATTGAAAAAGTGAAAAATAGCCATATTACGGATCGACCTCAGCTATCTTATAAAAAAAATCGTTTAAAAATATTCAAATTTAAACGAGAAATTCGAAAACAACCTGCCCATAGGTTTAGCATTAGCGAGCGGGTGTTTTCAAGTGAGTGAAGACTCCCTTTAAAGCAAATTTAATTTCATTGTTTCAACCTTTCTTTATTTTTTTGTGACAAATATTTACATTTGAATTTAAAAGTTTCCCTCTTTGTTTATATAACTACTAGCTGAAGTACCCGGCGTTGGACGGGATTTTAAGAATGTTTGTATAGAAAAATCAATTTCAAAACTATACATGTTGTATACATAACTTCAAAATTTAAAAATATGCTAATATTTCCATAATCGGGTTTTTATCATGATTCAATACGTTCCTAAAACTCATATGACGTTATATTTACTCGCTGACGTCATATCTACTTGCTTTCTCTATTACTCATACTGATACTCACTTTGTATGATTCTCAAACATTTGAAAAGTCCGTTAAACTTCCAATATGACGTCATATTAATTTTCTTTTAATTCTCTAATGACGTCATATTAACCTGCTTTCTGTATTTACACATTCTCATACTCCTTGTATTATTGAGAAAATATATATATATATCTTTTTTTTCAATTGGTGAAACTTTTTTTTTCATTTTCATTTTTCACGTGGAAATCTTTCAATAGAAAATTAATTATTGTAGAAAGAATTTTATTGCGGATTTTTATTTGTTCGCAACTGCTATAACGAAAAATGTTTAAATTTAATAGGAAAGGGCTGTTAGATTTTTGTTTTTTATCTCTTTACATAAATATAATACGAATTTTTCAAAATTTTATGATTTTAAGCGTGACAGTAGGTATTCAGCTGTAAGTACACAAAATTTCAAGCCCCTAATTTATACAGTTTCTGAAAACCGACTCTGTGACGGACACGCAGAGAAGCGAGATTCATAGGGTTTCCTGAGATGAACGAAAACCCTACAAATGACTTGAGTATTTTAAAATTGAAAACATGTTATAAACATTTATATTCAAAAAATCATTTATTTTAAAATAACGAATTTTTTAAACATTTTTACTATATTCTAAATCTTCTACTTTATGTGAATACACATACGCGAGCTCTATCAGACTGCGGGACTCAAGTTGGATTTCAGCACATCTGTACTTGCATTACTCATCGATTAAGTTATCGTGAGCAAACTAGATGCATTTTTATATTATTTAAATCTAAAAACTTATTACATGACATTTCTGCTGATTTCTCTCTTTACTGCTACTGTTTTTTTTTTTTTTTTTTTACATCGCTTGTATCATACGATATTATGCAAGTATCATATTTCTTCCTATGACATGTTATACACAATAGCTCCAAAATAATTTCTCGTAATAAACCGTGATGTCTCTTTCGACATTCACAACAATACGATATCATCGACTATTGGTATCTACATCGATATTTCTAAACAATATATATCATAGACAATAAGACAGAGACTTTATACATGAGAAGTTTCAAAGTTTTCTGTGGGAGAAATAAATAATTCATCTATTGCGAAAATCTATTTTACTAATAAGTACTAGTTATATATTTATGAATTATATGTTTTATCATAAAAGTGGTTTAAATAGTGATTTCGAAAATGTGTAATATATAAATAAATAAAAAAATAAAACAATTTTTTTTATTTCTCAAAATATTTATCCAAGGCTCATAAATGATTTCTAGAAAGAAATTCGATATGAAGAAGAAGTAAATTATATTTTATAAAATGTTCATTTTTTTTCTTTCATTGTGTCTCTTGAGATTTATGCAATACATGGTTTTGTTGATATTTATACTTTTATATATTTTGCCCACATATTATCAAATCTCATAAAAGTTTACAAGTTGTATTCTTTGTGATCCCAATAATTTCGATAATATTCTAAGCTTAGATGTTTTCAGACGATAAAAATTAATGTATAAATAAAATATTTTCTTGGCAGAAGATCAAAAGAAATAATATTGAAGTTTATAACGGTTTCTTTCGAAAGGTTTTGAATATAACCTTTAAATGCATCAAGCATTTTATATCGTATTTTTATTTTTATTTAAGTAGGAATTGTTCAATTTTTCTTTGAAAAAATCATATATTACTCACAAATGTCCATTAGTTCTGGAATGCAATAGTTTCAAATATATTAAAATCTATAAATTTGATATTTTACTTTGGTAAATTGTAATATAATAAAATTTACAATACAAAATTAAAATGAAATTTATAACTAGAAATTTCAATAATTTCTTTAACTGATAAAAAGAAAACGCTTAAATGAATTTAATTATTTTAAAGGGAGTTATATAACCCAGATATAAAAAAATTACATTTTATAAGGAAAGTAAGTACTGCACAAATATACATATCCTGTTGTAGTATTTTTTTTTTTTTTTTGTAATAAAATATTTAAAAATGCAAGATAAAAGTTTCTTTAACAACATCAATGGTGGCGAACTCTCGTGCGAAAGCGCTCATTACAGGTACAATTTGTTTATTATTTAATGATAGAAAATTCTGCAAATAAATCTGTCAAATATTACTATTCCGAAACAGCAAAAAAAAAAAAAAACTTTGTAATATATAGAGATTTTTTTTTTAGTATTGCACCCCACAGATATAAATATTTAGTAGTTTCGTCACACAATTTGTAAAACGTCTTATAATCTTGCTTTCACGAATTTATCATGTCCTGCAAATTTCAGATGATACATGATTTTTGTGCTTAACCTAAATTTTCAGTACACACATAAATTGTTAAAATGTGAATTACGAACTTTAGTGTTTTATGATGATAAATTAGTAATTATATACTTGCAAAATTTCTTTAATTTTTTAAAGATGATAAGATCGACTTAATTTTCCAATTATGCATCTAAAAAAACAGTATACAAGTAGAAATGAGTGGATCAGCCCAATAATTTATTTACCCTTTGTATTACCACGTTGCATATCTGCAATATACCCAAAATTCAATGTTACTTATATACAGTGGACTCTGACAGACTATTTTATCGTAATTTTCAAATTGTGCATCTGAAAAACAGTATACAAGAAGAAATCAGTGGATCACACCAGTAATTTATTTACGTTTTGTATCACCACGTTGCATATCTGCAATATACCCAAAAATCAGTGTTACTTATATACAGTGGCCTTTAACCGACTACTTTATCGTAATTTTCAAATTGTGCAGCTGAAAAGCAGTATACAAAAATAAATGAGTGGATCACCCCAGTAATTTATTTACCCTTTGTATCACCACGTTGCATAGCTGCAATATACCCAAAAGTCAATGCTACTTATATGCAGTGGGATTTGACAGGCTATTTCATCGTAATTTTCAAATTGTGCATCTGAAAAACAGTATATAAGAAGAAATGAGTGGATCACCCCAGTAATTTATTTACCCTTTGTATCACCACGTTGCATACCTGCAATAACCCAAAAATCAATGTTACTTATATACAGTGGGCTTGGACAGACTATTTTATCGTAATTTTCATATTGTGCATCTGAAAATCAGTATACAAAAATAAATGAGTGGATTACCCCAGTAAATTATTTATCCTTTGTATCACCACGTTGCATATCTGCAATATACCCAAAAGTCAATGTTACTTATATACAGTGGGCTTTGACAGACTATCTATATATATATTTCTCTTACGTGGCGCGAAAATAAGGCTGAATTTCTAGCTTAGCGTTTGGCAACAAACGTAGTTTCCAGAGCTCGGACCAATGAACAGGCTAGATTGGGTAATATCAGCTCTGCCTCCAAATCCAATTTCATTAATTTCAAATGAATTCTCAACTCTTATTTATAATTTATTTACAAATTTCACTCACACAAAAATTGGACAGAATAAAAATATCAAGGTCTAGGTTGCACCTGCTGCCGTCTGTTGCTATCTTGAGGAAGTAAAAATAATTTCTTTTCCAAAACTCTATAATACGATGATTGATGATATATATAAAGTATTTTCCTATCATGTCGTGTTTTTTTTTAATGAATTTAAGCCGTGCTATACAATATTATAGGTGCAATGAGTTTTAAACTAATTGTGTTTCCAAGATCATTTTTTCATAGTATTTAAATGGTTTATGTCCACTGGTAGCACCAACTAAATGCATTTTTAATTGTGTTTTCAACAAAGTTTTTATATTAAAAAAATTTCAATTTCATATGTTAAAATGATTTATGATAGAATTCATTCTGGCTAGAGATGCTGAAAAAGGTGACGCGCGAGCGAAGAGAGCTGGTACCGCGTAGCATTCCCAATGTGAAATGCGTCGCAATTCACGGGGTTTGGGGAGCGTTAGCGAGCAGGGGGTAGAACCCCCTAGTTTTATCGTAATTTTCCAACTATGCATCTGAAAAACTGTATACAAGAAGAAATCAGTGGATCACACCAGTAATTTGTTTACCCTTTGTATCACCACGTTCCATATCTGCAATATACCCAAAAGTCAATGTTACTTACATATAGTAGGCTTTGATAGACTATTTGATTTATTGGTACTCTCTTCCAATCCAGCAGTTAATATAAATTGTTCATAGAATTTACAACAGAGAGTGATACTCAGTTAATTTTTCATTCCAAAGTTTTATTTATAATTTGAGCAGTTTCACATAGTTATTGCTAAAATAAACATTGCAAATTTTGCCAAATTTTAAATGTTGCTTCCAAAACTAGATTTCTTACAAAGGTAAGTTCGTACACTTTAAAATTTTGTATTAAAAAATTGCAATATTTATGAGATGTATGTTTTTTTTCTGTTTATTGCAGATGTGAAAAAAGCACCTTTTAGTCAATATATATATATATATATATATATATATATATTTATTTATTTATTTATTTATGTTCTAAATTTCTTTAGCTATTTTTTACATGCTTAAAAGGATGTATTCTAACATCTGAGTAAATAGTTTTCAAATCGGAGTTCTTGAGTCAAAAAGGGTTAATTTATTAAAATCTCTCTTAAAAATCTGTAAGTACAACAACTGACTTAGGAAGACTTAAACCAATATAATTTAGATATCTATTTTTATTTTATTCTTGGCAGAATAATGTTGGTGTAGAAAGGAAACAACAGAAGGATTTAGATTCTAACATACCTTTTTTTTCCGGCGTATAACGCATTCCGGTCCTTAACGTGCACCTACGATTTCAGACTGTGTGTTTTTATTTTGAGATATATTCGTTGTATTAAGCACATCCCCTCTCTTGAGAAAAAAAAAAAAAAAAAAAAAAAAAAAAAAAAACTTTCGTGATATATGCCGCACGAAAATTTAACAAAGGACATTTAAAACTGTAAAAACTAATACAAACATACAGAAAAATAAACAAATGCAAATTGAGGACATGTGCTGAATGCTGTGTCTACTGCTTGAATCTCCGCAAACATTTTGGAATTGCAATCTCGTTCATACAAATAATCACGTCTTTTTTTTCTGTTTATTTATGTAATTTCTGAATGTTGATGCTTATATTTTCTTTCGTTTTAAGAAACTTTCTTTTATCTACCCTGCATAAAACACGCATATGTAAAATGACGCTTATTTTCTGGTTTCAAAAGTGCGCGTCATGCGCCCAGAATATGCAATGTCATAATACCGGGTGTGAACCAAAAGTTCTTTAACCCTTTCAGGGGCAAGCACTTGTGGTCCTGTAACGTTGAATTCCCACCGGAATTTAGGAAAGAATTTAGTTCAAAATATAAATAAGCAATTTTACAACTTTTTCTCGTCAAAGTTAAAAAAGTAAAATTTAATTAAACGTTTCTGGTTTGAATAGGATTAAAATTAGGTGGTATATAATGTATACCACCGCCCCTCAAAGGGTTAAAATTTCAAAAATTCATAAAAAAGGAAGAAATTATGATAAAGCTGTGCGGTTTGCAAGAAAAGGTTAACAAGGCAGTCAGATTTTTTTATCAGCAAAAAAAAAAAAATCACTGGTAGAGGGCGCTGACGACCCGAAACACAATGAACAGGACAACAGTACGTTCCATCCATTTATTCTGCAATAACAATTGTTCCAAATGACCTCCACACCACATATTTTGTGTTCAGAATTTTCGCCTTGCGAAATTTTTGCAACGCAACAGTTGCTCACTCTCCGTTCAAATAGAACAACTTAAACCAACACGGCTCGATCGGGTAATGATAACATTCTGAACGCGTAGGAGAAATCCTCGTGTATCCCGGTCTTTTATAGCAGGATTAATTTGCAGAATTCTGCTGAATCTCTCGCATGTTAGCGCCATCTACAGGTGACCTTTTTAACTAAAAATGTTTTTGCTGCTAAACAAAATCTGTCTCCCTTGTGATCCCTTTCTTGCAAACAGCACTTCTTTATCATAATATCTCTCTTTTTTATGAATTCTTAAAGTTTTAACGAACTTTTGGTTCACCCGGTATTTATAACACTGGTTGGGTATTTAACAACATAAAAAGGCTTATTTTCAGTATTTATCTTTCATTTCGCAAAATAAATGCTTTCTTTTGAACATCTCTCCCTAGATAGATATTCCTTCTCTCCTTCCTTGACCCTTTGCCTTCTTATTTCGAGCCAGACCGAACATTTCATCGCTTCTATTACACCAGAAATAGGCTTTAAGTACCAATATTTCAGAAAAATAATTTTTGTAGCATATTTCAAATATTTGCAACATTTGCAATAGAATTTTTTACGAAGATTATTTTTTAATATTAGTGGCAGCAAAAATGGTTACAGGAAATTTGAATCAATTATCTTTAATAAACGCAAAGGCAAAGCAACCAGGTCTCCAGATTTTTGAAACGTACTCTTTTGCCATAGAAAATTTTTCTTTATTTATTCGGATAATTCTGAGAATAAATAAAGCAACTTTTTTTGTACCAGAAATGTGGTATTAAAAATACGGAGACTTGGAAGCTCTGGCGAAAAGATAAATAAAATCGACTGGAAGCAAATAAAAATTATTGGAAATTCCTCTTCTTAAATAGCTGTAAGCTGATAACGCCATGAACGCATGATAACGCAATGAAATTAAGCCCAGAAATTTTTTTAATTGCGTAGTACTATTAAATATAAAATATATGTATTAATTTATATTTTTAAATGCGGTACAAACTGAGAAAATTAAGCAATGTTTCTAAAAACATAAAAATATTTAAATAGCAAAACTTATTCGAGGAACTTCATTGAAATTATGCTGTAGCTCTAATCTGTACATGATTTTACGTATCATAAAAAATATATTAACTTAAAATAAAATTATCATTCAATTAAAAAAAAATAGTTTTTCTATTTAATTCCCAAGTGAAATTTTTGAATTTTCTAGGATTAAGAAGAATGTAAAAAACCAATTTCCTGGAATTCTAAATAAATTTATAATGTATGATTTTTTTTCATTACACAGAAAAACTGAAGCTTATTCCATAAAGTACATACTTAACTACATGACAACATTCTTAGTTTTTTTCCGTTTTTATGTGAGCTCTTATAAGGAATATTTTACTTCTTTTATCTGTTTGTAAAACTAATTCATCCAGGATGGAGAAAAATATATGTATTATTTTTTCTTTCTCTAAATCATAATTTGCATTTTAATATAAATTTGAACAGAATGTTTGTCTAATAAAATATATATTTTTTTTTTTTTTGTCCCAGAAAGTCATTTGTATCAGAAATCGTTTTATAAAAATTTATAAACGTGAAAGATTTTGAAAAACATGGAAAGAATTTCGAAAAGGAATTTTCGTTAAAAGGAATAAATATATAATGTATGATTTTTTTCATTACACAGAAACACTGAAGCTTATTCCATAAAGTACTTACTTAACTACATGACAACATTCTTAGATTTTTTTTTCGTTATTATGTGAGCTGAAACAAAAGTTTAAATTGATTTAAATACGCATGAAAATGTTTTTTTTTTTTTTTTTTTTTTTTTTTTTTTTTTTTTGCATAGATATTTTTAGTTATATATTAGGTCTGATGTTTAACTGACATCACAACATTCTTAGATTTTTTTTCAGTTTTTGTGTGAGCTCTTCTAAGGAATATTTTTAAAAACTAATTCATCCAGGATGGAGAAACAAAATATATATATTTTTCTTTAAATCATAATTTGCATTTGAATGTAAATTGGAAAAGAATGTTTGTCTAATATAATAATTTTTTGTCCTTACCAGAAATCGTTTTATAAAAAAAAAATATAAATGTCCTAGATTAAGAAAAACATGGAAAATTTTCAAAAATGAATTTTTGTTAAAAGGAAAGATCAACAAAAGTTTAATTTTATTAAAATACGCATGAAAATGTTGTTTTTTTTTTTTTTTTTTTGCTGCGTAGATATTTTTCGTTATATATTAGGTCTGATGTTTAACTAGTGAAATCCGCACTAGTACGAATTCCAAACACCGACAACAATTTCAAATGTCGTCGTTTTAGGAAAACGTGATTTCATTAGTTTACATTTTTATGTAACAAAATGAGATTTTAGAAAAAAATAAATACCACAGTTTGATTCCTCATTCCACTTCATATCGGGTTGAGCTGATTTATGACGGCCAATTATCATCCCTAGGGGGGAGTGCCTCCGTGGGGGTCTTTGTAAGGGATCCTAACCCATATTTACGGCAAGGTTCGAAGAAAACCATGAAAAACTCCGAACGGTTAGGTCGACGAGCATGACAGGGGTTTGAACCCAGCACCTCCCGTCTACCAGCTTTGAGAGCAGAACCTCTCAGCCACTGGTGGGGCCCAGTTCGCATCGGAATAATGTGTTATATGTCACTATCATTATATTAACAACAAAGTTATACGCAGTCGTACGTAATATAATTGCTTTAATATAATTGCATAACGTATGATTTTTTTTCTCTTATACATAAACACTGAAGCTTAATTCATGATCTTTTTTCTTAAATACATGATAACTCTCTTACTAAAACTTAGTTATTATGCTACCACTTCAAAGAAATACTTTACTTCTTTTATCTGTTTATGAAATTAATCTCAGCCCGGACATTTATTTTCTTTCCCTATTTAAGTAAAAAAAAAAGTTTTAAAGGCAGAAAAAAATAATGATATTTAGAATCATTTATTTTATTTAAGCAAACCGGCGAAAAACAAATAATGTGTTTGTTTCCTTTAAGTCATAACTTGTATTTAAAGATAATTTTTTGTTTAATCCAATAAGACTGCAACAGAATTTTGCCTGATGCAATAAATGTTTGTTCCACTATTTGATTTCAAATTTCAGAATCTCCGTCACTTTGACAATAACACTTATGGAATTGTTGCGATAAAAACCAATTACACTTCCTAACACGTAACAAACGGTGAAATTGTGTACATATAAAGCACGAGAAAGATATGATAAACTGGTTACTCTGTATGATGTTTGGCTTATTACTATTATTACCACAATATTCACATCTTCTAAGTGTTAAAAGATTACGGGTTTCCGTCCTGTAATTGGTAAAATTTTAACCTTAACAATTTAGTTGTTCTTAATGGCATCATACAATGTTATTTAGTAATTTTAGCATAATCATTGTTTACTTTAGCATTGTTATTCATTCATTATTGTTCATTTAGTACTTACTTCTATCCATTATTATTATCTACTTCAGGATCTTACAGTATTATTACATGGTAGTATTATTGCTCAATGTCACATAGTATTATTTAATACTGCTCAGTATGATTGGTAAATTGTATTTTCAGATTTTGTATTTCGCATTACATAATATAATTATTGCTCGGTACCACAAAGTAATATTTAATATTGCCCAGTATAATTAATAAATTGTTTTCTCAGTTTTTGCGTCATCAACATTGGAATTTTTTGAATTTGTGTTTCAGTACTACTTCTGTAATCTGATGGTGGTATTTGTTTTGTGTCGTTTGATTTCACAGCATGTACATATTCAATAAATTCATATAAATTCACTTATGTTTTTCCCTATTATTCTTAGTACTAGTACACAGAAGTTGTTTTCTCATATTCGTTTTCTGGCATTATTGATGCACTTAAATTGTGTTAACTGTTTACAGTAAATACCTCTATATAATTATTCAAGTTTTTCCACATATATGTCTTTTTCTATACTCTGTGCTACTATTCAAACTATGATTACGTTCTTTGTCAATATCATTTTTACTAATTGTTTATCTTTCAATAAGTGGGCTATTAGTATTGTTTTGTATTTATAGTTTTCTCTCAACTTTAATTATTATATTGTAAAAGCTCTACATCTCCTTATATTTTTTTACAATCACAATTGTTCGTTCAGCTCATTATTGTACCTAACTTGGCTCGTCCAGCATAATTGGATAGCCTTTGTGATTGACATTGTAATCTTTGACAGTTAATTTTCAATAGTGAGGAGTCTCCTATCCGAGTGGTCCTTCCGGGCATCGCTCCTTGGTCTGGGGGCTTGCCGCATAGTAAACAAACCTGCTGGGCGGGACTAGTTGAGCTTAAGCCGAAAAGTAGCCCTCCCAGCCCGCTTAAACCTTCACCTTGTTCGGTTTTTACAATTTTATTTTCTTATGTTACATAGAGCATAAAAAGCTTCAGCTCTCGGTTCAAGTTATTTTATTTCTCTGTGTAGCTAAGCAAAAAATGCTTTTGGAGGTCGACATAATACAAATGTGAACATTTAAGATCTTCTTGTGCTGAGATGTCTTCCTTTCAGCATAGGTCGCGCACACGCTTTGGTTCTTCGTATCTTATGTCTCCAGTGTTACTAGTTAGATTTTTGAATTTCTACTGCTTTCATTCAATTTTTTCTTACATTGAAATAATTCTTTTTTAATTTTTAACATTTTAAATAAGCAAACCGATAAGCACCTATAGAAAAGTAATTGCGCATTTAAAATAATTAAATACACAGAATATCGATGGCTGTTTATTTACTACATAGACATGGCAAAGCTCCCTCAATTTTATCATTCAAATAGGTAAGTCTGCTGATTTCGGTTAATTTTAAGCCGAATGTAGGAAGCATATGAGGCAATATCTAGGAGGAAAACCTTTAACCCCTTCAAGGGCGGTGGTTCATTTTTTAACCATTTAATTTTAATCCCTAAATGATACATTGGCACCGGAATTTTGGAATAAAAAATTCCCTTTTATCAAGTAGATGAAGAAAATATTTTACTAATTTTCGAATAAATTTGTTTCTAAATTCTGGTGTCAATCAGTCATTTCAACATTTTACGAATCTAAGTACCTTGCCCCTGAAAGGATTAATAGAGTTTTTCAGTAATGTACTATTTTTATAGAAGAAGCTATTTTCTATTTTGTGGTACAACAGTTAATAAATATGAAGCCCGTGATATGAAGTATTTGCTGCCGAGATATTATTCTATTAGGGCCTAATTAAAAACGTCCTACAAGAAAATCCTAGAGGATAAAGCAGCATTCCAACTCTGTATATCACGATTTATACGCATCGTACATATGAACAAAGTTGTTTAGTTTTTAATTGCTGTGTATGAATATTACACAATTTTTGATAATGTTAAGGAGTGACAGTAACACGTGTGAAAAGTATGTCTAATATGAATGGACAAATAATCATATACACAAATAAAGTAAAAAACTTTCTTGTTTCCTCTTTTTTATCATATTACAAAACTGATATATTTTCAAGACTAATATTGGTTTCTTAATGGTTTCTGAACTGAGACACCTCAAACTAGTCGTTGGGTGCCACCGTAATACTTACCCATCATGGATATGCATAATGTAAAATATTAAAATAAAAAATATGTAAACTACTTATAAAATGCATTGCAATTCGAATAAAAACTAATAAAATTCTATTAACTAGCGGTTTATTGCATTTTATTAAGCGTCTCATTTCCAATTAAAATATATCTTTGAATTGAAATTTGGATAAAATACAGGGTCATGAAAAATCGAAGAGTGTGGAAAATAGATTTACAAATATCGCGGCAACTAATTATCCGATCGGCTTCATGCTTTATGCGAAATTTATGTTTTTTTAATGTATTTTATTTTCACTCCTTAAAATAAACTATTTCGAAATTTTTATATACCTTTTATCAGAACGAATATTTCGAGAGTCCGAAAAAAAAAGTTCCGGGTAATCGAAGTTACTGAAATTCAATAGCTTCTTTCCATTATTACATACTAAGTACATACCAAATTTCAAGTCTCTATCTCAATTTTTTCGGGAGATGGAGCGTTTACAGACACACAGACGGACGACATTTTTTTTTTCTAAAAATATGTTTTTCGGAATATTCAGTGTCTGAAACGTGTAAATCCGTCAAAATTTTTTTTTTCGATTTTCAAAACGATTACAAAACTTACCCTATTCTGCGTATGACGGGTAAGTAAAATGTAAGAAAAAATAATAAAATGTTCGTAGAATGATAATGAGCGAGATGCATTGCAGAAATACATGTAACACGCTTGTCTAAAGTGAATAGAGAAATATTAATCTGTACATCTAACGTAGTTATTTCCTTTTTCCATCATATTAAATACTCAGCTGTTCTTTACAGTAGTAGTATAGATTTGATAGTCTTTTCTAATCTGAGTAACCATAAATATATTAAAAATTTAATTAAGCTTTTGGAGAATGATAATGAGTGGGATGATTACAGACACACATGTAACACGATTGTCTAAAATCAATAGGTAAATATTAATATGTAAATGTAATGTATCGAACATTGTTAATAGCTATTTTTCATCATTTTATGATTTTGATGCATTTTCTAGATTATAATTGATTTCATAATATTCCCGGAACTGACACACCATAAATAGTAAGAAAATAAATAGAATTTAGAAAATGATAATGTTTGAGATGGATTACATAAATGTATGTATAAAACACTTGTCTAAAGTGAATAGATGAATTCTGATATTTACATTTGAAGTAGAAAACATTGGTATTTCCTCTTTTTCATCATATATTACAATACTAACCTGTTTTTCACATTAGTATAGATTTTGTAATGTTACCTGAATTGAAAAATCATAAATGGTAAAACAAATTAATAAAGGAATCGAATAATTATTATGAGCAATAATACATTTAAAATTCTCGTCGAGAGTGAATATATAAATAATTATATGTATATCTAATGTAGCGAACATCGTTATTCACGCTTTTTATCATGTTACAATTCTGATTATTTATATTTCTGAGCATATTCTGAGACCACATCCTCATATCCACACGAATAACTGGTGTTAATTTCACCGCACAACGTTCGATATTATAGTAAAAGCAGTGGAAAAATACAAAGAGGACGACAGATTTTAATATTATCCTTTGAACAGTATGCATCAAATATCTGTACCTTTTTTACTAATTTATATTTTATTTTATTTTTCCGGTGTGTAGAAAATTATACTTTGTGATTTACATTTTCCTTGATGAAAATTGTAACAAAACGTTCCATTATACAGCTGTTATTTATTTTTCAGGCGAAACTTTTGTAACGCAATGTACTTATTCTAAATTACATTGTTATTTATACGAAACACTTCAAAAGTTTCTAAAGAACCCTTTTGAATTAAGTAACGGTTTTATGTAACTCCTTTGCAAAAGTACACAAATCAATCGGCAATTTCTTTCCTCTAATTAAAGTGTTAATCTAATGAGCTAACGGAAATGAATTTTCTTGAATTCGGAATTAAGAAAAATAAATAAATTTATTCAGTTAATTTCTTATTAGGAGAATGCTGAAGAGTTTGTGAAAACACAGTTGCCTTTTGTCTTACAAATACAAATTATATTTTGACATTTACTTGCATAGACACAGTGATGTTTTCGCAATACTTCATACATTAGCAAAAAGCTACATCAATAAATCAAAATACAATATAGCTTTTTTTCTGAAGAAATAAGTAAATTTTAGAATATTATTTTATCTAACTGATAGATAGATTTTTTTTTAAATAAAATAATATAAATATGTATTCTACGATAGAGGAAGTACGGATCTATTTTTATGAATCTGCGTTCTTCTATGTAGAAGAATATTTAACCAATTATCTGTATAACTGGACTCTCCTCTTTAAACATACTAAAAATAAGAAAAAAGTTAAGTTTATAATTATATATTTATGTAAATGGAAAGCCTATTTAATTCGGCTTTCACACATACACAAAAAATAACAACGTATGCACAAAGTTGAATTATCATTAATCTATGTACTTCAGTTTCCCCAAACTGCGTTGACGCTAAACGCATAACCCTGATAAAAGAAAAGAGTATCATCAATTATGTAATTAAAATGTTCATTTAAAAACAAAAATGACTTCACTTCGGCTTCAAGTAAAAAGAAATGTGTTTATGCATAAATTTGGATCATCATTAATACAGTCGAAGCACCTTATAACGAAATCGAAAGTGCTCCATAGATTTGCTCGTTATAAAGTGCTTTCGTTAAAACGTTATAACGAATTAGTTCGTTATACAGTAAGAAATCCAATTATCTGGATTAATGTGCTCTGAACGTAATCTGATTATGCATAAGTCTGGATATTGGAGACAATAAAAAAAAGTCTGTTTATTTCTTTAAGATCTCTTAAATTGTTTTTGTCTTTAAAAAAAAAAAAAAAAAAAAGCTAGATCTCATGTATTCATATTAAATTAATGCTTCACAGGAAAAATTACTTTTACTAGAAAGAGTGAAAAGAAGAAAAGCGTTTATTTAAAAAGAAATTTCAAGATAATTATATTTTTACTAATGTTATACGTACAATTCATATCATAAAATTTTTATTTTGTGATTATTGATCTGGATGACTGGATTTCAGATAATTAGAGTTTTGTTGTGTAATTTTAACGGTATATGTATAGTATATATTATTATGCTACACATGAAAAAAAAACTGGGCAAATTAAAAAAAATATATATTGTTGATTTAATTCTGTAAAAGGAAACTTTTACATACCTATATTGGTTTGACGAATGAAGTTAACAAGCTCTGCTTTCTTTTCTTTACAGCATTATCTAATAATGTAAGCTCTATTTTGTCAACATACATATTAATTTCATTCGCTAACAAGTTTTTATTACGCATGTAACACACAATTTTCTGTAAATACTTGAGTGCATCAGATGGTAAAAGTTTCTGGCAAATTTCTACAAATCCTTCTTGCTCACTGACACTGGCATCAGACAACTCATATTTAACTTTTTTTTTGCCGCTATTTTCTTTATTGAACATTATAAGGTATTGATCAAACTTATAAAGTGATATGCTTTTTCATGCAAAATACTTCCACTAACAGGATTTTTTTGGATCTTGCATCTTTACACCATGAAAATAATAATTCCTCCACATCTGCATATTTTGCTGTACGTAAACGTTTAAACAATGAGAAAACTGCACTGCATCCTTTTCGAAAATTTTAAGAATTTTTTCTCGATCTTTCAATATTGTGCTGAGAGTGCTAATCCTAAATTTTTTCGCTACATCGCTTTTTTTTAACATAATTCTGGGAAGCATTTTATAATTTCGACTTTCTCTTCTAAACTCAATCATTTTCTTTTGTCAGGCACAGTCAGCGTACAGAGTTTTAAAAATTAACACACCATAAATTTACAGGGAAAGCAAATGTCAATGAAATCAGTCATCGAATAAAAAAGAACATAATACAGTTCTGCTAAGCTGTCGTCTTTCTGTCTGTCTTAAAACACTGCCCCTCCCCCAAATCTCTCCTGGAACTATTGAAAATATGTGATTGGCCGTAGAGAAAAAGATTGAAGGTTATGTCATGGGGGAAAAAACTAGTAATTAAGAAAAAAATATATTTCCCGCGTTAAGTAAAAAGAAAGGGAAAAATTCGCTATATCGTGTTTATTGCACTGTTCGTGTTCATGCTCGAATTCTTTTCGTTATATCGTTTCGAATTCAGTATCCTTTAACATGCAGACCAACTAAATGGTAATAAACATTTGGTTATATCGTGCTTTCCGTTATATCGTAATTCGTTATAAAGTGCTTCAACTGTACTAGTAAATCTAGAGATCAGGAGCCTCAACGTCAGCTCTGAAAGTCATTGTTTTTTAATCTCACTTTTCATACCATTTAGCATCTTACAATCCGAAATTTATTTTTTTTTGTATTGCATGCATATTTATAGACATAAAATACTTCGTTGGTTTCAGAAATTAGAAACGTTAAATTAAACACGATTTATGCAATAATATTCTAAAATTGTTATGAACTTCTTATTAATGTAATTCTTAAAAAAAAAAAAAAAAAAAAAAAAAAAACTAGTATTAAAATAAATTCTATATTTATGTCAATAGAATTCAAAAATAATTTATTTTTTTAATACATTATTGGAGCAAAATATTGCGAGTTACTTCAATTTTATTATTTTGATCTTCTTTGAAATATCGTTGCTAAGCAACTGATAAATTAAAGAGCAAAGTAAAAAGAAATTTGTTAAAAATATGGAAATAAAATTTTTATCTTTCCGGAACAAATGCAAAAAAAAATTCCAATAATTTAAACAATTAATATCTAAATTCTAATAAATGTATCGGCAATTTTTCAAAGTTATTGGATATATTTAAAACCTCCATATCGAAAATTAACATCCATAATTATACGTTGAAATCCATTATTCAAATATGCTATTTCCATTTCAGTTAAGAATGAAATTTGAAAATCGTCAGCATTCCCATAGGAAAGCGTTATGACCCAAAAAGAAATGTTCTATATTTTTCGAACGAATGAACCAAATGTAACTAAAAACAGTACAGCTAATTCCGGGTACCTCACCAACAAACCTACCAAAAATCAACCTAATCGGATCATTTTTGCGGCAGTTATCGCGGAACAGACAGACAAACAGACGGAAACCAAAAACTTTTCGCATCTTCACAGTGAACCTTCACTGACGTTTCGGAAATTACATGCTTTTTGTTGCCACAAATGGATTCACGATGCACAGGTCACCTTCTCAAATATAATAAGAATCAGAAAATAGTGAATTATATAATTAAACATCTGTTTGAAAATAAAACAAATTAAGTTCGCCATTCACATAAAAAGAGGTATCTACACAAAGCTGAATCATCATTAATATTAGGTGCTCCAGTTGTCCGAACCGTATTCATGCTGCACAGGTAAAAGTGAAAAAGTAGCTAATATTGTGCATCAACTGGCATAAGGTATACTGAATATTATATTATATGATTTAAAAAAACTAAAATAAAATAAATTAACATACACTTACATATACGTATGTTATAAATTAAAAAAATTCAAACAACTTATAAGTAAAATAGTTCCGAATAATTATTCATGGAACCAAGTTAGCACAACTAAGAGATATGCGCCTACTTCTTTGAAGAAGTATAACACGTGTATTACCAGAGTCATTCTTATCAGTAAAAAAAAATAATTATAACTGGAGCATTTATTAATAAAATAAAAAAAATAGAAATCTCACCATTAATTTTTTATTCACAATAATTACTTGAAGACAAAATGTAGAATATTTAGCATATTATATCCATTAAAAAGTCTGCATTTACTATTTCATATTAGAAAATTTCTATTCAATATCTTAATAGCGGAATTTGTAATCACCGCCCTTGAAGCACAGCAGTTGTAATTATTTTCTATGATTAAATAAAACTAATAATTTTGTTCAAAAAGGGGGATAGAACTGTACTCATCCTGACATACATATAAGGGTGATATTCAAAGCGTTACTTTTTGATGTATTTAAATAATTACAGAATACCGAAATAATACAAACTTAGATTTAATTACTTGAAGATACTTAACTTTACAATATGCTATAATTGGTCTTTTCATATACTCCAGGATTAATACTTAAAAGCAGCAGTTTATACAAAATGCGTAGAACATCCTAATTAGGCCTAGTAGAGCCAATCACTTTTTTCACAACTTTTAGTCGGTGCTTCATGAATGATGATAGTAAAGAGACAGATCTTTTCTGATTTTCAAAGTCTACAATAATTGTGCTCGTTATCCGTGAATTTTGCTTTATAGTTCATGAAATTAAACTATGGACAATAAATAAATACAAGTGAATTAGTTAACTTACTGATAATGCACATCATAATTGAGATATACGATGCGATCTAAAATTCAAATAATATATACACACACACACACACATATATATATATATATATATATATATATATATGGTCCAATTTTCCATTGTATGTGGTTCATATTTTATTTATTAATCCATTTGTATTTACTTAATTGCAACTCCAATTTATAATTTTTCCCCCTTTCTCTCTATTTCTTTTTTCAATATTCTTTAGGTATGAGTAAAATTTGGCCAATTAGCATTGAAGCACAAGCTATGGTAATATTATGTTTGCACATGTTAATTATTAGCTATGTGGTATTCTGTATACACAATATCATTAATTTTCTCTTTGGAGATTTAAGTAGAATGATAATAGAACTTGATATGTTTTTTGAAATTCATAGATATTATAATTATATATATATATATATATATATATATATATATATATATATACACCGAGTGCGGCATAAATTCGTTAAAAATTTTTAATTTCTGTAAAAATGGACAAATTATGCTAAAAAATTGGGATCGGCATAATCGATAATAGGGTGAGATCGTATTTTTTGTAATAACAGAGAAGAAAAAAAGCTGGTTCAAAAGTTACCGATAGATGGCGCTTGCATGCATACTATGAAGTTGCTGTATGCAAATTAGGTTTATAGTAAAATGCCTATTTCTCCGAATCGTCTGATAAGCTTCATTATTCCGACGCAGGAAACTTTTAGTCTCGAGTCCTTTTGCAGTGAGGAATTTTCTCAAAGCGCCGGTTACTGATTCTCTGCTCTTGTAAAAACGCTTAACCATCATCGTTTGATCTGGTAACGGTAGCTTACTGCTAGCCACCGCCCCCTGAATACTAGTCCTGAGCGCTGACAACAATGGCGGCTGTCGCAGGCAGCGTATATTTATATATGAAATATTATGTCGACGTATATTATAAAAATATATGTCGCAGGCAGCATATATTTTTTTCAGCGTTTGAACGGTCCCTCGAAATTTCACACCAATAATTTCTAAAAGTTTTATTCGCCTTGTTTTTCGGAGATCAAATAAGTTAAAGATAACTTTTAGATATTATTGGTGTTGAAGTTCGAGGGACTGTACAAACGATTCCGCCTGCGGCAGCCGCCATTTTTTTCAGCGCGCAGGCCTAGTATTCAGGGGGCGGTGTGCTATCATCTAATGAAGAATCTATGTGCACCGAAGTGTTTTACTGACAGCCTGATTTGATAAATCTGCTTCTCATTATGCATGCCATCTGTCGACAATTTTTTAAATCACATTTTTTTTAAATATCTGATTCTTTTCTAATCCCAGCCGTGCAAACCGCAATTTTTTACCATTATTTCTTCCTTTTTAAAGTTTTAATGAGTTTATGGCACACCCGGTATATATATGTGTGTATGTGCGTGCATTTATTGTAATGTCTGATATATGATATAAAATGTAGTGAACGGTAAATCGAATATATATAATACTCTTAAAGGAGCAAAAAAAATGAAATATTTGGAACCGAAAAGTGGATAAAGTAATTAAAAAATGAATTTCTAAGTAATTATACTATTAAATTTTGCTTTTTATACATACGTTAAGAAAACTATTTCCAAAATCTCAATGAAACAAAAATTGAAAATATTCTAATTTTATAACATAAGTCATTAATTTAATCAAAATATTACAGACATTTTAAAACATTTCTCTAAGAATAAGGTTTTAGTTTTGTGCAAAATATGTTAATAAACACTCTCCTAAAGTAATTATAACTATAGTTCATTACGTTTATGCTTTTTACATCATCGTTCATTATATTATTTGTCATAAATCTTTCGTGCATGTCTATTTTATGACGAAAACTATTAAAATGTATTTATAACACTTTTCAGGCAAGTTAATTATCATTCTTCTCCGAAAATTAAATGTAAATAAGTTGTCATAAAAAAAATTTCAGTACATGCTTCTACACTAATTCTCCAAGACATACATTGTCACAGTAAGAACAAGCTAATTAATTTCTCTAATGTAAATAACAAATGTTCTCACTTGAAAACTTAAGTTACCAATTTAAACAGAATGTTACAGGTATTTTAAGACTTTTCACCCGAAATGAGCTTTTAATTTTGTTCAAAATATACAGTTTAAAATGTGTTACTAATCACGGTCCCAAAGCTCTTTAATAATTATAACTTTAGGTAATATGAATTTACTTTACGTTTATGTTTCAGAATACACCACCTCTAATTTTGTTACTTGTCATAAATCTTTCGTGTATAACTGTTATATGACAAAAACTATTAAAATGTATTTATTACACTTTTCAGGTAACTTCATTATCATTCATCTCCGAAAATGAAATGTTAATGAACTGTCATAAAAATTTCTTCAGAACATGTTCCTGCACTAATTCTCCAAGCACTTAAATTGTCACGGTAAAAACAAATTAATTAATTTCCCTTACGTTTTACGACAAGCTTTTAATGGGTTAATAATTAGAAACACAATTTTTTTTAGAAACCACTATAAGCCGTTTTATTAAAATGATTACAGTTACATAATGAGTGTATTACTATTAGACAAAATGTTACAAATTCATTTCGCAAATCATAATAGTTTACACATAACTATTTACCAGCTAGTTAGTTAATAAATACTTAGCACTAGTTATTCATTTCTACCTTAATACTAGTCATTAATTTCCTTCAATAAAAGAAAACAAAAACAAAAACAAATAACATGAATCTTGAATCAATCATAGTTTGTAAAATATTGCCAGGGTTTTCTTTTCGTAAATATTTACACGCAAATTATATATATCATTTAATAAAAAGCGATGTTTATTTTTTTTTTAATTTAAATTTACATAGTTTCAGTATATTAAATTTAATTTAAAATTCTTTTTCCATTATTGTCAAAATATATTTTTATGTTGTTATTTTCATAAATTTAATTACAACGTAATTATCAATCAATTGGTTTGCAAATGAATCTATATTACATTATAATATCTATTAATATTTGTACGCATGATAGAATTAATTAAAATGTAAAGTACCACAAAAGGACAATACTTCAGTAAAATATCCCAAAGGAGTATGCTTTAAACATGTAGTAATTTCCTCACATGCCTCAACTAATGGCATATAATTAATTATTGCACATTGACGCATCTACAATTTAGATGCACTCCGATTGAAAGCTATCATATTATCGAAACGTCGAACTTCATGTGTAATCGAATTCGGCTATATTGAGACTTGTAGATTGTTTAAACTTTAACCACTCTAAACTGTTTAAATATCACTAGTAAATTTTACATCTGAAATAATGCATGGGTATATATATTTTGAAAATTTTTAATATCGGCTTTGATTGTTTAATGTAGAATTTAAGTGTTTATCACCATTTGTAGTGTAAATGAGTCATTTGCAATCGAAGTTCTTCATTTTACTAAAGAATAATCTACACAAACTGTGTCTGAGACATAAAATATGAATATTGAAAGCAAATGACTATGTTAAATGTACGTACGAACAATAAAAGTATTATTCGCATACTTTATTTGTGCGATAGAGTGTTAAAAGATTCATTTTTCATTGTCAATTGAGTCGTTAAAGGGATGTTTTCGTTTTCTTCTGCATTATCCCGACAATTTCTTCGTATCATAATAAAAGATGTGGCATCAAAGTTCTATTTTTTTTAAAAATCTTTTGATCCCATTGGTTAATTTGTAATAATACTATTCGCATTACCTTGTGAGTATTATATACTAAGCAATATTCATAGCATTAACTGTAAAAATAAAATAATGAGGAAACAAAATAGCACTAATTAAATCGAGAAAAGTCTTAATCGGATATGCATTAATGAGATTCCAATAATTTTTTCCTTCACTTACATTAACAAAGCAAAATTTTGTTGAAAAGTTCAGTAATATCATCAGTAATAATATCAGTCTGAACTACATCTGAAGCATCAGAGAAGGTGAGAGGTTTCAGCCCAATTAAAGATCAGACAAATTTTGTAAAAATCGATATTTATTAAAATGGTGAGAACATTCTAAACTACACCTATTTAAATGATTTGCTAATTATTTTCTCCAGTGAATATTGTCGTAGATTTACTAGAAAAAGTAGTAATCTCTTTTTGTATTATATTTCGATTATCTCGAGTGCAACCTACAACTGTTGAAATTATTTCTATAATATATTAATTATAATTTGTCAGATAATTATAATGCCGTTTAAAACATTTACAAACATAAATGTAAATCTGTTTTTATGCTTCCATAATTTGAATGCTAGCAAAACCCGCAGTTCTGTACGCTTGGTTGTTGAATAATTCCAATTGTTATTTGTCTGCCTATTTACAGCAGGGGAAATTATATTTCTACGAATAATTTAAATAACACTAATTAAGTAAAATTTTGAGGAAACCTCATTCTTGTGCATCGTTATCTGAACGCGAGTCTTGAATTAATGAGAAAATCTTCTTTCCAACCCATTTTCAGCCTACGGTTTTAACAAACAAAAACAAGTCAGTGTACTTGAGAACTCTGCTTACCATCTACCTTACAGTGAAATAATTTTTAAAATCGGATCAGTAGTCTCAGGCTATTTAATTCAGATATTTATTAAAGTATTACTAAAACTTGCATCTCCAGAAAAATCGAAATACCGTTACGTAATAAGTTTTAAAAAATAGTTTAGTATATGTAAAGGTAATTTTTGCGCACCAAAATGCTATATATGGAATTCTTCCTTAACTAGTACAATTATATTTCAATATTAATGTCATTTTAATTCATTATAGTAGTTACTGGTACTTGCGTTTTCACTTATTCCTCAAAAAATTTATATCTAATACCAGCATGACAAATAATCGAAATGCTAAATATAGAATTTTTCCTTAAATAGTACAATCATATTTCATTATTAATGTCATATTAATTCATTATAGTAGTTACTGGTTAGAATTTTTCCTTAACTTGTACAATCATATTTCATTATTAATGTCATATTAACTCATTATAGTAGTTACTGGTTAGAATTTTTCCTTAACTTGTACAATCATATTTCATTATTAATGTCATATTAATTCATTATAGTAGTTACTGGTACTTGCGTTTTCATTTATTCCTCTAAAAAGTTTTATCTAATACCAGCATGACAAATATTCGATTTTTCTTCTCTTTATCTCTCTTAAAGCTTAAATAAATAAAAACAAAAACATTGTTCGTGCACATCTGCGTCTTAAAAATTTTCCTTATGCCAAATTTAACGTTTCTAGTCTGACAGTTACGGAGAAATCACATCGAAAGCAAAACTGTAGAACGTCCCCTGCAACCCAATCTATCCATTTGAAAATCGATTTTTTCTAAAACTCAAAATACAACCGGACAGAAACCTGCACGTCAAATTAAAAATTTCTAGCCCCTATTGTTTAAGAGTAATCCTGATTAAAAAGGGTTTTCTAATAATTTCATCCTTTTAAAACTCGAATATTTTAACAAAAGTTCTTACAAAGTATTTACGTTTTAAAAGTAGCCACCATATCAAATGTCAGGTTTTTAGCATAGACATAGATATCTAAATTTTAGAACGTTTTTTGCTCTTGTGCCCTTTTGCGGGAGTTTGCAAAGAAATTAAATATAGCCAGGGAACTGAAAAAATACTTCTTTATTGCAGCGAACAACAACAACTACTATTTTATGGAAAATGTTATTAACACAACTACAACTGCAACTACTTATTTTTAAAAATAGCGACTACAAACAAACTACTTTTCAAAAGAAGTCGCTGCTTCGCTACTTTCAGATTTTGTAAAACGATTCAATTCATACTCAAAATTAAAGACAGGGATAAATTGCACAGTGACTGCTCGTCACATCGTGTCTTACGAGGCTAACGAAAAAGAAAGGCTACCGCGGTGCTTTACACGTATCCTTTTTTACAGACCGCCGGAGTCATGTGATACTCGAATGCACCAATGCAGGTGCACGAAAAGAGCATCACGTCATTCTAGCGGTCTGTAAAAAAAGATAAGCGGAATGCACCACGGTAGCCTGTCTTTTTCGTTAGCCTCGGTGTCTTACGGGATACAATTAAATAAGGGTGATGTAACCAAGGACATTAAAAATTAAGAAAGATATCATACAAGAAAATGTTTTCTGTTTCACTCGAAAATGTTACTTTATACACATATTACTACATAATTTCTGAGTAAAATTAAGAGAGATACATAATACAATCAATATTTAAATACAGTTATTAAGGAAAATCAGAAATGATTTCACTGAGCTTTTCGAACACTTCGCAGAATGCTATGGGTATGCATAAATAATAATATAACAATAAAAAAATCTGAGATCCTCATTTTACAAAAATGAGTTCTGGGATCTCAAAACGTGCAAAATTTTTATTTGTACGCTTTTCCACATACATATGGAATCTCTGTAAAAACTGATAAAACGTATTCAAGGCACCTAAAAATGTAAACATAAACAGGGTTATAACGGTTCAGGGAATTTTACAGGATTTTCACCAGTATTTTCTTTACATAAAAAAAAAATCTAGGTTAAACTCGCGAACCTTCGCCTTCTTTTAACCAGGGATTTTCTGTAAGAAAATACTGGTACCGATGAGTTTCCTGGTCGCAAAATTCCAGATGCCGTACGAATCCTGATAAACCAATATTTCCATAAAATGGGTTTTAATCAAAATTAAAATAATTTCTTTACACTGTATGTGTAAAGTTGTAAGAAAAGAGTCCCGTAAAAATATTTAATTTCGTCATTGAATATGTGTACAGCCGTAATAAAGCCCTTCTAAAAGAAATGTCTTATTTAAAAAATATGCTAGATTTATATAATTTTTGTAATCAAAAGTAAGTTTCTATCTGTGTTTAAAGAGATAAATGCAGTAACATTTCGAATCACCCAGTACATTAAATATAAAAATAAATTACTTGCCTCTTTAAAGAGTTAATTTTTTCCTATTTTTATTTAAATTCATTTTGAAATTATCTTCGGTTAAATGTTACCCACGTTTTGCACACACTGACCATTTTGAATTAATACGTCATCCTTTCTATACTTGCTGGTAAAGCAGAGACCATTTGGGCATTTTTTATTGATTTTCACGAAGCAGAATTATGTTGCAGCACAATCTTATTTTAACAGCAAGACAATTTTGTTACCACAAACTATTCTTTGCTAACTAGAAATTTCATTTGCTTTTAAATATTGCACTTGTCAATAAGTTATGATTTAAAATTCATACAGGGTGTCTCCAAACTGTAAGGGATCATAGAACACGACTAGACAAGCCCAAAATACCATGCATTGTCGAAACTCAAGGGCGTTTTCTGATTGTGGAAAAAACACCGTTTACTAAACAATTAGGACTTCCAGAGCACTCACAACCGCAAAACTATGTATGAAATCCATGTTCGCCTCTTTTCGATTAGTAAAACCAGCCACCCCAGTGCAATCCATGGTAGAAATGACGAAATTTGTGAAAAACCAGCGCTTTGTGCGTTTATTGACAGAGCCATCTAGCGATTCGACTATGCATTGTATGGCTAAAATAGACTATTCAGATAAACTATTATCCCTTAAAGATTTGCCCATGAGTTCTGATTCACCCTCAACTTATCTGAATTAAATTTGGTCCAATTTGAGATACAACCGCCCCCCTCCCAGCAGACACACACACTCTCTTGAGCTCAATTATTTGTCAACTAAAGCTACTTACTTTGAAATTTCTTTCTTTATTCTTCTAATTTCCGTTCATATTATTATCCTAGTTAGTGTAACTATTCAGCAAAAATAAAATCAACAATCATTTGTTAGATATTGTGTAGAAAACATGGTTATCTCCACAATCCGAAAACACCTTGCAGCTCCTCACTGCTTGAGTTACGATCATGCATTGCATTACGTTTTGAGCTTCTCTAGGCATATTCTATGAACCCTTACAGTTTCAAGGACAGTTGACGTTCTAGGACATCTTCTATATTATAAAGTTATTTGCATTCTTCCGGTAGAATATTATGTGTAATCAATTTACCAAATTAAATGCATCTAATTGAAAACATTATAAAATAAATGCTAAATCGACATCTAAAATACAATAAAAATGTCGGAAACTAACTAGAAAACTAATTAATGTTTAATTATATCGAAAAGTACTTTAACTATACACCGAAAAGAAAAGAATAAAATTTAATCTTTCTTTTTAAAACATAACCCTCTAAATTAATGGAAGTTTTAAAATTCTTAGAGCATTCAGTTTAAAATAAAACATTCAAATTAAATTGATAAATCATGGTTATTTGTTTAACTACAAATAAATTAACTATTTTAAATAGTAGTTTAATATCGTTGGGAACTCTAAATAATTTCAAAGAAGTATATAGCGATTGCTTCAAATGTTTGAGATAAATTTTATAATATCTTAACTTCTGAAGAAAAATTCATATTAAAACTGGAAAATTTTATTTTTCAAAACGTTATTTCGATGTTTGCGCTAAAGTCTTTTGGGATTATCTTAACCAATATTTCATTTAATATATATTTCTTTCGTATAGTTCATCCAAGTATTATCAAATCCTATATAAGTTTATAAGTTATGTTCTTTTTTGTCTGAGTAATCCATATAACATCATAAGTCTTAACTTTTCAGGTTTCCAGACGATAAAAGTTTTTACATAAAGAAAATATTTTCATAGGAGAAGTTTAAAAGAAAACATCTTGATATATAATAGGATAATAGCATCTTTAAAAAGTTTTGAAAGTAACTTTCAAACACATAGACTCATAAATAATTGTCTTGAAATAGAAGTTGTCTTTTTTTTAAATTTTCAAATAGTGTATTAGTAAAAATACTGAATTAGATCTGGAATACATATTTTTTGAAATATATTTAACAACAGCAGTAGATTCTGTATTTTAGTCAACGCTCCTTAATTAAAACTATCAAGTATCAAGAAAAAAGTTTGATTTATAAGACACTATAAAAACAACAATAACAATACTATTATCATTAAAGAATGAGTACTTGTATAATATTAAAAATAAGTTATATTTTGTCCATTGTAAACACATTACATTCTAAAATGCTTATTATATTTAGATTAAAATTAACAGAAAAATATTAAAAGGAAAAAAATAAATAAAAGTATCTTACCTTTAGGCCAAACAGACGCTGAAATTGAACAGAAATTGAATAGAAAAGAATTAAAATAGATGATAAATAATTTTCTTTTTATGAAAACAAAATTGCATTAAAATGTGTTCAAGTGGTGCTTATAGGAATGCGTGATTTCTATATTTCACAGACAATATTTCTATTTCCAATAAACATTTTATTTCTTAGACAACTAAAGGGTTCGTCTAACTAAAATTTTTAAAATTTTTAATTTCATTCATTAGGGGTTTTACGTTACATTCAACGCTGTTGTGTAATTTATACACTAGTACAATCTGAATTTACGACACAGTCTAAAAAGAGAAATGCTTCTTATTCCTCTTTACTACGAAATAATGTACCAAATTTCGAGTTGATAACAATTCCAAAAAGCATACTTCGAAAATCTAAGAAATATTGTCATATGAACATCTTTAACATTAACATTAAATTTAACGTAATTTTGTTACTGTTGTAGTCATAAATTCTTCAACACTGCTGAAAATTTTATTTCAGAATTCGTTTCAGAATTTCTTCAGAATTTATTTCAAAATCCGAAAAATCGATATTCCGATTTTATGAAACTGTTTGATATGCCGTAAAATCAAACTCGGAAACTTTCCAAAAATTACAGAGCGAAAAATAAATTCGTTTCAGAAATGCTTCTTTAAAGGTTTAAAATCTTTTGGTTTCTAAGTTTCTAAAAAATAAAGGAACGTTTTCGTAATCGTTCGTAACTTGAATAATTTGATAATATATTTTTGTAAACCGTCTAAAATCTACAAACTTATGATTTTTATTACAGTGCGAGAGGAGAACAAATCCAAAAACCGATTTTGAGTACTTATGTATTGACTATGCAGTAGTTTTAGAATCTTGTTGTCTTTGTTAACTTTCTGAAAGAAAAGGGTAATTAAGGGTAAAAAAAGGGAAGAAAAGGTAGATTTTGTTTGATTAGGTCGGGTTAACCGAAATTTCATATTAATAAAGCTAATTTTTTTACGAAACATTGAAACAAAATAAGTAAAAGTGAAAATATCGAAAAATCTAATAAAAAATCTTTGTGTTGAATTTATAATTTATTTGTCAAACTATATTATAGTAAATGACATATAATATTCCTTATTTGGTATTTTGAGAAAAAAAAAAACATGGAATTGCAATTTTTCACCATTTCATAATAAAGACCTGCATAAGCACCTTCATAAGCACCTGCAAAAAAAGCATTGTTATACCACTATTTTTACTGACTGTATCTGAATTTACGACATATGTAGCCATATGTAGCAATTATTGACATGACATATTGGGCAAACATCCAGGTGTTTACAGTATGCGATCCAATGCTAATAATTGAAATTTTAATATAAAATGTGTGATAGCATACAATTGCAAACATTTCCAATGTAAATTCGATGTTTTTGTAACAATATCATTTTATTGGTAATACAGGGTGCGTCATAAAATTGTGCAAACGTAAAACAAAATCATAATAAAAGAAGAGAAGATCGGAAAGAAAATTCGGTTTGTGCTAATATGATCAAAGAAACACTACATTTTTTTATATGTATATAAAAAAATATATATATTCCAAAAGTAACCGACAGAGAGCGCTCACACGTCATACTGAGACGTTTTATGCAAATAAGGCTAGGAATAAAACACCTGGCTGGAAATGGATTCGTCATTCGATTTCGGCACCATGCTATCCTTACCAGATCGAGCGTTTGTGGTTAAATTTTTCTACAAGAATGGTGAATCTACAGCTATTGTATTGCAAAGGTTCGCAGGTATAACGAACTAAAGGTTCAAAAAATCCCTAATTTCATTGAATAAGATATATAGATGGAAAAAAATCCGATGTCCCTCTGATCATATTCGCGCAAACTAATTTTTTTTTTATGGGCTTTACTCCTTTTATTACGATTTTTTTAAATTTGCACCCTGCATTTCAAATGTATTTAAGCAATATAGGGATTTCATTGGAAATATTTATTATTAATGCAATATTTGGCAAAAATGTGATATCATTATAGTCATTATTACCAATATGATTTACAATTCCGACTTAGATTAGCTCTTTGCACTCCTTTTTCGAGTAAACTAGACAAAGAGATTATCCTTCTTAATACAATAATCGCAGTAGTGTCCTCCTTAGCTAACGTTTTCTCCAAACAATAATTTCCATGTTATATCTCTATATTAATTGCAATATACATCTATCACGAAAACACCATGAAATATCAATATAAGTCACGAAAGTATTAATACGGATTATCTCATTGGCGAGTTACACTAGACAAAGGAAAATTATTTTTGATCAAAGATATAAGGCTCTGAAAATTGCAAAATAATAATAAGAAGAAAAAAATAATAATAATACACCTGTGCGATGCACTGTGAGACATTTTAATGTTTTTAATGATATTTGAATTTTTATTTGATTGAAGTTTCGTTTAAAGTTCTTGTTTTGTATTCTTTTTGCAGAGAATTTTAAATGTAATATGATTACAATAAATAAATTATTTTTTTCATTTACTTCATCATTTTTTTTTACTTAAATATACATTTTTGAGCAAATACTCTTAAATATTATTTTAATTTAAACATCTGTTACCATTCAGGTTTATTTGTTATTCATTTATGTTTTATGAATATTTTTATTTATTTCATTTTTGAAAGAAATAGAAGATTAAATGTTTAGAATTAATTACATTAGAGAATGAACTATTTGAATTTCCACATTCTATTCATTAACAATAAATAAAAAATATTGGAAAGTTAATAACAGGTAAATGTTGTAACATCAAATTTTCACAGTAAAATAAACCATATATATATTTTTTTATATACTACAGATATTGTTTTCCTATTTCCGAAACAAATAAATGTCGAATGGGAACTTAAATACACGTGAATTTGTTTTTACTCTCTGAAATGTTCCAAAGTACTTTAGAAAAAAAAAACGAATGCAATCCATAATATTATTTTATACATGGATATTTTTTTTTTTCATATTTCTTCAATTATACTTTAGTAAAATATTCACATAGACACGAATGGTTTTAACAAAAATATAGTATTTAAGATTAATGAGATTAACGTTAATAAAATGTATAAACATAAAAGCGTACTTCTCCAGAATGTTTATTTTCCTGGAATTATTATTTTTAAATATTATGTCGAATTTCATAAAATGTTGTTAAGATATTTAATAAAATAATTTAAATGTGATAACACAGAGTTGCGTAATTAAGAAATTCGAGAGTCAGAAAATATCCACGGAATTTCATTTCCTCTCAAAGAATGTAATAAGCTAATACCATCATTTACTTTTCCTTTAATGTAAATCACATCATGGTACGATATTTTAATTAAATCTGATATTTTTCAGAAATTCTTTATAACTAATATGGTATTTTGATAGAACTAATATAATGTGACCTTTTCCATACACCTACTACTTTAATAAGACATGTATTAGTTTTACTTTTGATAAAAGTAATTAAAACAATTAATTAGAAATTTTGTATAAATTATATATTTTAAAAATAAATATACATACGCTACTATTAATTCGTAAGAATATCGCGTTTACTTAACATATAAAAATCATTTTAAAATAAAAAAATAAAAAATTCACTTTATTATATTTTGTAACATTTCAGTTAGTTAATCTAGAAGTGCACTTTTTGCTTTGCAAATTCTATTATAAACATAATGCAAAAAAATGGTATAAGTCCTTCGACAGTAAACAAGAACTTACGAAAAAAAGCAATATTTTGAATTTATCACATAAAAGGTTTTACTTTTTATTACTTCTTACGTCTCATAAAAAATAAATAGTTTATATTAGACTACCTAACATTCTAACACCTTTTTTGAAAGAATAAACTATAACATATAATAAACATAAGTATTCCGAAAGGTAAATTTAAATATTACTTTATGTATTTCTCCTTTTAAATTTGTCCGGTATCAATTTTTTTAGCTTTTTTTTCTTTTCTATTTAGCGTCTAACGGCATACGGGTTGCCCACAAGGACGTTTGACGGGGCTCTTGGCAGCTTGCAGCGGCAGCGATTTGCGCCTGAGTCTCGAGTATACGGGACGTAAGTGAGGCTGCGGACGGACGAAGATTGGCCGCTCACCACGGCGGTTGACCCTCCCATCCACCCCCAACCGCCGCGGAGCATACATGTTCCTAATATTTAAATATTCCTTTTATAAATTAAATAAAGCATAGCCTATGGTTCTACATATAAATCCATTTAAATGTTAAAATATGTTATTTTGAAGGTATTCACCAAACATTATATGTTTATATCATTATGTTTGTAATTAAATATGTAATTACATAAATAGTATGTTTGTAATAAATATTTATATAAAAAATAAATATGTAAAAAAAGAAAAAGAAATAAAGCAAATTTTATTTTACATATCGATACAAAATATACACACGTATTTATCTGTATATATATGTACACTTGCAATTTCTTTTATATTCAAGATTAAATTATAATTCAGACTGTTGCCTTTGTAAACACAATAATGGAAATAATCGTTAATTTATCACTTAGTTTTGTTACAGTGCCTAGAAGTATATAGTGTTGTTATCGGCGTCAATATTATACTTCAGAAATAGAGGACGCCGATAGATGGCGCCAGTGTTCTCGCCGTGGCTATGGTAACTTTCGTTTTTACATACACCTCATTTTAAATCTATTTTTTTCTGTATAAATCAGTACTTTAAAATGCTCTAGATAAAAAATAAACAAGGAAAAAAATTCTAATAATGAAAATACAGTTGAAGAGAAATGTAATTGATTTCATAACAACTAATTGTAATGAACTCAAACAGTTACAAACTTTATCATAGGACAATGTTTTTCTTCCTACAATATTTAGTTATTTCTAAAATTGGATAAATACAATATATTGGATAAATACATTATACTATGATGAATTGTTGCAAAAACATGTCCCTATTTTGACAACTTTTTAATCGGTATTCATTATTACATAACTTGTTTACATCCTGTTAACAAACTAAGAGTAAATTGAGTTGTTAAAAATTTCTGACATTTCGGAGCTTTAGTTTTGAGTAAAATAATTTAAGGTATACTAGCAAACATCAAACATTAAATTAATGATAATTTCAAATCTAGAAAAATAAAATAATTACTCTCCTGAAAGTATGACAAGAATGCATTTTCTTTAAATTAGGGTAGATGCGCCAATCATCCTTAAAAAATTATTTAAAAATTATTTTTGATTAATAGTTATTATTATTATATATTATTATTATTATTATTATTATTATTATTATTACATTAAGTTATCAACAATATTTAACCATTCTCATACTCACATTTCTCAAATGTGAATCAAAATTTTAATAACAGAAATAAATCAAACACTTTCCAGTTTTTTTCGAGTAATAGACACACTACAAAAAGTAATACATTGATTTTGTGAATGTATTTAAAACCATGATTGAATGAAAGCATACTAAAGAAACAAAATAGTCATGTTAAAATAAATTTTAAAGTTAGGATATCAATAATTAATAAAATACTTATGATAATGTTCATTGTTTAAATTATTTATTGTCATTATCACAAGATAAATATTTTAATTATTTTAGATAGAAAAATTAAAATACTAAATTAAAAATAATTGAGCAAATCTTTTTTCCCTTCAATAGTGTATTTGTAATTTCTCTCAATAAATCGCTCATGAAAATGCGATTCACATTAGAGTCCTGCATCGGGTCGGGTTACCTGCACCCGACCCGTCCCGCGGTTCGGGTCGGGTTGGCGCTCTTTTTTTTTGTTGAGGTTCGGGTTGGGTTGACTTCTACTTTTTGCTGCGGGTCCGGTTGACATTCACTTTTTCGGGTTCGGGTTGGGTTCTTACTCTTGCGGTCGGGTTCGGGATGACCCGCTTTTTCAAAAGAATGTCCAATACTTTTTCAGATTAAGGAAATCGAGGTAAATTTTTTGTCAGGTTCGGGTCAGGTTGCTAGTTGACTTCACATGAAATTTGCGGGTTCGGGTCGGGTACAACCCGACACGTGCAGGACTCTAATTCACATGCAACTGAATGTTGGTTCAGATCTTTGTCGGCACGAGGAATGACTTTTAACCATTTTTCAAATTAGTTTTAGTCTTTGGGGGGGGGGGGGGGATAGAGTTATGTTAGTTTTGTTGCTTTTATATCCACTAGTATATCCGGGAACGAAGCATGTTCAGGGCTTAATTTGCGCCGGAGCCCACCAGACCTCAGCTCCGGTACTTCTCTATTTTTAGTAAATGTTTAAATATTGGCCAGAATTCACCGGAGCTCATAAACACTGCGCTCCGGAGCCCAGTGCAATAACGCTTCCGAAAAACGAATTCTAAATTACCCTTTCCTTTCCCTCCCATCCCCAATTTTTTGCCTACTTTTGTATCAAAACACTTATAAGTGAGGTAATGTGTCGCTCACGTAAGAGATTGAGATAAAACGGGCTCGGTTTTTATATCAGTCTTGGGAGGCTTGAACTCAATCTGTCTTAAATTCAAATTTTATTTATTTCCATTTCAAATCATTTTAATGCTATTTTGATCAGAATAACGAGTAAACAGAAATAGTCTTTTTTCTATTCCGCATAGCTGCGAACTATTAATTTTTTGTTTTAACACTATTTCCGAATCATAATCCTAAGCTTATTTAATCGCAGAATTCTGCGATTAATTAACATTAAGATTAGATAAAGCAAAGGTTTCTATTTGGAAGTAGTAATAACAAAAAAATGGAACAGTTGATATCTAAGTATACGCAGATAGATGTATTTAATTATTTTTATTTTGCTTAAAAAAAAAAAAGTGTTTTAAATTTTGAAGATAATGTATGAAATATAAATAGGCAGACTGGAGTGACGGTGGTGGGGGGGGGGAGGGTGCGTGTTAGTACCGCAGAATATTAGGGCTCCGGCACTTTTTTTCTTAGAAATTAAGACCGGAGCATGTTCGAATGTTCGATCAGCTATTCTAATCTTAGTATTTGTAGATTTATCCATACTGATTTATCATTAAACAGGCATAATATATGTTTACTTTAAAATATTATAGAAATAGAAACATTCGTATAGTTTGTTTGAAAATACAGCGTTAATTACATTGAAACTAACATTAGGATCAAGCCTGTTAAATGAAACTTCAAACGTTAATAACGGCGGTGGGAACTCGACGCCCTCTCGTGGAGAATCTGGTTTTCCTCCTGTTAGGGACATTTTTTTTATTGCGGTTGTATTGGCGATAAGCACACTACTTACTTCTAGGCACTGTAGTTTTGTTGTTAGGGCTGAGACGTGAGCCGAACTTCCTGTAAAAGGATGAAGATTTTATCTAATCAGAATTTCAGTTACTTTTTTTCTTCCCAAGGTCAAATTATAAATCGCCAAATATTGTTTCATTCGCTATATTACAAACATTTTTCCGTACATTGAAAGTATTGCGTTTTTGGAGATAATAAAAGAATTGAAGATACAGTGGCCGACTTTTGTGCGTTTGCATCATAATGAAAAACTACAATTTTAGTAATCGTTAATTACAAAATCCACCTAATCTTCTGTAATCAGATTCACCAATAAGACTTCCCGACAATCATTAACGCAACTTCCAACATTATAGTAAATACGCGAATTGGTGGGTGACCCGGTTACTAAAGATTATCCCAATATCTTATAAATCCTTACCTAATATAAGGATAAACATGCAGAAAAATCTATATACAAATGGCGAATTAAAAAAGAATATCGAAAGTTTATTTGAGCAAGCAAATTTTATTTCAGAATGTTGACTTTTTAGATAGTATTATTGCATAATTGCACGAATCTCCGTAAGAATAATCCTTAGTTCTTATTTTTGAAGAATTGAATGTTCCTAGAAATGAAACTAATGCCATGTTAAAAAGTAAAAAGAAAAAAAAACAATATTATTTCATTCACATTTTATTTAGTAAAAATATCAGATGTTTCTTTCTTATCCTCACGCAAAAAATAAATGGTCAAATATCATTTTAATCGCAACCTTTGGCATTAAAAACTTTTTAAAGCATTACATATATTGATTTTCTGTTTAAGTTAAATATTTTTGTCTTATAATATTATTTATATAATTGTTCACATAGTGTGGAAAATTGCTGGAGGAAAGCAAACACCACGGCTGAAATAACTGTTTGCAGGCATAGATTTCGTCACACTATATAATAACGAAGAAAAGAAATCCCTCCTCGTGATCGAAAATCATGGAAAATTGAATTTCTTAAGTTGCCATAGTACCGGATGAATTTTAAGAATTATCACTTCTCATGTTGGAAATTTTGAGGATTCGGCGGCAAAGACATTCCCAAAATAGGAAATGTGCAGTTCTCAGATAGTATGGAACTTAGAAGAATTCACTTGGTATCATTTTATTAAGCATAGAAAATACATTAAGTTGTATTATCATTTGGAACATAACTTTAATATTTCTTTTTAAGTTTATTCCTTTTTTTACAGGGGTGGAATTATAGAATGTCATCCCTTAGTGCTTTGTTATGTGTCAAAAACTATTTTTCTACAATTTTCATGTTTCTAGGGTCAGTAGTTAGTGCTATGCCTTGATGATATCCCACTCAGTGAATTTGCAACGATCATACAAAAACCCGACAAAATTACACGAATATTATTTATCATTATTAAAGAGGCAGATGTATGTTAAAAATTTGCATGATGGTAACTTTAATTTGAACATCTCTTATATTGTAGAAAACAATTTAATACATTTTTGGATTTTTGTTTTCATTTCATTAGCTTCTCTTTAGGATACACCCTGTATAAGTGAAAGAAAAAAAAGCAGATCAGCTATATATTGTATATCATTAGGTGACTTGAATAATGTAACTTATATAGAAGAGGTAACTAAGGCTGAATTCACTGTCTTTACATGTAAACGGCAAAAAAGTACCATATATTACAAAGAGATACGATATTTAAGAATTAATTTAATTTTGTGCATATATCGTATGTTTTTCTGATACAGAAATTTGTTTGATATTGTTCATTACAATATATATATATATATATATATATACATTAATAAAAGCCTATTTTTAGAACTTCATTGTAATTCTATTATAAATTTAAGCTGTCCATTATCAAATCTCTCCCGAATAAAAAACAAATGTATGATATAACTGAAAGTATTTGCTTTAAGATATCCGCACACATTTAAAACATCATTTTCGATGAAAATATCGATTTTTCATTTTTGAAATAGTATTAAAATCCGATCTTTTATTGATCGAATTCTGCTTTAATTGTGTCTGTATCTGAATTAGATCCCGAGTTACAGCCGTTTAAAATTACATCTATTACAGATTGCCGAAGAATTTTGCAACCACAAATATCATTCTGCAAACCGAAAGTAAGCTGAAATGTATCTTTACATTCTTCTTTTTCGAGATTTAGCATTTAAATTGGTTACATGTTCAAGGAAAGACATGGAGTATATAATTAAAGTTTTAAATAATAATTATTATTATTATAGCAAGAATCACCTCTAAAAGTTATTTTTAGCTTTTTCTCAAAATAAGCTTTTCAGACTGTTACTGTTCGCAAAACATCCTATAGCAAAGAATTATGCATGAAATGCCTTGATTTTTTTTTTTTTTGCTTATTTTACAAATGTTTATTGAGGGAACAGGTGAAAAGTTTATCATTCAATGGGGTTCCATGTTTTCGAAAAACAACCCCCTGGAGATGAGTTAATGTATATCAAATCATGAGGGAGCCATAAAAAAAAGTTTAAAGTACTTTAAAGTATTGATAATGTAAAAGAAAATGTTAAATAACAGTCTAATACACTACAAACAAGATCATATATTAATTAGTTTTATATTTACACTGGTATCAGTTAAAAAGTTGCAAGAAATGTTACGAATTTTTCTTTACATTAGTACTTCAAGCGCCATAGCTTCTGCGATATAGATGCTATTATAATGCAGCTAGTCTATGCCCTAGAGAAATTTATTCTCTTTATTATGCAATTTACAAAATGTGAATGTATTGGTTTAATTATGAGTTATCATGTTATGCACAAATGTAAATTTTTCACTTAAAAAAAATATTTTAAGTATATTTTTCATAGTTTTAACTTAAATGTCTCAAGAAAAAATTGGTATAAAGAGAAAATTTCAAAAATTTCAAAAAATCACCTCCGAAGGTGTACGAATACCTTAAACTAATATAGGCTTTTATTAAAACAAAAATGTTTCCTCTTTTCATGCCTACATGGGCGTTTCTTTCTTATTAATAGAAAGAATGCACATAAAGTCATTTACTGAAATTTTAATTAAAAGATAAAAATTATTATTCTTTTCACATATACCAAATTGCCAAAGCTAAATCCTTACATTTTTACTTATTTACGTAGCAACGATTTTTAATCTTTTTTAATTATTAGATTAATTTTTCTGAAGAAATATTTTGCTATTTTTATGAAAGTGTTTTAGAAATTAGTTTTTGCACGGAGAACGTATTTTTTTTATTATATTTTATTTAAAAGTTGTATTAAAGGAAATATATTATGGTGATATTTTGAATTATTCATTTATTTAAAAATAAAATCCTAATCCAAATTTAAACATAATGACGAGAAAAGGATTTATGTTGTGTTTTTCTATCTTTAAGTTTTCAACTGCACTTCGGAGAAATTTGAAACACATTATAATTGTCCATTTTCTTTACATTAAAAATTATCATTTGTGGAAAAAACATTTAATAATCATTATCTATGAACGATTAACAGAAATAAAAAATAAATGAAAGGAGGGTGCTAAAAATGAAAAAGCCTGCACATTTTAAAAAGTAAACTAAGCATTAAAGTTGGAAAAAAAAAACAAGAAAAATGTTAAATGACTAAACGTAAATTGTGTAAATAATGTTTTGCGTTAAGCCTTTTTTTTCTTTTATGCATAAATTTGATTTATAGTGTTATTCACTTTAATTAATCTTCACGTAAAAGCTAATAGTAAAAGTAATTATGGAAAATTTTATAAGCTTGGGAATCATAATACAAAATTGTATTTTCATGTAAATATTTTCGGTTTACTTATCGTAGAACACACCGCATAATGTTATTATTTTTTCAACTTTTTCTGATTTTCTGTAACTTACATTTTCACTAAAGTCTCTAAATTTATAATATTCGGATTAAAAACTTGAATGCATAACCTATAAAAATGTTTAAAGAGAGTCATGAATTTTAAACATTTATAATTTGTTCTTTTTTTCGATGCTTTTTAAAATGTTTATCTAATTCTGAATTATAAGCATAATAAAAACACGAAAATATTCAAATTAGAGTAGGATCATTTGGAAATTGAAATAACTTGCAGAGGTAAAGCTATACGAGAAAGGCCTTTTGAGATTAGCATTGTATAACTGTGAAATATTTACTTGCGATACGATAACCTTACTATGTCTAGTACGGCGCGGAGGACAGAATGGTCAGACTTATTTTTCTGTAGAATTCTCTAACATCATCTTGGTATTCTCGGTATTCTGTTACAAAAACTTAACTAACAGAGGAGAGTCTATGCGAAGAATCACTTTTGATGTCGTCATTATGAAGCAGTTAAAATTTCGCTTAAGCTGTGACTGCATTTTTCTTTTGGATAGGTCGTTCAGATGTTTTTATTCTTGGAATTGACATGTATTTTTCCGTTGATTAAATTCGTTAATTCACAAATATTTTCCGTTTTCATTTGCTCATCTTCCCTCAAGACAAGGAAACTTCACCTATATAACGTAAAAATATCATAAAATCCTCCAATTTGAGCTTCATTTTCGTCAAATCAAAAGGAGAACCATGAATTATTCGTTTCAAAAACGGAATTTTTATGTATGTCCTTTTTTTTTTCAATTCACTGGAAACTCGAGAATCTAAGATCAAATTTTCCCGAAATTCTCCAAACAAACGATAGAAAGTTCGACATTTAACAGAAAATAGACTTCAAACCCATGGTGTTCCGGCAATTATGCTGCTAGTACTTTTTTTTACATTTTTTGACGAGAATATTTTTTAGAGTGCAACTCATTGTTTCAGATGTCTTTCAGTGTGATCTATCACTTATTTTTGTGGTAAGACTTTTAATAAATATCAAATGTGCGATTTGAAGTGTTTATTGTTATTGCAATATCTCCTCATTATGAGCTATACAATGATCTACAGTGCCCCCAGAGTTCCAAAAGTTTGTTTTCTGAACATTGAGCCTCACGATATAGATAAATAAATAAACCATTGTACACATTAATAAAATTGTCAGTACGTTTTCAGTTAAACATAACACTTTTCCTTCTAATGATGATGAGTGAGACAGCTTAGAGCATCATTAATGAGAAGTGCAAGTGTAGTATGAATCGATCAATATCAACATGCATAATAATTTTTAAATAAGAAGCTTCCAATATTACTTTCAATATACTTTTCTCAGTTCAAAGGTACTGGATCCCTTAATTTTACTTTCACATAGATGAAACTAATTGTTTTACACAATCCATGAAACGTTAAGCATTTTGTGAACATTCGCTATTTTTTATTTTGAATGAAGTGTTTTGTTTTCTTCTAAAATATCTATTAGCTTTAGTAAGGTATTTTATATATTACATTGTAAATATTTTATATTACTCCAAAACCCAATGGAATAAAAGCCAAATTCCTATTTTACAATGTTAAAAAAATACGATTGAAATGAACAAATTAACTCGTAATAAAAAGTTAGAAACGACCGAAACAAACACCTTTATTAATTATTGAACATTTTCTTTCATTTTTCTTTAAAGAATTATACGTATGTCATGCTTTATGTAAAATTTTATATGTTATTGTAATTTCGAAAGCTAGAATTGCTAAAATATAAAATATTGCGTTATCGTAATTTTTTATACTTTCATTGAGTATTTAAAAGGTAATCAATTACAAACATGTCTTTGTATTACTAAAAAAGTTTAAATGTAACTGCAGATGTTGCAGTTTATATATATGTATTAGTGATAATCAGCCTAGGCTAAATACAAGGCTCTATAATACTTAATTAATCTTTCAAACTTGAAAATAATTGCATTGTACTACGAATGATTAAATGGACAGAAACAACTACGTATTCGAAGTGGAAAATTAATACACTGCATTAATTTAAAATAATTACCTAGATGCTATACAAATCTGTTTTTAAAGTTTGAAAAAGAAAATCGTTTTCAATACTGATTAAAATACTTATTTAAATATAAGTTTTGTCTTTTAAATTAAAATTTTCCGTTTTACCGAAATTACATTAAAATTTGACAGAAAGTTAAAAAGATTTTACTCAGAATATCGTGTTTAAAATTTTAGATGTGTTCTTATAAATACTCTCAAAGCACATTTCCAATTGTACATAGTCGATTATGTGTAATATTTCTACATTTATGCTTGTGAAAATATTACAGATTAATTTTAATATTTTTCATAAGTTTTACGAGTATACCTGGTTAATAAAAAAGAAAACAATTAAAACATAAATGCTTATTTCCACACGAATTCATTATCATTCATCTCCAGAAAATGAAATGTTAATAACCTTTCATAAACATTTTCTTAAACGCATTGTTTATAGTAAATATCTAAGCATTTAATTTCTCACAGTAAAAGCTAACTAATTATTTTTCGATAAATATTGTGACAGGTTATTTCTTAAATGTTTTCTTAAATATTTCATAAATGATTAATTTTAATATTTTTCACAAGTCTTACGTGTATACCTGGTTGATAAAAAAAAATAATAAAACAGAAATAATGATTTCCACACGAATTCATTATCATTCATTTCCATAAAATGAAATGTTAACAACTTTTCATAAAAATTTGTTAAGAGCATAATGTATAGTAATTATCTAAGCACTTAATTTCTCACAGCAAAAGCTAACTAATTAATTTTCGTTAAATATTGTTACAGGTTGTTTCTTAAATTTTATCTTAAATATTTCATAACTGATTAATTTTAATATTTTTCACAAGTCTTACGTGTATACCTGGTTGATAAAAAAGTAATAAAACATAAATACTGATTTCCACACGAATTCATTAACATTCATCTCTAGAAAATTAAATGTTAACAACTTTTCATAAAAAATCCTTAAGCAGATTGTTTATAGTAATTATCTAAGAACTTAATTTCTCACAGCAAAAGCTAACTAATTAATTTTCGTTAAATATTGTGACAGGTTGTTTCTTAAATGCTTTCTTAAATATTTCATAACTGATTAATTTTATTATTTTTCACAAGTCTTACGTGTATACCTGGTTGATAAAAAAATAATAAAACATAAATACTGATTTCCACACGAATTCATTAACATTCATCTCTAGAAAATGAAATGTTAACAACTTTTCATAAAAAATTCTTAAGCAGATTATTTATAGTAATTATCTAAGCACTTAATTTCTCACAGCAAAAGCTAACTAATTAATTTTCGTTAAATATTGTGACAGGTTGTTTCTTAAATGTTTTCTTAAATATTTCATAACTGATTAATTTTATTATTTTTCACAAGTCTTACGTGTATACCTGGTTGATAAAAAAAATAATAAAACATAAATACTGATTTCCACACGAATTCATTAACATTCATCTCTAAAAAATGAAATGTTAACAACTTTTCATAAAAAAATTCTTAAGCAGATTATTTATAGTAATTATCTAAGCACTTAATTTCTCACAGCAAAAGCTAACTAATTAATTTTCGTTAAATATTGTGACAGGTTGTTTCTTAAATTGTTTCTTAAATATTTCATAACTGATTAATTTTAATATTTTTCACAAGTCTTACGTGTATACCTGGTTGATAAATAATAAAACATAAATACTGATTTCCACACGAATTCATTAACATTCATCTCTAGAAAATGAAATGTTAACAACTTTTCATAAAAAATTCTTAAGCAGATTATTTATAGTAATTATCTAAGCACTTAATTTCTCACAGCAAAAGCTAACTAATTAATTTTCGTTAAATATTGTGACAGGTTGTTTCTTAATTTTTTTTTCTGAAATATTTCATAACTGATTAATTTTAATATTTTTCACAAGTGTTACGTGTATACCTGGTTGACAAAAAAAAAATAATAAAACATAAATACTGATTTCCACACGAATTCATTAACATTCATCTCCAGAAAATGAAATGTTAACAACTTTTCATAAAAATCTGTTAAGCACATTGTTTATAGTTATTATTTAAGCACTTAATTTCTCACAGTAAAAGCTAACTAATTAATTTTCGTTAAATATTTGACAGGTTGTTTCATAAATGGACCGATAATTTGAAAAGATATGTTTTAAATAATTGCCAAAACTCTATATCCATTATATGTAAGAAATTTTAAACTGGAATACTACATGTATTTTTATTTTACAAAATATTTGCACAATAATTTTTGACATCATAATAACTTCTACATGCAATAAGTTTTCATCAATTTAGTTAATAAATGATAATTTTTTATTTAAAATATGATGTGGTTAAACGGAAAAAAATAAATACAGCCCATTTTCAAATTAAATATCATCTTAGAGTTTGTTTTAAAATTTATTTTGAATGCAATTAACTGGATTTTTTTTATGGCAGAATTTATTTTGCATGCATTTAGAGATTTTTTTCGTGATTTCCCTTGGACATTTACTAGTTAAGAGAAATTTACTTTAAAAATATGTTTTATTTGTTGCCCAAATAAACATAAAGTATTATTACATTTTGTAAATTTTATTACAGCGAAATTAAGTTAAAATTGTTAAAGAAATCTTCTTATACTATATGGGAATACAGGGTGCATATGAATTGATGATCAGGACTGTAAGGTGTGATAATAATACATCTCAAGAGAAGCAAATTTTGTACAGGAAAGAGGTATCGCAATCCACTTATTAAATCAAAAATACAGGGTGTCTCACACAAAGCCAAATCCACATTTTCGTTCCTGACTGTAGCAATGCGGAAAACATTTTAGCGATACCTTCAACATAGTCACTTTGCTTTCAATGAAACCTGATGCAAGCACAAAAACTGCTAAAAACAGCAATTCTCCATGTCGAAATAACATGGAGCTAGACGCTTCAAACTCTAAAAGTTGCTAGCAATGTATACAATATATCTGATAGAAGTGCAGTGAAATTTCAACAAGTGCCATCCAGAAAAAGGAATTGATTAAAACTACAAAACATGTTTTGTTGAGTACATTTTGGTTGTTTTAGCAAAATTAAAGTAAAATTGAACCTACTACCTTATTTTACTTGAATTAACAAAACATTTCTTGCTGACGATACAATTTTTTTTTTTTTTTTTGGAATTACAAAAAAAAAAAAAAAAAAAAAAAAAATTGTTGATTTAAACAAAATTTCTATTGACCTATATTTAAACAAAAAGTTTTGTTGGGTCAACCAAATTGTTGTTGATTCAACAAAACTTTTTCTGGCTGCCCTTGATGTCATTACATTCATATAAAACAAAGTTATTGTGTTGAAGATTTCGCTAAAATATTTGCATTATTTTAATAGTTATGACCAAAATTATTGATTTGGCTTAGTGTGAGATACGTTTTTTATAAGTATAATATGACCCTGACTTTCTGTACAAAATTTGCTTGTCTTGACATGTATTATCACCATCTACAGTTCTGGCCACCAACTTAGATACACCATGCATATAAAGTTATTTATGACAGATTGGGAAAAAAATGTATTTGAAATATCTTCAGAATAAAATTGTTAGCTTTATTTAATGACATAAATTGTGTGATAAAATAAACTAAGAGAACCAATTAAAAAAAATAATTAAAAGATTCTTCAATCTAGAGACAGGAATTTATGAATACACATATGCATGATGGCCTTAAGTAAAATTTAGAGCAATATAAAGATACTATAGTGTTAAAATATCTCAAATACACACAATTTAAACAATCTTTTAATGCTCTCACATGTCTGACCGAAAGTCACGTAAACAAATTTTGTACCTTAATGCATCTATAATTCAGATATATTATGATCAAAGAGTCTCACATTGTCGAAACATCACGAGTGAACTTTATGTGTAATCAAATTAGGCTAGATCGAAATTGGTCAGATATTTCAGCTTTAAACACCTAAAATTATTCAAATATAATTTTCAAACATATCTGAAATAAACAGATGATCGAAAGCATGTAATTTAGAAAAAGATTTGGTATAGATGTTATAGTGAGAAATTCAAGTGTTCTTTTCACGATTGTAAGTGCATCTTTTTCGAAAGAATGTGTTTAATTTTTTGAAGAATAATACATCCGAAATCACGACATTAAAATGTTTACAAATATAGTTTTCCTTATTACTCAGTTTATCACATATGCTAAATATTTATAGTTGCTATGCTTAAATTCTTTGTAGTTATGTATTTGAGTTGTTTTTGACATACTTGTTTTTCAATTGTTTTGTTTTGTGATATATTTATTTTAGTGTAGGGACAAAAGTTAAGGAATGATTTCCTGAACAAAAAAAAATAACAGTGGCTCTCCGGGAGTGCCGACAGAAATGAAAACTTGAACGTGTATTTTTTTAATCGTCCAGAAATGTTTTATTGTGCAGGAAATACTTTTAGACGAAGTGTGTTTTTTATTCATTATTATAAACAACTACTACAAAAATTATATTACAATTTTCATTTAAATCACTATTGTACATGAAAAGTAATGCATATTATTTTACATACAAAAATTACAATCTATTTCTTAAAACGTAAATTTACAAATACATGAAATATGAAATTTAGTTAGTTGGTATTCTTTGAAATGAATACCAATGAAACTAATGAATTTTCATCCACAATTTCGACAACTTATCCACCATCATTATTACCATCATCATTATAATCATTATATTTCAGAACTGATACTATAGGTTTTTGGTAACTAAAATAGGAAACAAACAATTGTGATTCGAATCTACTTAAATATCTTATAAAGACTGCATCAATTGTAGTTTTATATCTCGTTGTGCTAAGATTACGATCATTGGTCATCGTTAAATGAAATTCTCTATGTAAAATTTCAATTAATAGTAGATTTTTATCATCCGCAAAGTTGATATTGAAATCCCCACTCAAAATCATTGGCAAATCATCAAATCTCATTCCAATTTTATCTTGAAGTAATGCAGAAGCGTCTTTAGAATAAATAAATAAATTTTCATACAAAAATTCTCGTATTGCATTTAAAGACTTATCCGGTGAAATATAAACAGCAACCATTACAATTAGCTGTCCATTTTCAGAGTGGCAACGATAAACACATATATCACCGATATCAGAAACATTCCCTTTTTCTAACTCTCGTAAGTGTATTTCGGGAACCAATAGTGCACAGGCAAGCAAGCGGCGGGCGACGCGCCCGCCTCGCCCTACCTCATACCGAACTATACACAATACATGTACATACCTATATACAGAGATGTTGGTTACAGTAACAGTGTGGCGAGTTCAATGTTTTTTCCCATTTCAAAAAATGCACAACGCGCCTAAAGAAGTTTTCACTTAAAAAAAAAATTAACTTATAGATAGAATAAATCCATATATAGATAGAATGGTGATCCAGATATTTTCTTGCAAACGTTTGGAACAAACATATTCCGCCAATTTCGTTTTGTATTTTGGAAAAAGATTTGATGCTGTAGTCTAAAAATAAACGTAAAAACAACAATAATCATGTAAAATAAAAAAAATAGAAGGAAAAAATCAATTCTCAAAAAATTCTCCTGCAAAAACCGAAAAGAATTTCATAAATATATTGATTTTAAATATTTGTACTCTCTTTTTGTATTTATATTTTCATATTTTATGCAATTTGTTTGGTTATTAACGTATTTAAGAATATTAAATAACTTATTGTGGTACTTTTTGAATGCACTATGTGTGTCTATTTACTCGGCAATATCTCACAATAAGAGTTTTTTACAAATGAAACTCTTCACAGTATAAAACTGAATGGTTCAAAACATTTAATCCGAAAAGTCATTTGAAATTGCTAAACTATATAATTCCAACTTTAGAAAATATTTAAATCCTAAAATGGGGAATGGCAGAAAAATATTAGTTAGTAGTAAATTTCTTATGGTTTATAAACTACATTACAAACTATACATTTTAATGTTAAAAAATGAAATATGCACTTCGATCAACTGTCGTTGTGAGATATGGAAAGCTCTCTAACAAAGAAGAAGGTTATGTTGAAAAAGAAAAATGGCTACTTTAAAGTTTATATAAAAAGTACTTCAGTAATGTTTCTAATACTTTGAGTTTATAGCGATATTTTAATATCCAAAAATATTCTATTTGTCTTTAATCAGGTACTAATATCAATTGTAAAATGTACGAGTGCCGCCAGAGCTAATGCCTAATGTGAAATTCTCTTTAACAAATTCTGCGAAGATATTTTTTTTCACATCGAGGTAAATTGTGCAAAACACAAATTCTACTTGATTTGAAGGTGAAGAAGTGAATGATGATGTTTAGGATATAATTTTTCAGAAGTAATGCACTACATATATATACATATATATATATATATATATATATATATAATTTTTATTTTATTAAAAATAAAAAGACGCCCTCCTCGACAAGCTTGGACGATAAATCGCGCAAATACTACTTTAAAAATATTAAAATTGGATTTCGCCAAATTGACATATCAGCATAAACGTTTTTCCTTTGTTGGCGTCAACATTTTGATATGTGTACGCATAAGTACGGGACACGGACTACGTACACGCATATACGGAAAACTTCCATAATTGACCCCACGATTGGCATATTACAACGAGCTCGGCATATTTTAGTGAGAGTGTTTCGGCGTGAAATTAACTTTATTGTTTAACGTCTCATAATGTTGTAATAATGTTTTCGCCAATATTGATATGACGTAAGCGAAATGTTTACGTGTGTTTAGTGTTGCTCATTTCTGTGCTTTATAATATAGTATTTTAGTGATTCAAAAATTGCACTGACATAGAGGTTAACAAACGAATTTTCAGGTTGCATATGCTATTTGATCACAGAGTGATATACAGTGAGTTTTTGAAATCCAAATTCTTGAACTCAATGCTTATAAACTCAGGGCATTTCATGGTCGTAATTACAGGGTTTATAATTTAAGCATCATATATTTCAAATCGTGCGTTACAGACATGATGCGAAGTAGTATGGAAATGTTCCAGCATGTGCATTCTCGACCACTCTGCGAACGAAAAATATTTCAGAAGAACTTTATTTTTTAGGGCCGGCAATATGCATAAAAAACTTTAAGCTTCTGCTGCGCCTGCTTATCGGAATTAGCGAACACTGCTTATTTATGGGATTCGTCGTTCAGACGTATATTTAACAGAGGTTCAACATTTCGAAAGACATGCGATATTGCCTTTTAAAATTAAATATTGAGATTATTATTAAATAATTTTTTTAATTAAATATTGAGCACATTATTTGCAGTGTATATTTTTTGTGTAATTATATAATACCTAACTCCATACAAGTTAAACAATTAAGTTTAGGAAAGTTAACTTCTACAAAGTTGTAACTGTACTTTGATATAAATTGAGTGATGTGTCCCAAAATTGAAAAGCCCTATAATGTTTCACCTGTTGGTGAAACCTTGCAGTGCCACGTCTTGGCTATTTACACCAAAACGAAATCAGCATCTATTTAGGCCTAACAGAATCTGAAGTTTGATGAAATTCTATGCATTAGTTCTTGAGATATAGATACCGAGAAAATCGTGAATAAAATAGCATAGCAGCGCCATCTGTCGGGATATTTACCCCAAAACGTAATCAGCGTCTGATTATATCACAGTCTAACAGAATCTGAAGTTCGATGAAATTCTGTGTATTAGTTCTTGAAACATAGCTATCGTGAGATCAGAAAAAAATTAACATAGCAGCGCTATCTGTTGGGCAAGTTACACCTAAAACGTATCAGCACCAAGTGCATGTATATTGTAAATCTGCAATGTACATTGTAAATCTGTTCAAAATACGACAAGAATTCAGTAGATATTGATGAAATAATACTACCATGATTTTCTAAAAGTTACACTTTTCAGCTTTTACACTGTCCTGGATTGCATAAATTATATTTATAAACATTTTTCCATGACCTGGCAAGTAAAACAGTAAAATTACCATTCCTTTACGGTCAATACTTCACGAGTTATGATGCATTCAATTTCAGGAAATTTCGGAGTTTTGCATTACTAAAGTGGAACAGTCAATCACATTGAGATATATCGAGAAACAGACAAACTGTACTTGATATAAAGTTCCATAGTCCGTAGTAAAGGTTTTACTGTTTTATTTGTCAGAACATGGAGAAATGGTTTCTAAATGCGACTAATAGGAATAAAATACTGTAAAAAAATTAAAAAAGTGTAACGTTTTCGATAATGAATGGCTGGAGTTTTTGTTCCAAATATCATCTTAGTTTCAACCTTACTTTTTAACACTTTTGCAATTTGCTTTGATGACGTATCTCTGAAAGATAAAAAAATGAAGTGTGTTTCCATTGTTTTGGCCTCTCTCAATAACATAATGAACTAATCGGATGTGCCAAACTCAAGACTTTCTTCTATCTCATACAGGTTTCACCTGCACCAAAACGTTTCAACACCAATTTATAACAAGTTCTAACTGAATATAAAATTTTATATTATTTCGTGCATTTGTTCTTGAGATATGATTATCGCTAAAATCGTGTAAATTCTGAAACATACAGCATAGCGCCACCTGTTGGGAGATTTACACCAGAACCTAAGCAACAACGACTAATGTCAACGTCTAACTGAATCTGAAGTTAGATGAAATTATGTGCATTAGTTCTTGAAATATAGCTATCGAGAAAATAAAAAAAGTAGCATACCAGTGCCACCTCTTGGCTATTTATACCAAAACGAAATCAACATCTATTTACGCCTAACAGAATTTAAAGTTTGATGAAATTCTATGCATTACTTCTTGAGATATAGCTACCGAGAAAATCACGAAAAAAAAGCATAGCAGCGCTATCTGTCGGGCTATTCACACTAAAACGTAATCAGCGTCTGTTTATGTCATAGTCTAACAGAATCTGAAGTTTGTTGAAATTCTTTGTATTAGTACTTGAGACATAGCTATCGTGAAAATCGTTAAAAATGTAGAATAACAGCGCCACCTGTTGGGCGATTCACACCAAAAACTTATTAGCACCAATCTATATCATGGACTAACTGAACCTAAAGTTGTATAAAAACTGTGCATTAGTTCTTGGGATAGAGCGCCCACAAAAGTTTTATCACATACAGACTCACAGACGGACTTTTTCTAAAAACAATCAAATCGTGTTCAAGACCTTCTAAAACGTATAAATCCGTCGAAAATCGAAAGTCGTAAATTTTCCTTAATGCAATAATTTGTTCTTGTAAAGATAGAAGAAAGTAAAAATGAAAGTTAGTTTGCGCTGTCTCTCTAAATTGCAAGTATCAGTAGAACCAGAACACAGACTTGTTCAAAAATACGTTTAGCGATTCAATAGTGCGCATTCTGAAAACATTTCAGAACAAAAAAATAAATGTTTTTTAATTAAAAAAATAATTAGAAAAACACACCATAAAATTACGCGTTAGGGATATAAAAAAACGAAACTAAATACAATTATAGTATACCATGTTCACCTTACCCCAGAAATTTAGCACAGCATTACCTTTAATGATTTTATTATTTCCTATAATCATTTCAATTGTTGATTAATTACATCAGTAACAGTCATTAGCTAATTTATCATTCGTTAATCACAGTATCGAGGCTGCTAAGCATTGCGTGTTGCGATAAAATCAAAGTTAACTTATTTTAAAGATATACAAATATTATAATACAGACATACATACAATAAATACAAAAATTGTATTTATTATATTGTATTATATTGATTATATTGTATGTATATCTGTATTATAATATTTGTATATCTTTAATTGCTGAATGCAGGCATTGTTTATGTGTGTTTTACACTGCTCAAAACAATTAAAGGATATTGCAGTTTTAGGTGGATTTTGTATCTGGGAAACTTTTTAGCTGATTGATACATGGTCGACAGACATAGTAAGTTATATGAGAATAAATTACACATGTTTGGCAGAAAAAATGCATTTTATTGCGCATTTGTGTACAAAAGGAAAAAAACACAATTTGTGCATATGAGAAAAAAAGAATAAGAAAAGGTGTTTTCTTCAAAGAAAATCATTTTCAGTAGGGGGGGGTATGGTTTCCACGGGCGGCCAGCAACGTTGAACACCTTTGAGGCATGGACTCAATGAGGCTATTAATGACGAGTTGGGGTATTCTGCCCCACTCTTCCAGAAGAGCTCTTTCCAGTTCTTGGAGAGTTTGGGGGGGTTGTTGGCGGCCAGAAACTCGTCTTCCTAGAGCGTCCCAAACGTGCTCGATTGGATTCATGTCTGGAGAACACGCTGGCCATTCCATTCGAACGATTCCTTCCTCGAAAAGGAAATCCTCCACCAGGTTTGCACGATGTGGCCTGCAGTTATCGTCCATTAAAATGAAGTTATCTCCGATTGCTGCAGCGTAAGGGACTACAATAGGTCTGAGGATCTCATCCCTATATCGGCGACCAGTCAGAGATCCATCTCGAATGATGTTGAGGTCAGTGCGCCCGTCAATGGAGATGCCACCATACACCAACACTCCTCCACCGCCAAATCTGACACTTTCGTGCACGAACGCAGGATTATTCCTACTGCCACGGTCCCTCCAGATGAAAATACGCCTATTATCCGGATGCACAGAAAAACGGGACTCGTCAGAAAACAGAATATTGCTCCATTCATTTCTCCTCCAGTTGACATGCTCGGTTGCCCACTCCCTGCGGTCGCGACGATGCCTTGATGTTAATCTAACACATACCATCGGTCGGCGAGCATACAGACCTACAGCATGGAGCCGGTTTCGGACAGTCTGAGTTGAAATCGTGGTGCCTGTAGCCGAGCGAAGGTGTTGTTGGAGAAGAGTAGCGTTCATGTTTCGGTGTCTCCGAGCTGTTAACGCTAAATACCGATCTTCATTGGGCATTGTTGCCCGTCTACGACCTTTCCCTGGTCTTCGGCCTGCACATCCACTCTCCAAAAAACGGTTCCAGATCCTGGAAATGACACTTTGTGACACTCCAATGGCTTGCGCTACTTCGGCTTGAGTTTGGCCCCCTTCTAACCTACCAACAATTCTCCATGCTTCTGAATCTGTCAAATGACTTCGCTGAGACATCGTACTCATCAAAACAAAGCAATCACTGAATGCCGATCATCCTTGTCTTCATTCTCTTTTATCCAGTTGAAAGTCAAATTTCATTCGCTGCCGCTGAAGCGACGTTTTTGACGTCGAACTCAAAATTTGCATACTCCACAGTTTGAAAACCAGAAAAATTTGCATTTGTGATTCTCTTCTTCTATTTTCGGCAAAAAAAATTTCGTTTATATCTTTATTTTATATAAAACTTCAAATATCCTTTAATTGTTTTGAGCAGTGTAATTAACTTATTTTAGTTACACGATAAACCGATACAAATTACTTAGCCTCGGCTTTGTTGTTATTGTCCATAATATGCCTAAGTAAGTAATTTGTAAATTACACGTAAATTTAACCAATTTTGTTATTTATAAGTTACTTATATGTCTAATTAATTTCAATGGCATAGAATCCGGATTAAACTCAACAAGCTATTTTAATATATCTGATTTGCGATTATAATTATTTAGGTAAAAAATAAGAGTGTAAATAAATTGAGAAACGTTTAGAATACCAAAGGTTTTATCAATCAATGTATAGTACTGTTTTTGGTAGTATTCAGTGTACTATTCAGCGTACCATTCAGCATATTATTGCTACAAAGAATATTTAATGCACCCATTTCGGTACAATGAATGCTACCGGAAATAGTATACAATAATTGGTAATTTTTTTAAAGTCAAAACAATGTTCTATTTATCTATATTGAACATCGCCGAGTGAAAATGCCAATCGAATTGGGAATCCGTTGGAATCATCGGATTGCGAGTAATGAGGACATCTTCACCTTTGAAAGGTCCTCTCAAGACTGTTGCTTCTACGACGTTGCTCATTAATTTGTTTACTGCAAGCCACATGCCGTTGCAAAGCTTTGTATAGTACTATTTTAGGCTGCATTCAGTGTAGTATTCAGCGTACAATTCAGCGTATCATTTCTAAAAGAATATTTAATGCACTCATTTCGGTACAATGAATGCTACCGGAAATATTATACAATAATTGGTAAATTTTTGAAAGTAAAATCTTTGTTCTATTTACCTATATTGTATATCGCCGAGTGAAAATACCAATCGAATTGGGAATCCGTTGGAATCATCGGATTTCGAGGAATGAGGACATCTTCACCTTTGAAAGGTCATGTAAAGATAGTTGCTTCTACGACGTTGCTCATTATTTATTTTACTGCAAGCAACGAGCCGTTGCAGAGCTTTGACCGGTTGATATTTCGCAACATGATAATTTGCGCGCCGATTTTAAATTAAAGTACGTGCGGTGGCATCCCTGACAGATCGAATAAATTCCAAAATTCTGTTGGATAATTAACCGCTTCGTCAACATCCACAACAGTGTCGACGGACTTGTATGTGACTACCTCGCATTGAATGTTAGATTTATAATATTGTTAAGTTCGTAGACGTCTTTGTTCTTGGCCGCAAGAATAGCTCGTTCACTCAGTTATTCGTGATTCTTATAATTGGTTTGAATATTGGGAAATACTTTTTCAACCAATTCTTCTTTTGACGTCACTAAATTGCAGAAGTTATACGGAAATAAAATTCGTCCTGATTTCAGATCAACTGGCACATTTTCGTTCCAAATTTTCAGCACTTGGTGTGAGAATATCTCAGCTGATCGATCGTTTTGCAGCTGTACATGCATATTTATAGTTAAGGATGACGTCTTTTCATGCAGCCACAAACTACAGTATTTCAGGTAAGCATATATCTCGTCCGCTGGTGTCGATCGATGAGTTACATGTAATGTTTGCCTGAAATCTCCTGCAAGCAATATTAATGCGTTCTCAAATTGTCTGATGAAGAACAATATCTATAGTTTGGAATTGATCTCCGACTATAACAATTGCCACTTCGTCAATAGTTTGAACATTAAATCTCCGCACATGTTCTCCAGCAGGCGTTTTGTTAGCATGGATAACAGTCTCGTGTGTATGATATGGCATCATGTCGATTGCTGTTTTGAACATACTCTCTAAATTGTTTTTTCGTGAAGAAGTTCTTGTAGTTGGGGAAGGATGGGCTTTTATATGCTGGTGGAAATTCCGCAGCGTGCATTCAATTCATCATTGCCATCACCGATGAAATACATTTGTAGGAATTTATGTTGACCATCTGGGAACGGAAGCAAGAAGCCGGCTTTATGATAAATTTGTCCTTTCACTTTCTGCGCCGAACGACGTCATTTGGAAGCATGAGTTGTATTTCCTGATGTTAGATAGGAAATGCTTTGATTCGGCGGGATATTCGACACGCAAAGTTTTTAATGAATATGGCGGTTCTCCAAGTTGAGATAGTTAAATTTTTCTGGCGGCGCAACACATTCCTATCGTTTCTCCATTAAATTTCAGAACCTTGCAATAAGGATAAACTTCAGTCAGAGTGCCAATGAGAACATGTCGGCTCCAACTATAATCATCAGCTGGGTTGTACCGCAATGCAAGGCGGTTGTAATCGCATGATTGCTGAGCACGGAGTCGTGTTTGACGCTCATCTGCTGTTGATAACGCAGCAGATCTGAAACTGCAGAATGCACTTGCCATGCTCGCAATCGCGCATATTCAAGTCTGGCTGCACGTTGCTCAGCCGCTCCTCGGCACGTATTTGAGCCTTTCTTTGTCTGAACCTTTTTTTCTCTCGGTCACTGATGCTCGTTCTTCCTCAGTTTGATTTGCAATTACTCGTCGAACTTCCTCCGTTCCACGAGCACGACGACCCAATTTTGAACTTCTTTGAGACATTATTTGGATGAACTAAATCAGATAGATTGCACTGAAAAAGAAGAAAAAAAGTTATAACAAACACATATAAAATTGCAAAAAGGAAAAAACACGAACTAAAAAACAAAAATATATAAAGATAAAAAAATATTAACGAAATTTTTCCGATAGGGCCTATTGGGGTGGGAAAGTGGCGAGGAAAGGTTACTGGAGGTCCATATTATGAAAGAGTGGTCAAAGGCCTTTTTAATGATATATAAGATGATGGGTGGTGGAAAAAAATTTGCCCTCTCCGGGGGACAAATTCAGGGGAGGGAGAATTGTAGGCACATAAAAACACGCGTGTATTCGAATGCAACGCTGCACAGTGGGGCGTTTTGGGGATCTAGGTGGACAAAATTATTGCGTTGAAGTTTAATTAGGTTTTGCTGGGTTTTCGAATGTATCAGTAATAAAATAACCAATCAGTGATAAATATTTGACTTATTTAATTATTTATATTATTATTATTATTATTATTATTATTATTATATTATTACTTACATTATTATTATTTTTTAAATTATAATATTGTATTGTCATTGAAACTACACATGTATTCAAAGTTTCAGCTCAATCGGATAATTAAAAGTGGTGAAAATTGACTTGCAAGATTTGAATTAAACACTCAGACGCACACTTCAAGTTAATATAACTTAATGATTCGCAAACTTTCGCAGGAGCTGTTTTAAGTTTTCAATACTTTAGGAATGGCACTTTGTTTTAAAAAAATGCTTATTGCTTAATAATGCTTAATACTGTATTAAAAGTCAAGATGAAGTTTGAAAACAAGATGGCGCTTATTTTCAAACAACAATAGGTTAAATCGTGTGACAAACATGTGACATATGTCCAGTAAACTCCTGCTTTCGAATAAAACAGAAAAGTCACGACTTGCTTTCGAACTTACAGAAAAATGATGCAACTGTTGAAAGTCTCTCAAATCAACTGCCTTCTTTACGGTCGTAGTTAATCGACACATCGGGTTTTTTCTACAAAACTCGTACGGATCTCGACGAAAGAGACATTCAGCTACCAGTATACGCGGTCTTGTTAAATTCCGAGATAATCGGAAAAATGAATTTTGTCCACCTAGGTCAGCAATAAGCTGTGCGCTGTGTCAAAATTTCAAAGAAATCGGTGAAGAACTTTCGGAGATTTAAGATTTTGAACAAACGAATATTTACATTAAGTTACAGATATATAAAGTTACAGATATATAAAGTTACATTAAGTTAAATATATATAAAGTTACATTAAGTTAAAGTTGTATAAAGTTACATTCAGTTATATTAAGAGAAAGTCGCGAGTTTTAAAATGCAGACTAAATTGTGGAAGAATATCTCACATTGTTAATTATCTTGCGATACGTTAGATAGAATTAAAAGTTATTTAAGATGACAGTTCCTTAACTCACTCAAAAGTTCCAAATTATATGCTGAATTTTGACAATTCAGCATACGAATATAATAATATAATAATAACAAATATAACAAATATAATATGCTGTAAAAGCATATCTCACATTGTTATGCATCTCACAGGAACATGATATCCCATATTCTTCAGCAATCCAAAATTCTACTAATCTTCTAGTTGGTCTGCGACTGCCACGTTTAGAAAAAGAAGTTTTTCTTTTCCAAAATATTAATACAGTCTATTATGTTCTGTGGAAATTTGCTCTTTTCAGAACATAGCTAAGCCAATTGGATAGAGGCATGGAAAGTTTCTTTATATGGTATATTGATGTGATAGTGCACTCTAATATATAGTGAAGAGATGTGCCCCTGAGGCCATATACACCGAGACTTGAAGGAGAAATACTCTAATAAAACATACGAGATTCTATTTTTGTATAAAGACCGGGATGCTAACTAATCTCGTTCACAGAAGTTTAGATCTTGCGCCATGGTCCGCCACAAATCCCTGCAATGAAATAAATGCAATAAGATAATACGTAATAAATTCAACTATTTTAAGGAACGAAATGCTTTTGGTTTTACGAAGATTGGGGATTAGAATGTTATACACGATTTTCAATAGGGAACTTATTATCGCCAACATTGTAACCTCAATTAAATTCTCCCTTTTCTCATTGAGTTATTGTTATACACAACATGAAACATTTTAAAATTTCAGTTTTTACAAATAATAAAAGAGATATAAGATGTCATATGTTAATAACATTTTATAATTAGATTTACATCTCATACGGAACAATATAATATATTTCTGTTATACTTTTTAAGAGTTGCTACATAAATTTCAAAGCTTTGTGTTTTCTTTTATAAAATTTCTAACGCTTGCAGAAAATCAATAATTTGTCATTAATAACTAAAGTTTAGAAAAGTTTTATTGCAAATATAACGTTAACTTAGGCAATGTTGGATATATATTTAAATTCAAAATAGTTTAATATTTAATAAGTGCAAATACTTGATGTAATTCTCACAGACAATTCAATATTAAAATTCATCTGCTTAAAGTTCTCAGTACGTTCAACCATTAATTAAATTTCTATTTTATTATTGAATGTTCAAATATTTATATTTAAATGTTATGCAAATGTATTCAATATCACCGGGAAAGTATTGGATTTCATGAATCTTGCGTTTCATAGATATATTTTGGATGGAAATATTAGCTATGATTTATTAGTAATATAAATCCTTAGAAAGTTTCATTCACATACTTTAACGAATTTTTAAGTTTTAAACAGAGTGTTAGAGAATGCATCACGTATGTTGTTATTATTTTTCATTTTACATTTTTATAGAAATATCTAAAAGCAATTTAAATATTTACTCCTCAAAATATTTTTAGTTTCGTGATGTTTCAATACTGTTTTGAACGTTTTTACACAATTTTTAATCCAGATTATTTTTGCTTGTGAAATGCATTTTAAACGAAGTAAATATCAGTAGTTCCTCTAATGATAATTTTAAACGCTTTATGTTAGCATTGATTGCATATGTTGCATATGTTAGCATTGATATGCAAGCATTTTTTATTTAAACATCACATGTGTACATTTCACATTTATGCCGTAATCTGAATGTGAGATATCTATAATTAAAAACTTGTACTGAATGATAGTTACAAAGAACTTTTTATAAAAATGCTTTTACTATATATAAAAAAAACTCATAGTTACTGGAATGGCAAATTGTTTTATTTATCTATAAAATGTAGAGGAATTAAAACCACCATAACTAAATTCATAAGAAAAACATACGACATGTAGAAATTATTGTCAAATAATGCAGATATCTTAACATATTGGTTATTACATTCTTTAACATGTATTCTTTAGTTCTTCTATATATTCTCTATTAAACGTTATTTAAATTTAAAAAAAATAATAATAATAAATCAAATAAAAATTTTTATATTAAGCATATAAATTTAAAATTCATTTATTTTAAAATAACAATTTTTTAAACATTTTTACTATATTATAAATCTCTTCCTTTATGTGAAATGCACATATGCACCCAATAGGAACCTGCGGGACTGAAGTTGGATTTCTGCTTCTCTGTATACTTGCATTACTCATCCGTTAAATTATCGTGAGCGAACAATAAAAATGTATATATTATATAAATATAAAGACTAATACTAACATGTTATTTCTCCTAATGTCTCTCTTTGCTGCTACTCGTTGATGTTTGCATTGCTTGTATGCTATCTTGCGATATTATGCAAGTATCCTATTTCTTCCTATGACATGCTATCCACAATAGCTTCAAAATTATTTTTAGTAATAAATCGTAATATTTTTTTCGACATTAACAACAACATGACATCTTCGACTTACGGGTATCTATATCTATATTTCCAAACGACATACTTTATAGACAATAAGATAGGCTCTCATCTATCAGAAGTTTCAAAGTTTTCTGTGAGAGAAACAAACCATAGTCTATTGCGAAAATAAACTATTTTATTAATATGCATAAATATGCATTTACGCATTATGCGTTAGTTAATGTCTGGTCTAATCTATCTCAACTGATATTATTTCTATACATTTTACAAAATATCAGCAGATTTTGAAGATAATATTTCAAATATTTGATATATTTATTTTAAACTTCTACATTGCTGAAACAATTTCATAAAAGTAGTTTAAATAGTGATTTAAGAAATGTACAATATATAAATAAGTTATTTTCTCTAAATATTTATCCGAGACTAAACAATACTTGATTTCTACAAAGAAATTCGATATTGAGAATAAATAAATAATATTTAATAAAATGTTCTTTCTGTTTCTTTCTTTATGTCTCTTGAGATTTATGCTATACATGCTTTTGTTGATATTTACGTATACTTTTATATATTTTGCTAAACATATTATCAAATCTCATAAAAGTTTACAAGTTGTATTCTTTCTGATCACAATAATCTCGATAACATCTTAAGTTTGTATGTTTTCAGACGATTAAAATTAATGTATAAAGAAAATATTTTCTTGGCAGAAGATTAAAAGATAAAAAAATATATTGTATAGCATAATGGCTTATTTCTAAAACTTTGGAAATGACTTTTAAATGAATCAAAGCTTTTGTATCATAAAAGTTTAAATTAAAGCTGTATTTGTTACATTTTCCTTATTTTTTTATATTACTGAGTAATGTATATTAGTTCTGGGATGCTTTAGCTTCAGATATATTAAAATCTACAAATTTGAAATTTCCCATTGGTAATTTGTAATATAAGAAAATTTACAAAACGTAAACTAAAAGGGAAATATTAAAAAAAATCAAGTTATAAATTTAATTTAACTGATTAAAATAATTAAATTTTATTATTTTAAAGGTAATTTATGTAATTCAGATTATACATTTTGATTTTGTAAGGAAAGTAATTACCCAAAAAAGAGACATATCCTGTTTTACTATTTTTATTTTTTCTAATAAAATCTACATTTAAAAACACAATTTCACATTTTACCCAACAGCATCAATGTTGCGACCCACGTGCTCGAACGCTAATTGTCAGCCCACCTATCGAACATTAGTTATGCATTATTTAATGATAGAATTTTTCTGCAAATAAAGCAGGCAATGATTACTATTCGGACATGGCATTGACGATTGGCCGATGGCCCACAGGTTCTCTATCCCTACAATGTATAATAAAACGACAGTAAATATATTTTCACATATAAGCTGATACTTAAATTCTGAAAAAAAGTCAAAGAAACCGTATACCTGATAAGGTATCTAATGATAATATGGTTATTACTGGTAATATGGCCAACCGTCAATACTCTTAATTAATTTCATTGGAATCCAAAGAATAGTGCTTGAATCTAGTCGCTCGAAGTCAGATGGACATAGTTTAGTATCGGGTTGCCTGCAATCCTTGATCACGTGCACGGGAGGGCAGTCATTGTTGGTTAGTTGTTAGTTGCGTGGCTATATTATAAATTTGTCTCTGGTAAATTTGTTAATTTTCTTATATAAACAAAGTATTTGTATTTACTGTTATACATAATATTATAGCTGGTTTAATGCTGTTTTTAACTGTATAAACGAATTTCAATATCGGAGTGCGCAGACAGAATTACGAACACTTTTATAAAATTGGTTTTTGTTAACAATATGACCAGATGGGCTAAAAAGCTGTAGATATGATATTATGTGTTGTTTGTCGTAATTAAGTGCATAATAAATGTGTGAGGCTTACCAATTAAAATACAAAAGTTTTCATTTGCTCTACGCGTTAAAGAAACGAGTTATTATTATTTTTTCATATATATATTTTATTTTATTTTTTGTCTAAATTTACTTTATATTATTTTTTCTATTATCTTTATAAATTTTCAAAACATACTTTTATTTACTATTTGGTGTTTTTTCTGCGTTAAATATAGACCTTTTAATTCTATGACACCTATGGACATATTACCTTCATTAACTAGCATTTTTTTAATAAACTGCAGCAGGTGTACGTTTTGACTAACTTAAATTTTAATACATTTTTCCAGTGCTAAAGGGCCAATTTTTTTAGTCAATTATTACTGTTTTTTAAAATCAGTTATTACTACGGTGTAAAAATGTCTAACCTTAGGATGTCCATATTACCTGCAGACACGTATGATAAATAGAAAAATATATGCAATGAAAACTTTAAAACATAATAAATTACTTACTAATATCTTTAACATATCGATTTTTATGATTTGGTATTCTTTTACTGACACAGAGAGTGTATCAAGTAAGACTTGGTTGTCACTTATAACAATTAGACAAGAACCCACTCTTTAAGTCGTTAGACGGTTTTGTCGTCATCATCAGTATCCTGTAGAAAACTGTCTTGTGTGCTATCAGAACATTATATACATCCTTCACCATCTGTTGACTAGAGAAAAAATTAATTGTACAATTCAATGCAAAACCGTGGATACCCGGTTTTGTCCCAACAGACCAAAAAAATCTACATCGTTGTTAGCAAGGATAGCTGGATGTACACTCTTCTACTTGGCACCAAACTATCTCGTTAAAGGTTTAGAAAGCAGTGGTTTACTTACCAAAACTGATCCGTCAAGATGGATTTGTTTTAAGAGTAGAAAAAGACGGCGGAAAATTGAAACTTTTGAGGGGAAATACTTCTCAATAGCACACTGAGAAAAATGACATTTTCAAATCTGGGTAAATCTATGTTTTCATTTTGTTACAAACTTTTTGTTTCAAATATGACGAGCCAATGCTTTCAATTCTGAAATAACAGAAACACTCAGAATATTGAAACATGGATATACTCAAAACTGAGCAAATAGAAATCAGTTCATACTCATTTTTGAAACATGGGCATACTAAAAAATGATTATAAGCAGTTCAAACTCATTTTTGAAGCATGGAAATACTCAAAAATGAGCACATAGAAGTCAGTTCATACTCATTCTTAAAAACATGAACAAACTCAAATTTGAGCACATGATGTTTTATTCTTGATTTTGTTCATGTTTTCAGAAATGAGTATATACATGTTTCAAACTTGAGTAAATTTGATTCGGAGCCATGTTGACTATGCGACGTACTCAGATTTAAGTATTTTTTGCTCAGTTTTGAAAATGTAGTTTTTAAAGTGCATTGTATGGACTCAGAGATTAACTCACTTCAAAAGCCGATGGCATACTGCTAGGGGACACTAAGGAATGCAATTCAAACGTGCGAGCATATAGAAATCAGTTCATACTCTTTTTTCAAACATGGATATGCTCAAATTTGAGCACATGATGTTTTATTGTTGAGTTTGTGCATGTTTTCAGAAATGAGTATATACATGTTTCAAACTCGAGTAATTTTGATTCGGAACCATGTTGACTATGCGACATACTCAGATTAAAGTATTTTTTGCTCAGTTTTGAAAATGGCGTTATAAACTGCAGTGCATGGACTCGGAGATTAACTCACTTCAAAAGCCGATGGCATACTACTAGGGGACACTAAGGAATGCAATTCAGACGTGTGCTGTCTACAGGGTAGCACCCATCAGCGAGAAAGCAGAATACCCGGTTTTAGACTATTCTGCCCTATGTAGTTTGCTTTTATATTGCCCGATAGAACCAGAGTCTAAAAAAGAATTTTAAAGTATGCATAAAAATTAAATAAAGTTCATACAATTATATAATGCAGGAAGCTTCTTTTTTTGTGTTTCTTAAGTATTTTGTTTGAATGTGCATTCAAACAATCGAATAAACACATATATATATATATATATATGCATACAAACGAAAATTTACAAAATTATATACTATAGTACAAGAGTTATAGAAACATTTGTTCAGAAGCATATTTCACATGTTTCGATAAACGAAATTACTTTTAATAAATAGAAAATGGAACAGAAAGTGTATTAACATAAAACAAAAACGTAATGAGTGAAAAATGCTTCTGCAGGGTGTAACTTTTTCACATTAAAGTATTTTTTATCAACAAATATATGATTTTTTTATTGAGGAGTCTTTAATATATTCGATCTAGAAATTTAATGAAATAATTCTCAAGTATTCAAGTAATTCTCCTTTTAGAAAGAATTCGAGTCTAAGATGCTAATGCCATTATTTATATTTGTTTTAGTGTATTCATTGAATGATATGGTGTTTTAATTAAAACTGATAATTATCTGCGATGTTTTAATCCTCAAATTTTAACTAGATAATACAATTACGATTTCAGATATTTCGTATGCAAGATAATAATTTACTTTCCTTCCTGTATTCAAAACCACCCATAGTGTTAGTTTGAGGAAATCACAAATTTGTTAAAAAGAATATATTTAATTAGAAATCTAATATTATAAATATGAACATATTCTTCATAAAATGTATTTGTTACGTTTAGTTCGAATGCATTTCGTTTTTACCTTTACATAAATTTTTACACGCGACACATTTTTCATATTATTCATTATATTCGCAAACATTAGTTTAAAATTGTGCTTTTGATTTTGATATGCATTTTGATATGATAAAAAGAATCTGTACAATTTGTAAGATTGTAATGTAAAACATTATATAGGATCATACAAATACGAAACAAATTTTAAAATTACACTAATTTCTGATCCACTTTATTCTTAAAACCTACGAATTCATTAGAATCTGTGGCGCTACAATCCCTAGGGATCATGGCCTGTGAATAACGGCTGGTTTTGAATACAGAAAGAAAATTATTATCTTATATACGATTATTATATGATTAGACGACGGTTATAGACGACTAGGGGTCTCAGCCCCCTACTCGCTTACGCTCGCCAACCCTTGGCAGAAAGGTGCCACAGGTTTTCTCAGGAACTTTACACCAAATTTTTTACAGTGTGTATGCAGTATGGGGAACCGCAACATCACCCAGTCAAAGGTAAATAAATAGCGACCTAAAGATTATTAATACGACCGGTGTCGATATTCTGTAATCAAGTTGCCATTCATTTCTCTGTTAACAGGGGGATGTTGCGGACCCAAAAGCTGCATATTCCGCTGTCGTGACAGCTTGCAACTGTTTCCGTAATTGATTAAACAAGATCAATTACATCTATTAAGATCAGCTTGTATAAAATGGTTAATTAAATATGTCGCTGCCTCCCTGACAGTTAAAAGAGGAAAATCCTATAGTGCTAAATCGAGCAAATAATGTGAATGGGAAAGTGCTCTGAACCCAAAATGGGTTAAAGTAGTTTGTGCAATCGCAGTATGGTAAAGCTTTACTTAATATAATAAGCTTTACTTGCATATCTTAAAAAACATACATTAATAAAAATTAATTTTAGTAAATAGATCGAGTGCGATATAAATATAAGTGCTTTAATCGTACAAAATTGTAGATATGTAGCATCAATACTGAGACTCAAAACATTTGATTTCATATATATAAAAAATATCTATATTTATTATACTTACTACCTTATTACTACTGACCCTTATTAAACTTACTATAATAATAATTCATTAAATATTGTTCGAAAATTCTAAGACAATCTGTCTTTCCGAATTTTAAATTATAGTAAGATTTTTGACTAAGACCATTTTAAAAGTTTGCTTAAGAATTACACAAATATTTTATTCGAATTTCGTATCATAACACGGCCGCCGTCTTGGGAATTTATTAAATACAGCGTCTAATTAATACAAATAAAAAGACATTGCTATTTTTTATGGTAACGTGTTTAAATCTTAAAAAGGTACGATTATTTTTTTAAGCATAAATGAATTCTACTAACTCGCAAATGTTTGCGAAATATTTGCATAGATTCTATTTTTTTTTTTTTTTTTTTTTTTTTTTGCTTACAAATATTTCAATTTCTAGCCTTTTTTGGGATTTCGTCAATGCCAGTAAAATCCAAATACTAATTATGCTATTTAGAAATTATGATTGGAAATTTCATACAGTGGGTAAAAAGAAATTAAGACGCCAGTTACAGGCAAAATAAATATATCTTTGAAATCTATTTTTGTAACTTAATTTACGAAACTCCCAATGGGATATTTTTTTAAGAAGGCATATTTTACTGCATTGATATAAAGCAATTTTTGCTGCCTTTAATACATTTAAATGCATTAAAAATATTTACTGAATATATTTATACATAAAAAAGACATGTCTTAGATTAAATAGCTAGTGTCGATAATTTTGAAAAAAAAATTGTCATTTTAATCACTTTGAAGATTTTACTGTTTTTATTTTTATTTTTATTATTTTTTTTTACCTTTTTCAGAAAAATAATATTTTTGAATTAAAAACATGAAGATAAAACAAGAAAAATACAAATTGGAAATTGTACGTCAAACGTGACAAATGAGGTGCTTTCGTATAAAAACTAGTTTTATGAATATTCAGATCTTGGTGCAATAACTTGTGCACTCTTATGTAAAAATTCATGAATACAAGATTTATTTAAAGTGCAGATTTTCATATTATAGATATTAATTTTATTTAATGAAATTAATTTTCAATACACATTTATAAACAATTAATTACAATTCTGTTACATTAAAATTATACTATGCGCAAATATCCAATACAAGACAATGTAAAAAAATCATCGTTATCATTTCTCTGAAAAAAAAAATATATGGTCTGTTACTATGATAGGATTAATTTCCGTAATAAAATAACAATGTTGGCAACATTTTATATTTTGTTGATATTTACTGGAAATTTCAATGGGAAACTTAGGCCTAGCTTTGAAAATTTCAGAACTTCAAATCCATATTTAGAGTGTTTTTCCATTTAATATCTATTTCTCCGGAAACATCTATCCAAAAAAAAAACTGTCGGTAGATTATATGATTGTTTTAATTAAACAATTTTAGTTTAAAAATTCGGTAATACGGAAATAATATGACTCTATCTTAAATATGATTTAATCACCATGACAACCTAGAATCATTTCCTATCATGGTGTACCATTGAATTAATTACGTATGATATGATTTAATAGAATGAAGAAAACTTTTATACATCTTTTTAAGTTTTGATTCGATAATCATAAAATTTGAAATGATTCGACAAAATTCTGCAACGATTATATATATATATATTCAGACAATAATTTCAAACCATTCGATTGGGAAGTTCTTGAAATGTTATATTATGCGTACAGACAGACAGACAGACGGACTAGACGACGACTATAAGTGCTACGTATTTATATAATTACGAACGCACCTGAAAAAAGAAAAAATCTTTGTAAGATATATGTATGTAACACAATTTCACAACATCTCAAAATATCATTAACTTCACATATTTTGTAACACATCTTAAAATCTTGCTTTCACAAATTTACAATGTCCTGCAAAAGTAAAAGTGCAAACCTTATTTTTGTCTTTAACAAAAACTTTCACTACAGATACGATCACTACACAGACGATATGCGTCAACAGAAATTTTTTTTTCTTATATTTGGACAAAATATTGATATGTTTTTAATTGGTTTAAATTATAACCACACCTTTTAAAAATATACTGGTGAAATTTAAAAGCTGTATCTTTAAAAATAAATAAGTTATTAAAGAATTTATGTGCAGTGACAGAATTTAAAATGTTCATATTTTCATAACTTGCGTGTTCAATAAATACTAAGGCTTTTTTGCTAATTCAGCTAGAGGTCTGATTTTTTTTGTACTTGTTTTCCATAGTGTATTTAACATTTTTGTGCATAGATTTAACATTCAAGTTTATAGTTTTTTATTTATTTATTTATTAAATTGTGAGTTTGTTGAATTTCCTTGATTTTTTAATATACGCGAAAGAAAAAAAATCATATTAAATGCAATATCCTATACGTATAAAAATATATGCGCAGTTTTATGTAGAGTATTTTTTAATGATTGCGGAAAAATAAATCAAAGCAAAAAAATTCATATTAAAAAAAAAAATAGTAAGAATTTTTGAAAAGTTAATTTAAAAAAAAATTACATTTTAGTAAAATAGGCTGATTTACAAGATTTTTTATAAAATATGTATTTACTTTTTAATATTAAATGAAATGTAACCACAGATTTTTCAGTATTATAAAAAAAAAATTGAAAATTGAAAAAAAAATAGTTTAAAAAGTATACAGTGTACGAACTAGCACTGAAAAAAAAATAAGCTTGTTCGCAGACACAGAATTGGCTCAAAAATGAAACTAGTCGTTGGGGGGACCACCGTAATACTTACCCATCATGGATATGCATAATATAAAATATGAAAATAAAACATGTGTAAACTATTTATAAAATGCATTGCAATTCGAATAATATCGTGGCTTGATGACGTCATAAACTTTAAATGCTCTATTACTGAATTGCGTAAAAGAAACATCCTTATAACTCCAAAAATGATAATTATATTAACTAACGGTTTACTGCGTCGGATTAAGCGTCTTATTTCCAATTAAACTATATCTTTTAATTGAAATTTGAATGAAATACAGAGTTATGAAAAATCAAAGAGTGTGGAAAATAGGATTATAAATATCTCGGAAGCTAATTATCCGATCGACTTCATTCTTTATGCAAAATTTATGTTTTTGTATTGTATTTTACATTCATTCCTTAAAATAAACATTTTCGAAAATTTTTATATACCTTTTATCAGACGAATATTTCCGGAATCCGAAAAAAATAGTTCAGGATATTCGAGGTTACTGAAATTCAGTAAGCTTCTTCCCATTCTTACATACTAAGTACATACCAAATTTCAAGTCTCTATCTCAATTTTTTCTAGATATACAGCGTTTACAGACACAGACACAGACAGACGGGCGGTAATTTTTTTTTTCTAAAAATATGTTTTTTGGAATCACCAGTGTCTGAGAAGTGTAAATCCGTCAATTTTTTTTTTTTCGATTTTCAAAACGATTACAAGACTTACCCTATACTACGTATGATGGGTAAGTGGTATGATGTGTACGATGATGTGTATAGTGTATGAATTAGCACTGAAAAAAATTAAGCTTGCTCGCAGACACAGAGATGCCTCAAAAATGAAAAATGACGGACTTACACATAGAAAACTGGATGTTTTTAAAATTTTACAAAATGTATATGAAACTTATTTAAGTTATCGCAGGATATATGTTATTAGTAAGTAAATTTTTATACACATAACGACAAATGAGACAATTTTCTCATTTTTAATTTTTCGGTGATTAATGATTTTAAAACATTACCTAACTTATTATATGTAATGAAATTATATGCAAGTGTTTATATACACTTAAATTTATGTGTTTGATAAAATGTTACATGCATTTTACACAAGTTATAAGATTAAACCTGTTATATTTGCAAATGAAAACTTTAAGCTGATTTTTCTCCATGTTCATATTTTTATAACTTGCTTGTTCGTTAAATACTAAGGCCTTTGTTGCTAATTTAGATAGTGATTTTAATTTTCTTTTTACTTGTTCTCCATGGTGTATTTAAAATTTTTGTGCATGGAATTAACATTCAAGTTTATAGTTATTTTTTTTTAAATATTTAAATTTAGAGTTTGTTTAATTTCCTTCATTCTTCAATATACACGAGAAAAACAAAATCATATTAAATGTAAAATACCATACATCTAAAAATCCATGCACAGTTTTGTGTAGTATATTCTAAAAAATATGGAAAAAAATCGAAGCAAAAATATTCATATTTAAAAAAGTAGTAGGGACTTTTAAAAAGTCAATTTAAAAATAAAAATAAAAAAATAGGCTGTTTTACAAGATTTTTTTTTTAAATATATGCTATATTTACTTTTTAGTATTAATTATAATGCCACCACAGATTTTGTAGTATTATTTAAAATTGCAAAAAATAGTTTAAAAAGTATACAGTGTATAAATTAGCACTGAAAAAAATTAAGCTTGCTCGCAGATACAGAGATGCCTCAAAAATGAAAAATGACGGACTTACATAGAAAACTGGATGTTTTTAAAATTTTACAAAATGTATATGAAACTTATTTAAGATATCGCAGGATATATGTGATTAGTAAGTAAATTTTTATACAAATCACGACAAATGAGACAATTTTCTCCTTTAAAATTCTTCGGTGATTAATGATTTTAAAACATTACCTAACTAATTATATGTAATAAATTATGTGTAAGTGTTTATATATACTTAAATTTATGTGTTTGATAAATTTTTAAATGAATTTTACACAAGTTATAAGATTAAACCTGTTATTTTTGCAAATGAAAGCTTTAAACTGATTTTCTCCATGTTCATATTTTTATAACTCGCTTGTTCTATAAATACTAAGTTTTTTTTGCTAATTTAGATACAGTTTTGAATTTTCTTTTTACTTTTTCTCCAAGGTGTATTTAATATTTTTGTGCATGGATTTAACATTCAAGTTTATAGGAGTTTTTTTTAATATTTAAATTGAGAGTTTGTTGTATTTCCTTCATTTTTTAGTATACACGAAAGAAAAAAAATCACATAAAATGTAAAATCCCATACATCTAAAAATCCTTGGAGAGTTTTATGTAGTATATTCTAATGGATGTGGAAAAAATTCGAAATAAAAATATTCATATTTAGAAAAGTAGTAGGGATTTTTGAAAAGTTAATTAAAAAAAATTAATTTAATAAAATAGGCTGTTCTACAAGGTTTTTTAAAAAAATTATTTAATTTTTAGTATTAAGTATTGTGTCACCACATACATTACAGTATTATTCAAAATTGAAAAAAAAAAGTTTCAAATGTACGGTGTCCCCTTAAATTTCAATTTTTTTATATGCACGTACGATAATTTGTGACAACAATTACAATTTATCTAAGGTAGAATAAATTTGGAAAGAAGAGAAAATGGTGTCGACGCTCCAACAAAAAACATTCAAAATCGCATAGCACTATTAAATATAAAACATCTGTATAAATTTAATTTTTCAAATGCGGTACATCCTTAGAGAATTCATTGTTATTTCTGAAAGCATGAAAATATTTAAAAAGCAAAACTTATTTTAAGAACTTTATTGAAATTATATTAGAGCTGTTATCTGGGTACATGACTTTACATATGAAAACATAATTACTTAAAATAAAAAGCTCTTTTAATTAAAAGAAAATACGTTTTTCTATATAACGCCAACGTGAAACATTCGGATTACCTGGGATTAGAAAAAAAAAGTAATTCCTTTTTAAAAAATGTTTTAAAGTAATTTCTTAATAATTTTAAAGTGCATGGTTTTATTTTCTTTACATAGAAACGCTGAAGATTAATCCATAAGTTTTTTTTTTTTTTTTTTTTTTTTTAATTAGATGACAATTTTCTTAACATTTTTTAATTATTATGTTAGCTCTTCTAAGAAATATTTTACTTCTTTTATCTGTTTAACAAAAATAATTTCAGCACGGTGTGTTTTATTTTTTTTTTCTGCTGACGTAAACGTTGTATTAACGGAAGAAACTATGATACTTAAAAACATTTATGCATTACACAAACAAATGAGGAAAAGTAATTATTTTCTCAATATTTAAATCATAATTTACAATTGAATGCAAACTTGATACAATATTCGTGTAATAAAATACTTTTTTTGTACATATAAAAAATTGTTTAATGAGACTTTATAACTATGAAATATTAATAAAATATGGAGACATTTTCAAATATTACGAGGGAACAACAACACAAATTCATATTGAATAAAATATTCTTGGTATATATATTTATTGCATATTACGTTGCTAGTTTTTTGTTATATATATTTATATATCTTTTTCGTCAAATATTAGGTTTGACCTATTCCAATGCAGTGTACTGAAGAGATCCAAGATTATTGTTAAAAACAATTAGCAGTGGCATTTTTATAACTTGAATTGAAATGAAAAACAAAAATATTTGTTTTCATGTAATTATTATGGAAATACTTGTCATGGAAATAACCGCATAATAAGTTATTGTGCGGTTATACGTTTTTCCATATAATAAGTTATTTTTTACCATTGCAAAAAAATACCGCCATATTTCCTTATTTTCTCACATGCATTTTCATTTGCATAGTTTTTACACCAGTAATCAAATGTTCAATGTCCTAGTTTAAACATCTTATATATATATATAAGAATGTATGTTATCCTGAAAGATATATATATATATATATATATATATATATATACCGGGTGAACCAAAAGTTCGTTAAAACTTTAAAAATTCATAAAAAAGTTTTGACTATCGAGAAATTATTACATGTTGAAATGGTATTGTTAAAAAATATTGCAGAGAATTTTTCATGGTTATAATTTAAATGAAAAGATATTCCATATGTCTAGTAATTATTGTAAAATTACTTGTCATTGAGTATTGCTCATTATAAGCTATTTTTTCCATAAAAAAAAATATCGTCATATTTCCTGATTTTAGTCACATAAATTTTTATTTTCGCATTTGCTACACCAGATATAAAATATTCAATGTACTATTTTAAACGTCAAAGGCTAATATATAAGAATGTATAAAATATTCTGAAATATATATATGTTCTTGAAAAGCTTAATGATCTTTCAAAAAAAAAAAGGAATGTATGAAATGTTCTAAATTCTGTATTGCAAGATACTTCCGAAACAAAGAACACATTTCATGAAACTACTTCATAAAAGTTGTATAAGACAAACAAAATTACTCGCATCTCTGGATAGGGGAATTCCAAAAGTTTGGTCTATGTTCGTTTGGTTGTATAATTTCAGCAACTTGTTTTCAACAATTGTAAAAAATATGCATTTTAAGTCTCCACAGTTAAACCCTTGTGATCTTTATTGAAAAATGTACCTAAATTAGTATATGTTAATTATTTATATATTAACGCTAAACATCTATGCATATACGAAAAATAAATTACGTCGTATTTATCCCTGCAAATGTTAAAAAATTGCAAAATCGAATTGTTAATACGTATATTCAGAAACTAGAGATCATTTAACTCGTGAATGGAAATAAATAAATGTCGTTCTGTTATTTGCCGCGATATAATAGGTTATTCTGTTGAAAAAAACGGCAACCTAATGGACAGCAGTAGAAATTGTAAACATCCCTGTATCCTGTAATGTTCTGAATGTGTCTCTATATCAGCCATACTCAACCTGCGGCCCGCGGGCCACATGTGGCCCGGAGAACTTTTATGTGCAGCCCGAAACACATTATCATTAATCTATATTTATAAAATTAATTGAGATGTGCATAAAAAGTATTTAAGACCTTCTTTATATTTTCATGGAAAGACAAAATCTGTCCTGTTATTTATAATTAATTTAAAATTTTGTTAAAACATCTTAAATAAATTTTTTCTTATTTAAAAGTTATTTTTGCATATTATATTTGTTCTATAGGGGTGTATATAATTCTTAATCTCCAACTCTAATCATACATGATTCCACATTATATTTCTACAAATAAAAATAAAGTTTTTCCATTGGGCAAAATAATTAATTTTTTAGAGAAAATCTCCTGATTATTTTTCTTTATAACTTGGAAATTCTGCTTTGTTATAAATTACGTTTTATATTTATTAGATAGCTAATATTGCTTTTTAGGGTTGAATCAGGTGTGCTTTTTAGTGATATTTTTACACCACTCTTTCCAAACAACAAAACCTCGCGGCATATTTCTACAATATTTGCAATAGAAATCTACCACGAAGATTATTGTTTAGAAATAGTGGTGTTAATTTTTTTTTTGTAACATTTCTTCCGCGACAAATGTTTAATGCTATTGATAATCTTACTATTAAAATTCTTCCTTTTTTTATCCTTTTATAAATGTATTGCGGCCCGACTGACATCTTAAACACATGTCTGTGGCCCGAATGAAAAAAAAGGTTGAGTATGGCTGCTTTATATTATACACTGTAAAAAGTTCTAGGAACGTTTCTCATCTGAAGCGAAACGTTTAGCTTCTGAAAAGATTTTTCCGGTTTTATTTTATTTCGTTTTGAATACGGAACATCTCAAAAACGATGGGAAATCTTTCAGATGATATCCGAATTAGGACGTATTATCAATTATAACGTGATACTTTTCATTCTCAAAATGAATCTATTCGTTTCAGAAAAGGCAACTAGTTGCCTTTTCCAAAACGGAACGTATGAGATTTTTTTTTTACAGTGTACAGTTTGTATGAAATGAACGCTTAAAATATAATATTTATTTTTATAAAATCCTGTGTATTCCCTGTATTTCGAAAGATAGTTATAACATAAAATGTTAATGCAATTTCGGTAATAAGTTTTATTTTAATTCATTCATATGAAAATGACGTGCATCGGTCAACTAAGTATTCTACGGCTAAATCACATTTTCCTTTTTTTTCTGTTTGTAATAGAAAAAAGTATATTGTAAACAACTTATTTTCGACGGATTTACAGGTTTTAGGGGTCTTAGATTACGATAAACATGTTTTTATGAAATGTTTGTCTGTCCATGTGTGTATGCATGCGTGCATGTGGGATGTCATCGTCCTCTTAGCATCATGGAAAAGTGTATGAAGTTACGCTGAGAATTGAACCAAATCTCATATATATGATTTTGCCTATGGTCAGCAAGTGCCAGTTAAATTTGGGAATATACTGTCGAAGGGGGACAATGTGATAACTAACCTTGTGCCATATTTTTATATTCTATCATCGAGAAGTGTATGAAGTTATCAATAGAATTGAACCAAATTTCATACATAAGTTTTTGGCTTTGGCTAGCAAGTCCCAGTTGAATTTTTGCATATTTCGCAAGAATGTGATAGAGATTTTTATATCATTTTTATTACTGTATCAACGGAAAGTGTACGACGTTATGCATAGAATTGAACCGAACTTCATATATACGTTTTTCACTATGAACGTTAGGACCCATTTGAAAATGGGGATGTTTCCCGTAAAGGGGGAGCTGTGCTGGTGACTTTCGTTCGATTTTTCTTTTGTGTCATCGGAAATGTATAAACTTAGGGATAGAATTGAACCAAACTTCATACATATGTTTTGTTTATGAAAATCGGGATAGTCTCCCAGTAGATGGTGCTGTGAAATCGATTTTTGTGCGATTTTCTCGATTTTTTCTGTTTAAGTGGATAATTTGTGAATATTTTTAGACGAAATTGTATATTTAGATTCCAGGTAATATGTGGACTTTTATAATAAAATTCTGGAGGAAATCGGCCTGAAGTTGGCGCTGTAATAGCGAATTTCGTTCGATTTTCTGCACAGGCACGATAGCTGTTGAAAAAAATCATATTGAATCACCGAATTATTCAATCTAGGTTTAATTTCCATATTTGTAATAAGCAAAACTTTCGACGTTTCTATATATTACCCGTTGATTAGACTTCATTACAATTTTTTTTCCTCTCCACCCTCCCATCGTTTTGAAACATTTATATTGAGAGAAAACTTAAATTGTAATAACAAAATTGAGATTTTTGAATTATTAAAATGTATGAGATAGAACAAAGTTTTGGTACTGGAACATGCGACTAGCTCATCATTAAAATCCTCTTTTTATTAAAAGAAATGTGTTTATCTATTTAACTTCAACGTGAAAATTTTAAATTTCCTAGCATTAGAAAGGACACAAAAAAGACATTTTCTAAATTCCAGTATATAAATTTTTAATGTACGATTTTTTCTCTTACACAAAAACACTGAAGCTGAAAACATACGTTTTTTTTCTTAATTACATGAAAACTTTCTTAATATTTTTCAGTTATTATGTTAGTCTCATCCAAGAAATATTTTACATTATTTATCTCTGTAGAAAGTTAATTTAAGCCCGGACTTTTATTTTTTTTGCTTAAGTAAAAGTAGTATGAAAGAAAGAAAAAATAATGATATTTAGAATCCTTTATGTATTATGCAAACAACATGAAAATAAATGTGTTTTTCTCTCTTTAAATAATAATTCGCATTTGGATGTAAACATGAAAAGAATTTTTGTCTAATACACTAAATGTTCGCCCAACGGATTTTGTTTTTCAAATTTCAGAATCACCGTTGCTTTGTGAGTAAATGTTATGGCCAAAACCAATTATACGTCATAACACGTAGGAAATGGTGAAATAGTTTAGATATAAACCACAAGAAAGACATGATAAACTAGTTACACTGTGTGCTGTTTGGCTTATTACTGTTATTAGAATAATATTCACATCCTCTAAGTGCACAGAGCTTATTGTCTTCCGTTCTGTAATTGCTAAAATCCTATGTTGTCCAGTTTTTGCGTTTTTTTACCTTATGTTGCATAGACCATAAAAAAACGTGAGCTCTCGGCATAAGCTCATTTGCTCCTCTGCATGGTTAACCTCTTGAAGGAAACCGGTATATAATGTATACCAGTTAATTTTAATCCCAAAATGCCACATTGATACCAGAATTTTATAACCAAATTTTTAATTTATAAGGTACGCGAGGAAAACCTAATATTTTAGCTACAAGAGTACTTTGCCCCTGAAGGGGTAAGCAAAAAATGTTTTTCGAAGTCGCCATTATGCAAATGTAAACCATTTCTTGTATTGAGATGTCTTCCCTTTAAGCAGCGCCCAGACTACATTTCTCCTGATAGGAACAAATTTTGTGGTAATTCACCCGCTTTCATGTTTTATGACTGTCTTAGCATGTCTAAAGTTCAGAGTTCAACAAGAGGCGTTGCTGACGGGTCTGTCAACGCTTCTTTTTTTTTTTTGTTTAGACACACTTTCTTTTGTCGATGACCACAAAACCATTAATGCCACAAAACCATTAAACCACAAAACCACATAACCACAAAACCAATAATGGGTAGTCTAATGTCTCTCTTAGGCAGACTTGCTTAGAATGCGAATAAACGATGATTTCGTACATGCCACGCACACGCTTTGTTTCTGTACGCTATGTCTCCAGTGTTATCAACGGAGGTTTACTCACTATGTTTAGGAGTAAAATTTGTGGCTGGGTATTTTAGGCGGTAAATAATTTTAAATGTTAATGAGAGGCTAACGACATGAAAGAAGTTGATAGATTTTTGAATAGCAGGATTTCCGAAATAATAGGGCTTTTTATAAAACTGGAAGTGGAATTTTGTTCCATACCTCCACCACAAAATTCCACCCAACGTAGTTTGTCGGCGTTTCGCAAGAGCTTGTTTTAAGAGTCCAAACACACAGTAATCCATTGGTAAAAAATCTGGGGACTCCGTTGGAATATCTTTAAAAGATATACATTTGATTCCAGTTTCACCTGTCAATTTGTCGAGAAATGCGACTGCACTTTTGAATGTTAGCTTTGCCCTGGTGGAACTCATCACTTTTAACGTCCGTGAGATAAAGTTTTGGAATTTTTTCTTTAAAAATAGGAGTTAGAACACTATTTTGGTAATAAGTAGAGTTAACATTGACATTTTTCTCAACTTTTCTGATCTTTAATTTTCCCGTTATAAGAGATTCCAACAATCACCATAAACCTTTTAGTGAAACTTTTTTACCTGTGTTAGAACCAAAGTTGTAAGTATTTGTTTGAAATATGATTAAACGGTACACATTTTATTCCAGTTTCACTTGTTAATTTTTCGAGAAATGCGACTGAACTTTTGGATGTATGGCTACTCGCGTTATCCTGGTGGAACTCAACAATTTTAGTGTCCGTGGGATAACGTTTTGGAATTTTTTCTTTAAAAATAGTAATTGTAACATTGTTTTGATAATAAGTAGTGTTAATTTTGACATTCTTCTCAACTTTTCTAATCTTTGAATTTCCGTTGTAAGAGATTCCAGCAATCACCATAAATCCTTAGAGAAACTTTCTTTCCAGTGTTTGAACCAAAGTTGAAAGTCTTTTTTCCCTCTTTTCTGGTAATAAATCGATCTCTTTTTATTACAGTCATGTAGATAAATCAACGCTTCATCAAATGTGACAATTATTTTCCACTTTTCCATATATCTAAATGATTTTCATATTACGGAATATGAATAATTCTCTTCAGAAAGAGCAAATATATTACCTTCAAGCAATTCGCTTATTTCGCGTGCCATTTCAGTTGCAGACGATATTATTTCATAGCCGCCAATATTTCAGTTATCGCGTTATTACATGTTGCCAGATTCTCCTCCTTGTTTCTCGTTGTTTTTTTAATTTAACACCAAAATCGTTCTCAATATGTGTAAACACACTCTGTATTTTCTTATTAATTGCTATGTGTGAAAAGAAACAGTTTATGAGAGTGATTGTAATACAGGTGAAATGCCTGTCTAATATGAATTGATAAATAATTAAATACACCAAAAAAGTAGCAATAATTATAATTTTCTCTTTTTAATTATATTATAATATGCAAATGTTTTCTAGAGTAGTATAGATTTTAAAATGTTTGCAACTTGTAATGTAATATGTTCCAGAAAAAAATATTTAAGAATTTGAAGAATGATAATGAGTGATATGGATTACAGAAATATATATAATTCGCTTGTCTAAAGTGAATAGACAAATGTTGATGTGTACATATGATGTAGCGAATTTCGCTATTTCCTCTTTCATCATAGCACAATACTCCCCGTTTTCTACATTAGTATAGATTTTATGATGTTCCCTGAAGTGAGACATTATAAGTGGTAAGGAAAAATAATAAAAGTTTTGGAGAACGTTAATGAGCGGAGATAGAGTAATACATGTAAACAATTCTCATCTAAAGTGAATAAAGAACTAATAATATGCACATCTAAATTACGAAGGTTGTTATTTCATCTTTGTCATCATACTACTGTACTCATCTATTTTCTAGAGTAACATAGATTTGAAAATTTTCTCTGAACTGAGAAAAAAAATAAAACTTTTAAAGAGAATGATAATGAGTGAATGGATTATAGTAATGCACGTAAAATGTCTAAAATGATTAGACAACTAATAGTATGTAATGAGCATTTTTTTTTGCAGCCATATAGAAAAATTTGGTCATAGGTCCCATACGTAACAAATAGCTTTGTCCCGTACGTAACAGAAATAATTAGCTTTCATTAATTAATGACTGAATTAAAAAAAATAATTTTAAAGTTAATTAATAAAATGTATATTTCTGCTTCTACTCATTAAATTTATTTGTGAAAATATTAAATAAATTCTGGGCAAAATCCAAATTGCTAGAGGTACTTTTAAAACAATTTTTTGTGAAGTCCCGTACGTAACACAACTTTATTAATTAAAAAATACATATGTATTGGCACAAACAAAAAGAAATTTCATAAGTGTAGTTCATTAGTATATCATTTAGTTGAAGTGATACATAATGCATTAAAAATAATTACAAACTTTCTGATTTATATTTTGATACTGAAAAAAGTACAAATATCTCAAAAATTTGCTGTGAAATGTCCCGTGCGTAACACATGAATACTGTGGAATGACCCTTATATATTTTATTGAGTAATGTAGATTTCAAAATTTCCGCTGCACTGAGACATGAGGAATAATCAGAAAAAAAAAAAGATTTTGGAGAATGATAATGAGCATGATGCATTACACAGATACGTGTACCCTGCCTAACTAAAGTAAATGGACAAATATTAATATGAACATCTGAAGCAGTGACAACTGTTATTTCCTTTATGTTCTTCATATTACAAAACTCATCCATTTTTTAGAGCAATATAGACTTTATAACGTTCCTTGCAATAAAACATCAGAAATGATAAGACAAAATAATCAAGGTTTTGGAGAATGATGATGAGCGAAATGGATTACATAGATACATGAAACATACTTATTTAAATTAAATAGAAAAATAATAATTTGTACATCTGAAGTAGCGAATATTGTTATTTTCTCTTTTTTATCGTATTACAATATTGATATGTTTTCTAGAGTAATATAGATCTCATTATGTTCCTTTAACTGACACCCATAAATGGTAAAAAAACAAATAAAGATTTTGAAGAACGATAAAGGGTGAGATGGATTACAGAAATACATGTAAAACACTTGTCTCAAGTGAATATGCAGATACTGATATGTACTAAAAATAAATGTTCACCGTGAAATAGCACAAATTAAATATATATATATTGGCAAACAGCTCTTTCGGAGCCCCTAAAGCTCCATCATCAGTGCCAATTCAAAAGATTAAAACCACTTAAAATCCTAAAGCCGCTATCAGATTCACCAAATTTTCGAGCAACCAATTTTTCAGCCAAATTTAACCCCAACTTTTTCGCGCTCAAAGTGAAAGAAGGGTTGCTATTGTCGTTGATAAAGTTGGAGGAAAAAACGGTTACTACGAGTACCAGTTGTTACTATTTATCACTCTTTTGTTGGCGTAAATAAATCGCTCCGTACTATCGGACTTGCTGCAAAACACGTTTTGTTTTCTTCAAATTGTTTTAGCTTTCTTTTGTTCCAATCTTTGTATCGACAATATGGAAAACAGCAAATTTTTATCGTTGAAGGATAAAAAAAAGTTGTGTTTAGCAATTTTATTATTAGATTCAGATAGCAGAAAGAAGAAACAGAAAAGAGAAGTTTGGATTAGAAGTTGTATGTAAATTGTAAAATGAAAAAAATGGAAAAATTATTCTCATGTGCCCCCCCCCCTCTCCCCTATTATTAATTTGAAAAACTATCATACAATAGCTAAAATGCTTTTAGCAGTTTTCATATTTATTCATTTTTACAATAAGTAATGCACTCGGAATTTGCAAATACCTGATATCTTTTATTCAATTCCTACTATTAGTTAACACACTCTATATATTTATATATCTTGTTCCAATTTTCAATCGTTAATAAAATATTTTTAGCTCACAGGCTAACAAAGCCTGGGAGCTAATGTGCCCGCCGTTTCTGTATGTACGTATGTATGTACGTAACGCGATAACTCTTGATAGAAATATCCGTGTTGCTTCCAATTTTGGTTTCATGTTTATAGTGATAAGGCGCTTCCCTGATTCGTTTTGGGGGTTCATTGGTTAAGTATAAAGGAAGGAATGGGGGACTAATCCTTCCCCCTTTATTTTTGTAAATGGGTTTTTCATGCAGAATTACCCAATTTGCTTCAAATTTTGTATATGGATTAATTGTGGTAAGGCGTTTCCCTGATTAGTTTTGGGGGTTCAATGGTTAAGTATAAAGGGGGGAAATAGGGGGCTAATCCCCCCCCTTAATTTATTGTCGATCTCCTTATTTTTCAAGGGGCATTATTCTTTGAAATAAGAGTATAATATACAATTAGTGTGAATAGCCTGTGAGCTCAATGCCATCAGTTTAATTGGACACTTTTCGTTTTATTTTTCATTCACTCAAGTTCAAATACATTTTCTTAAACTTGTAGTGGATGACACTTCATGTTAATACAGTTTTTTCAAATATTAATTCAGTAATTAAATTAATTTTAGTTTTATATTTATAACAAAATCGGTGCTTTCTTGTTATACGAGCTTCCAAGGTTTAATCGTCAAGCGACCGAGATACTTATTTTATTACAGAAATCAATCTGCAAATGATATAATTCATTTCACGGAATTAAAAATCATCAAGATCTGAATATTTATATAACTAGCTATAGTACGAATGCACCTCATTTGTCACATTTGATGTACAATTTCACACTTATGTTTGTAATTAAATTAATTAATTTTAGTTTTATATGTTCAAATTTTCAATCGTTAATAAAATACTTTTTATTCATCCACTCAAGTTCAAATACATTTTTTTAAACTTGTAGTGGATGACACTTTATGTTAATACAGTTTTTTCAAATAATAATTCATTAATTAAATTTCATTTTTATTTTGCCACTTAATATTGTGATTCTGTCATATGTATATACATATTTATATTAATTGTAATTATTTAATAAAAAGTAACTAAAATAATTTTTTCTTTGATGACCTAAGTAGGAATTGACTTAAAAAAAATTTCTTTTATATTACTTGTTTAATGTAAAACTACAGTGTCATATTTGTTCATAAAAAAACATTTTAAACCCATTTCAGCAATTAATAAGAAAAACACAAGGCATAAATATTAAAAAAGTATTTTGATTTTTGTACTCCTTCTTAAATCATAAAACACAGAATTAAATTTTAAATATATATATAAAAAAATAACAAGATTTTAAAAACACAAATTATTCTTATTATTTTTCTCAATATTTAAACACAAATAAAAGTTTATTGGCTTTTTCAGTCTCTAGTCAATTGTGCAGTTTGGGCTTGTTTGGCCAAAATTTGAAAAGTTTTTCACTGATGAAGCAATACAGCCATTGTAAAAAAGTACGTAAATACCAAGCTATTTTCAAAAATATCAAACAAATCCAATATTTTGATTGATATTGAATAATATTTTCAATAGGTTAGCCAACCTATTAAACTTAGAAGCAAGAATTAAAAATTAAAATACTTCACTTAACATAAAAACTGTTATTCTACATTTCTTAATAAAATATTTTAAATTATTTATGCATTCAACGACAAAATTGTGATAAAATTTAAATATCAACAAACACAAGAACAAAAATTTTTTTTCTAAATTTTTCTCTTATAAAAGAAGTATTTTAATTTTGAAAATGGGTTTTTAATTTATTTAAATATTATACTTAAATTGAGGATCAGATGTTTGAACTAATTTTTTAAGCTGATTATTTATATATTAACTGATTTTTAATTCCAAGTTAAAATTAATCTATGTAATTTTTTACTGAAAATATGGAAAACCTTATACAAACAAGCAATTAAACATTAAAAACATGTAATAGGATACCTATAACTGATTTTACAATGTTTTTGTATGCATCCAGAATAATTATATCGTAGGACTAATAACTACATACAAAACTTTGATTACACTCTAGAGATTCATAACTAGAAGCTTTAAAAATCAATACAGAGCAATACTTTTTATGCAGAATTCATTACATGGCAAAAGTAGTAAAATGAACACTTTCTGCTATTCCTGTAATGCAAGGATCGATCCAGGCAAAAATTGGGGTCTATTTAGGGCTCTTTCACAAAAATCTATTTAACAAAAGAGGCCCCTTCACAAAAATCACTTTAATAAAATAGGACCCTAAACAAAAATCAATTTGATAAAATGGGCACCTTCACAAAATTTTTTATAACAAAACAACCCCTTTACAAAATTCCTTTTAATAAAATAGGCACTTTCACAAAATTCTATTCCATAAAAACTTACTATTTATTAATTATTTATTACATTGTGACATTTTAAAATGTGTAATTTGTAAACAAACAAGTTCACCAGAGAGGAAAACTTCGGCAAAAGGATTTTAAAAAGTTTTTGTTAATAAATGCTTTGTTCGAATTTGAGCAACTAGATAACTTTCGTTACAAAAAGTTATTTTTCACAAAAATATAATAAATTTCACAAAAATAACCTTTACTTTTCACAAAATGGGCCCCAAGAAAAAAACCCTGCATCAACCCCTGTAATGTTTACAAACATTGGCGATCAAACTAGGCAAGCCAAATCACGCCAATCTCATTTCATAGCAAAGAGGCGTTCCCCTCTGATTGGCTGAAATGTTGGAAATTGGATGAAATGTCGCTCCTAGCCACGATGTTTTCGAGCTGTGGCAAATAAATTGGGGATATTCTTGTTTGCTATCACACTGGGTGTTGGGACGATTTTTCACGGAAAATCGGCTCAAATCAAGAGTTGGCTCAAAAGTTGCTCGAAAAGTTGGTGAATCTGATAGCGGCTTAAACCATGCCAATTTGTCCCCGTCTTTCACACGCGCCGAGATGAAATGGCAGTGACCTATTCAAAAACAACAGCGGAATCAGAAAAACACATATGATGGAGAGACCCATAGGAACGCTCCGCCAGACGGGAGAGTTTAAGCATGAAGGCGAATAAAGGGAGAACGAAGATAATGAATTAAGTGAAAGGCAGCCAGACGTTTGAAACACTTTGTACGGAGGTGCGAAAAGAGGGGGGGTGGACGATGAGAAAGAATTAAATGAAAGGTAGCCAGACAAAAGAAAGACTAAAAACTAGTTAAACATTTGTAAATATTCACCTCAAAATCTCATCTTTCACACTGCAAGGTTACCTACCAACTAAAACATTACTGCTTATCTGATCGTCTTCTCCCGTATGACTCCATTGGCCTGGCTTAGGATTTTAAATCGTTTTAATCTTTTTAATTGGCACTGATGATGGAACTTTAGGGGCTCCGAAACAGCTGTTAGCCAATATATATCGTTTTAATTTGTGCTATTTCACTTTGAACATTTATTTTTAATAAAACGACACACAGTTTAATCCACCTTTTTAGACTGATATTTTCATATAAATTAATCAAGTTCGTTATTTTCGAAAAAAAAAAAAAAAAAAAAAAAAAACTAGTTAAACATTTGTAAATATTCACCTCAAAATCCCATCTTTCACACCGCCACGTTACCTACCAACTAAAAAATTACTGCTTATTTAATCGCCTTCTCCCGTATGACTCCATGCGATCCACTCGTCACTAAGACTCAGCGGCTGAATGGATAAGACACTGGACAGCTAACCTTGAGACCGTCAGATACAATCTGATCTCGGCAAAAGAGGAAATGTATTTTTTTAAATATTAATAAAAACATATGCTAAGATGGCTCATAGATGGCGCCACTGAAAAACATTACAATAAAATATTTGCAAAATTACTACAGTTTATAAAACTGTAGTAAATTTTAGTGTGGTAATAAAACTGTGTAATTTTGAAGTTGTATACACCTAAAAAATTCTGCCATGGCATCAGCCAAATCACTGCAGTTTTCCAACTGCAATTTTTTGCAGATTTTCTGCAGTTCATTTTTAGCTTCTCTAAAATGCACAGACTACTAATAATATGTATATCTAAAGTACCGAACATTGTTATCTCCTATTTTTCAACATATTACAATACTCAATGTATGTTCTAGCGTAATATAGATTATATAATTTCCCCCGAACTGAGACATCAGAGGCATAATAAAAAATAATAAAGGTTTTGTAAAATATGATAATGAGCGGGTGTATTACAGTAGTACATGTACAATACTTATCTACAGTGAATAGCAACTTATAATATGTACGTCTTAAGCACCAAACATTGTTATTTCCGATTTTTTATCATATTACAATATTCATATAACTTCTAGAATTATATAGATTTAATAATGTTCCCCGAACTCAAACATCAGAAATATAAGACAAAATTATTTTGGGGAACGATAATGAACAAGATGGATTACTGAGATACGTGTAACATGCTTGTCTAAAAGGAATACACACATATTAATATGTACATCTGAAGTAGCGAACATTGCTATTTCCTCTTCTTCATCATAATACAGTACTCATCTATTCTCTAGAGTAATATATATTTGACAATATTCAAAACTGTTATTAAACTGTTTTAGAAAATGTTAACGCGGGATGAATTTCAGTTATACATGTAAAATGCTTGACTAAAATGAACAGACAGTCAAATATCATCACATGTCAATCAAATCAATAATATGTATATCTCAAGTAGCCAACATTGTTATTTCCTCTTTTCATTGTATTAGAATAGTCATGTATTTTCTAGAGTAATATATAGATTTTATAATGTTCCCTGAACTGAGATATCAGAAATGATAAGAAAATTATTAAAGGTTTTGGTGAACGCTAATGAGCAACAAGTATTACAGCAATACATGTAAAACGCTTGTCTAAAGTGGATAGATAATTAAAGATATGTACATCTAAAGTAGCGAACAATGTTATTTCCTCTTTTTCATTATACTATAATACTCAGCTGTTTTCTAAAGTAATATATATTTGATAATATTTACAGAACTGAGACATCAGACATGGCATGAAAAAGCTTTAAACTCTTTTAGAGAATGATAATGAGCAGATAGATTACACAAATATATGTAAAATGGTTGTCTAAATCGTATGAATAAATATTAAAAACGACTTTATTGCATTTTATTAAAGCCCAACTCTTTACCTTTCCAAAACTGTATTTTTGTTTTTTGTACAATAAATAGAACCTGAGTTGTAGCGGTTTTTTAACTACTAAACAGCTGTCACTCAAACCGGAAGTACTGTTAAAAGGACCGGAAGTACTCTTTAAAGGTACTAACTAGGAGGGGGAAGCAAAAATAAGGCCTTCTAGAAATAAACAAAGGCTCAGTATTTGACAAAAAGAGTATGGATCATAAAAACAGTGAAGTTTAGATGCATATTACTATGTAAATTCTTGTAGTAAAACATGCATCTAAACTTTAAATGCATTTCTTGGAATATGTAATTTTTGGTGAAAATTCCATACGCAAAACATGATTTCTCAAAAAGTTATTAGAATATCACTATGAAATTTAAAGTGTATGTTGTTTATACTATTGTGAAGGCAATGAACTAAAGATTTAATTTTATAATAAATATTTTTTTGTTTTATGGATGTTTTCGTGGAATGACATTGATGAATTTTATAAAAATTAGCACGTAAAAGGGTGCGATATACTAATAAGTTTTGAAACATTTAAAATATCTCTTAGATTTTAGTTCATTGCCTTCCTCAATGTCATAAGTATGATGTGTAAAAAGGGAATTAAGATGCATGCAATAGAAGTTTCTGTAGAGCGCTTTGCGTAACGCACCAAATTTCACCAAATTTTACCACAAAATCCCCCATTTACCAAAATTTCATCAATGAATGAAATATTTTTTGCTTTTTTTCACAGTTTCTAGTCATACTCTTAATGAAAATATGTTCAAAAAATAATTAAACAGCTTTTTTGGAAAAAATTGTCCCGTACGTAGTCAGGCACCTTAATACACACATATAAAGTAGCGAACACAGTTATATTCTGTCTTTATTATGTTGCACCTATTACCTGTTTTCCAGAGAAATATAGATTGCTTAATGTTCCATGAACTGTGACACCAAAACTGACAAAAAATAAATTTAACAAGCTGCGTGGCAAGCAGATGTGTTGTACTTTTATTGTATGAGATCTTTCAATTTCGTGAGTGAAACAAATCCATTATTTTTGTACATTTAGGAAGAACTTAATATAAAATTTATTAAATACAAAATTTCAATGTTGTATTTACAATGTCGGTTAAACAGAAATTACAAAAATTACATTTAGCAGATTACAAGATTTAATTCTTTATAAAACTTTATGAAAAGTATATTGTTCTTTTGCGATTTCGTTTATGATTTCGGATCGGGTGAAATTAAAAATGACATCATTTTGACAAATCTATAAAAAATACTTTAGCCTTTTTAAATTAAAATATAAAATTTACAAAAAAAGCTGTCTATTTTACTAAATTAACTATTTTACTTGTAGAGTCTTTGTGAAACATTTCAATCTTCATCTTTTAAAAATTATTAATTAACTACACGAATGTGTCAATCCCAAAACTTTCTTCTATCTCATACATGTTAATACAGTAATCCCTTAACATTCGCGAGTTTTGATTATTCGCGAAATATAAAATGAAGAACATTTCAACATTCGCGAATACTTAACTTGGTTATTCGCGGATTTCGTTTTATAAGGATTTTTTTTTTTTTTTTTTACCGGAAACATGATTTTATGCTAAAAATAGATTATCCCCCTTTTTTTGTTCGAGCTTGGCATTTCTCCAATTTATATTGAAAGACCAAAACGGAAATTTTTTCTTCGAAGTATGTAATGCGTATGCTCCTAAGTTTTGTTTATCGTTTGAATTACGTAAGTCCCCGTAGAATAGATTTGTTCTTTCTATTCGCCTGTCAATTTTTTCTTCTCAGTGTTCAGCAAAAGTAAAAAAGAGAAACTTCATCATGTCGCCTACAGCTAAAAGAGTGAAAAAAGTTTTGAACCTTTGCGAAAAATTTAAAATTTTAGATAAATTGCGAATGGGAGAAAGAGCGTGCGCGGTCGGTCGTTATTTTAATATTAATGAATCTACGATCCGATCAATTAAAAAAAACGAAAAGGCTATAAGAGATAGCGTCTCAGCAAGTGCACCGACTAGTGCCAATACTGTATCGCAAGTACGGAACAAGTCATTGGAAGAAACTGAAAATGCCTTAAGTATTTGGACAGAAGATATTAACCAAAAGCAAGTGCCGCTAAGTTCAGCTTTAATACGAGCCAATGCTAAAAAAATATTTGACGCGATAAAAGTAAAGGATGATACTTTATTTGACTTCCAGGCAAGTAACGGATGGTTTGAAAATTTCAAACATAGGCATAGTTTACACAACATAAAGTTAGTTGGCGAATCGGCTTCTGCGGATCATGTCAGTGCTCAAAAATTTCCTGAAGAACTTACAAAAATTATGGAAAGAGGCGGATATGTTCCAGAACAAGTGTTTAATGCCGACGAGACAGGCTTGTTTTGGAAGAAAATGCCGAAGAGAACTATTCTTGCCAAAACAGAAAGCACAGCTCCAGGTTTTAAGGTAGCAAAAGATAGGGTATCTCTTCTGTTGTGTACCAATGCTAGAGGCGATTTTAAAGTAAAGCCTACACTGTAAAAAATGACCAATGTTTCTTATTTTATGAAAATATGCTATAACCACGAACGAAAATATAATATAATCTTCTGAGTTATCCAAAATTTCAAATAGCATGTTACATTGTTTTTTGAATCCTCAGAAACGAATACATTTTCAAAATTTAAAGAATAATTTATAAAAACAAATTATTTTTAGCTGCCCGAATTTTTCAGAAACGTTTCCGAAGGGTTTTTATAGTGTATTAATAAGTGTCCTCAGGCTAGAATACCTGTTTTTCGAATGTTATCTATTCTCAAGTACACGTTTTCAGCCGCATAAGTTAATTTATACATGAAAGAGTAAAGAAATAATCTTAATTTTAATGTTATTGTTAACGCTGTTAATTTTGCATGTTTGTCTGTTAAATATTTTTTTTTAGCATGAAAATATTTACTTGAGAATTGATAGCATTCGAGAAACATGTATTCCAGGCTGAGGACAGTAATTAATACACTATAAAATCCCTTCGGAAACGTTTCTGAAAAATTCGGGCAGCTAAAAATAATTTGTTTTTATAAATTATTCTTTAAATTTTGAAAATGTATTCGTTTCTGGGGATTCAAAAGACAATGTAACATGCTATTTGAAATTTCGGATAACTCAGAAGATTATATTATATTTTCGTTCGTGGTTATAGTATATTTTCATAAAATAAGAAACATTGGTCATTTTTTACAGTGTATGTTAATTTATCGATCGCAAAACCCTCGTGCTCTCAGAGGTAAAGATAAAAGCAAGTTGCCTGTTTTCTGTCAAATACCAAAGCATGGGTAACAAGCGTTTTATTTCTTGATTGGTTTAATGATTGTTTTATTCATGAAGTGAAGAAATACCTTTCATCTAAAAATCTGTCATTTAAAGTTCTACTCCTCATTGACAATGCTCCTGGACATCCACTAAGTTTAAGAGATGCCCATACCGACGTCGAAGTGGTTTTTTTACCCCCTAATACAACTTCACTGATCCAACCGTTGGACCAAGGAATCATAGCTGCGTTCAAAGCTTACTACACAAGAAGATCTTTCAAAAGAATTTTGGAATCGATTGAACTAAATTCAGAAGCCACGGTCACATCGAGTTGGAAAATTTTCAACATAGCAGATTGCATTGCCGAAATTGATGCAGCATGGATGGAACTTAATGAAAGTTCAATTAATTCTTGTTGGCGAAATATTTGCCCCCAAGTGGTACAAAAAGAAAATCAAATGCCTTCAATTTCCAAACCTATTGAAGAAATTGTGGAACTGGCTCATCAGGTCGGAGGTGATGGTTTCGACGACATAAGGAGAGAAGATGTAGAAGATCTGATAATATCCCATGATGATGGACTTACTGAAGAAGAACTTCTAGAAATCCTTGAAGAAAAAATTACACAACCAGGCAATGGCACAGACGATGAGAGCAGGAATTGTGAAACTGGAGGTAAGCGTCTTTTTTTATGTTTTTTTTTTTTTTTTTTTTTTTTTTTTTTTTTTTTTTTTTTACTAAAATTTCTAAAATTAATTTTTTTTATTGCAGGTGAAATATTTTCTGCAAAAAATGTCGCGGAAATTTTAAAATTACAACAACAACTTGTTGATAAAGCGATAGAATGTGATCCCTCGCTAGTGAGGAGTCTGAAATTTAAAAGAGAAATTGAGGCTGCAACTTTTCCTTACATGGAAATCCATAAACAAAAGATCTCTTCTGAAAAGCAATCACATATTACTACTTTTTTTCAGCCATCAACCAGCAAATAATCTTTTTATATTATGTTTATAATTATTCAAACTTATTTAGAGTATGTATTTTTAATATTTAATAAATACACTATTTAAATTTAAAATATTTTTTCCAATTAAAAAAAATCGTAAAACCTAACCCCCTTTTATGCATGGGAGGATACTCTCAACATTCGCGATTTTGACATTCGCGGAGATTTCCGTGAACCTAACCCTCGCGAATGTTAAGGGATTACTGTACTTCAAAATTTGCTATCACATCGCCAATAAAATCAATATTTTTCGTTATTCTGTTGTACTTCAACTGCTTACAAATAGTGCAAATAGTCAGTTACTTGGATCTCAGCATCCTTCGTTGCACGAGCATCCGATGTACAACATGACTTTGAAAGTCATTCTAGCCCGTATCCGTGGGAAAAGAAAGCATTTCTATCTCTTGGTTTTAAGATTTTAGCTAATTTTACTGGAAAACACTAATATGAAATGCGTGGACACCTATTACAGAAGATTCATTCCCAGTTCTCGTCAATATTGAATTTGTATTAGAATTGCTACAAGTTAGTCAGCCTAGTTGAGTTCTATACACTCTAAAAATGACAAATGTTTCTTAATCTACGAAAATATAATATAATCACGAATAAATTTATAATTTGAACTCATCCCCATGATCCTGAAAAGTGTTTCTTTATCTTTAAAAACCTCAGACACAAATGGCATTTCGAGATTTAAAGAATCATGTATAAAAACAAAATTTCTTTTGCTGCCCGTAATTTTCCGAAACGTTTACGAACAGCTTTTAAAGTGTATTAATCGGTTTTCTAAACCTGGAATATAGCTTTTTTCGATGCTATCAATTCTCAAGTAAACATTTTCATGTTCAACAAATATGTTTAACATACAAACTTGCAAAATAAACAGCGTTAACATTAACATTAAAATTAAGGTTATTTCTTTAGTCTTTCATGTATAAATTAATTTATGCAGCTGAAAACGTTTAATTGATAATTGATGACATTCAAAAACAGGTATTCCATGCTGAGGAAACTGATTAACACACTATAAAAACTATTCAGAAATGTTTCTGAAAAATACGGGCAGCAAAAAATACTTTGCTTTTATAAATAATTCTTTAAATTTTGGAAATGTATTAGTTTTAGGGGATTCAAAAGACAATGGAACACGCTTTTCGGAATTTCGGATAACTCAGAAGATTATATTATATTTTTCTTCGTGTTCATAGTATATTTTCATAAAATAAGAAACATTGGTCATTTTTTACAGTGTAGCCATGTTGGGTCCATTTATGGCAACCTATTTTTGTAGACAAATTTGGCGATATTTTTACATGTGTCGCAAAGCTTGGAGAGAATTCAACGCTGGCGAATATAAATATACGGTGTTAAGCATATAACAGTTGGAATGATGATTACAACAATAAAAGAAAATTTCCCATTAAATTCATTGAAATTTATAAATTAAACCATTTTATGGCGGAATCCTTCTGTCTTGTTTCAAAATGACAGTTTCCCTAAAATTTCAAACTGCTATATCACAACCATTTTTAAAGATAGAGAAAAAAACAAAATTTGATTCGGAACCCTTGGATCAAGGCCAACCATTTAACGGAAAAAATATTCAGGATTTCTTATTATTTTTGTAGAAAATAAGTTTTTATTTTTTATCTTTTTATTTTTTGGAAAATTTAATGGAATCACAATTTTTCTTTCACTATCTATTTAATTGAAAGTAATACCTTTCTCCAGTTTTAATGAGAAATTGACTTAAAAAAAATTGCTTTCGTTGTCCACTTTTCTATCTTTTATCCACAAAAATGAAGCAATTTAAATGCCACCATTACAGACATGTTATTAAAAATTACAAACAATTAATAACTCGTAAACTATTTCAAATTAAAAAAAAATATGGGGTCTTATATCTCTGACCATATTCTGAGTCCGTATCCTCGTATCCCTAAGAATAGTTGATTTTAATCTCATCGCTGAACGTTCGATAATCCAGGAGGAGCAGTGGAGAAATACAAACATGATTTTACAGCAGATTTTAATATAATTGATTTAATGTCAAGCATAAAATATTTGTAACTTTTTAACACTTTCCAACATAGCTCAAAAATATTTATAAATTCGGTTTGTTTGTCTATTTGTCTGTCCATGCTTTAACTCTCATAAATATACTCGGATTTTCATGCAATTGGTATGTGTTATTGACGGATACTATGGCATATTCGGTATTGAAAATGGAGTGTATAGCACTTATAGTTCATTTACAGGGACACTCAAAACAATTCCGTTACTTTACGGTCTATGGGAAAAAATCATATTCAGTATATTTAATAGTGTTACACTATTTTAAACATACTGAAATTGATATCTATATAACTGAAACGCAGTACCACAGTCTAACTATAGAATATGGTGTGAATAGCACTTATAGTTCCCTTACATGGACACTCAAAAGAATTCCGTTACATTGCGGTCTATAGAGGAAAATCGTTTGTGGTTTATTTTAACAATGTTTCCCTATTTTAAATATATTGAAATTGATATATATCACTGAGGTGCATTACAAAACCCTTACTATCAAATATTGTGTGTAGCATTGAACGCTCATTTACAGGGACACACAAAACAGTTCCGGTAAAATACTGTCTATTAATAATAATTCCTGGGAGTGCATTTTCAGTTGCGGTACGCGATTATCAATTTAATTAATTTTTGTCCTATTACTTGGCGTGTATACAGATTCCATAGATATTATACAGGCCAGCACAAAACATCTAGAGTACACTTACGTTTATTGGCGGAAATTGCTGAAGGTGAATTCTCAACCGTGGTATGCGTTTCCTAACTGAACTAATTTTGTAATTCTCTGTAGTTTCATACAAATCAGTAGATCATATACAGGGCTGCACAAAAGAATTTGGATATTTTTCCGAATATTGTTGGTTTTCCTGAAATTGTGTTTTTTAATATGTTATGTGTTTTCCAAATTGCTTATTTATACATCATCTTTAACCATTACATGGTAAAGAATTTGTAAAAGTATTTTGGAAGTGCTGGAAAGTGTTACATAATAATGCTTGACGCATGATTTTTCGTTCTTGTTTTTTTTTCTGTTTTATGCTTTATTTTATTTTTCCAGTTTATTTAAAATTATAGATTTTGTTTTACAGTTTTCTGGATGAAAATTGAAACAAAACTTGATATTATACAGCTATCATTTATTTTCTAAAAGAAACTTTTGTAGCCCAATGTACTTATTCTTAATTACATTGTTGTTTATAGGAAGCACTTCAAAAGTTTCTAAAGAACTGTTTTGAATTAAGTAACGATTTTATGTAACTCTTTTGCAAAAGCACACAAATAAATCTACAATTAGCTCTCTGTAATTAAAATGTTAAACAAATTAGCTACCAGTAATGAATTTCCTTGAAATTGGAATTAGGTAAAGTAAAGAACTTTATTCTGTTAATTTCTTATGAGACGAATATTGAAGAATTTGTGAAAAACATAGTTCACTTTTGTCTCACAAATCAAGATGATATTAAAATTTTATTTGCATAGCCAACATAGTGATGTACAGGGTGTTTCACAAATGACCCTTAACTTTAAAAATCAATGACCCGGAAACGGTGATAGATAGAAACATGAAACCAGTGGTATGTTTATTAAAAAAATCGCAAGAATCTTATACGTAAATCTCAAAATTTTGTTAAAAATAGCACAGATAGATGGCGCTGAGAGCGTGAAGAATCCTTCTAAAGAGAGTTCAGAAGCATTGAAAGACTAGCCGTCGAAGATTTCGCCATTGAAATCTGACCGCTATTTTCGTATAGTGAAAATAATTCGCATCAGCCACGTTGCCTGTCTGTTGAATTTTTTTGAAAAGCTCACGAATTGTTTTCCCATCTGGGCCTTTTGCGGCTTGAAATCGCGTTGTGGCAGTAGGACTCTGATTTAATTGGTGGTACTCCAACACAATAAACACGCGTTCCTCCACGATATACACCACTTTCGGAATTATTTTCACTATACGCTAATAACGGCCAGATTTCTATGACGAAATCTTCGACGACTAGTCTTTCTATGCTTCTGAACTCTCTTCAGAAGGATTCTTAAAGCCCTCAGCGCCATCTATCGGTGTTATTTTTAACTAAATTTTGAGATTTACGTATAAGATTCTTACGATTTTTATAAGAAACATACCACTGGTTTCATGTTTCTATCAATCAACGTTTCCGTGTCATTCATTTTTAAAGTTGGGGGTCCTTTGTGAAACACCCTGTATTTGCAACAATATATTTAAAAATATGTATATGAATATATAATAAAATCAATAAATTAAGTTATTTAATAACTTTTTTCTCTTAAGAAATAATTTCTTTTATATAAATATCATTTATCCGATTGATAATTTTTTATACAAAAAATATAAGTATGCATTCTCAGATAGAAAAAGTACTTATGTATTTTTATGCATCTGCGTTTTTCGTTTCATGTAGTACAATATTTAACCCCTTATCTGTATAACTTAGATTCCCTTCCCGAAATATAATAAGAATAAGAAAAAAGGGAAATTTTATAATTAAATGTTTATTTAAGGAATGTTTATTTAAATGGAAAAGATATCCAATTAAGCCTTCACGTAAAACAAAAACAGTTTATGCACGAGGTTGAATCATCATTATTGCTAGATTCTTCAGATTTCAGCACTGGCTTTACGCAACACAGATCGTTATCCCAAATATAACAAGTTGGTAACTGTACGTTAAACTTGATAAATGAGGTGAGTTTGTTTCGTGCTATAACTAGTTTTACAATGTAAAAAAAAATCATCGTTATTATTTCAGTGAAATAAATTATATCGTCTGTTATGAACGAAATGAACAAGCTTATTTTCTTATTACGTATGTCACGTTTACAGATGCGAATTATTTTTTTGACACTAGACAGCGCTTCAAATTTCAATATGGAGATCTTGCTTTGCGAGTAATTACCTCTTTGGTTTAATATTTCTATGACTCACAATGAATGAATCTTTTGTTTATTTACTTTAATGGATTGAGATAACTCGGCTGTTAACCTAATTTTCACTGAAGTTATCTCAGAATCTATACATTTTTTTAATGCAACTCATCTCTCAAGCAAACAATTTTTTGAACGATCTCTCTAAAAATGTAACTTTAATGCAATTTCATTCGAAGAAATAATTTTAAATAAAATTGGCCACTTGGCATATGGAAAAAGATGTGGAATATCTACGGAAATTCTGGACGAATTTTCCTTGAACTTCGGGGATGTAAAGAAGATGTTTGACTTCATCGTTTTCAGTGAAAATTTAGTCACGAGAGCAGTTAGGGGGCAAATAATAATTTTAATTAAAAAAAAAAATTGCGATCACTCAATTAACAAAAAATACACACAATGGTCTGTCACTCTAGCTCATGACTATATGGATCCTGTTCAACATTTGTGTTCATTTGTGTAAGCATAGCACCTGTATTCATGAAGATGTTTACATTTCTTTGAAAAAATCAAATGTTTTTTGTGTCTAGTATATAGAGTTTTCAACCACATTTAACACCACTTTCCGAAAACTTGACAAAGCACAGTACAAACTAGAAACAGTATGCTGCAATTAAAGTATGAATATATTGAATATTGATGAGATATGGGCATTTGTACGAAATAAAGCTTAACTGCGCATTCGTGAACTACACGAAAGATTTTTTTCCATGATTTAGTTGACCATTCTATAGAGCAGCTGATATAAAAATACCAGTCAAATATCGTGTAAACTCAGAAAGATATTGGTGATACATTGAGCTGATTTACAAATTATGGGAAAATCCCTTACCATCCAGCTACTTTTAGAACGAAAGTCACTATATTGCTACAGTCTTTCTGCATTTTTGCGATATTTCAATGGACTTTTTACATAAGTTGCCTTAAATAGTTGACTACAAAATTATCAAATAAAACTTTTGATATTGTTTACGCATGCACATTCAAAATTTATTTTTTACAAATGCTCACATCTCATCAAATATTCAATATATTCATATTTTAATTGCAGTATACTGTTTCTACTGAGTACGCATCCTAATATATATATATCTCTGTGTGTACGCGTGTGTATGGATTTATTCGAATGTCTGATATATGAGATAAAATGCAGTGAAGATTATATAATATATCGATTATATATAATATCGATTATATATATAAAATCGATAATATATATAATATCGTTTATATATAATATACCTAAATGAGCAGTAAAATAAATTTCAAACTGAAAATTAGAAAACGTAAAAAAAGGGAATTTCAGTGTAGTTATCATTGCTAGTTAATAAATTTTGCTTTTTATACTTCCGCAAAGGAATCTATTTCCAAAATCTCAATAACAAAATGCTACATTTTAACTCATGTTACTCAAAATGAGCTTTCATTTCATACAAAATATACAGTTCAAAATATGTTAAAAAACACGCTGCTAAAAACTCTTTAGTAATTATAATTGTAGTTCATTATTTTAAATTTCTGTTTGCTACATCACTGTTAATTTTGTTACGTGTCATAAATTATTCGTGTATACCTGTTTTATGACAAAAACTGTTAAAATGTATTTATAACACCTTTCAGGCAAGTTCATTATCCTCCATCTCCGAAAATGAAATATTAATAAACTGTCATAAAAATTTCTTCAGTACTTGTTTTTTACTAATTCTCCAACTATTTAAATTGTCTCAGTAAAAACAAACTAAATATTTTATACTATGTAAATTAAAATTTTCCCTCTTGGAAACATAAGTTATCAATTTAAACCAAATGCTGCAGGCATTTTAAAACATGTTACTCAGAATGCGCTTTTAATTTTGTACAGAATACACAATTCAAAATGTTTTAGTAATAACGATCCCAAAGCCCTTTAGTAATTATAACTTTAGGCCACATGCAATTACTTTACGTTTCTGCTTGAGAATGCATCACCGTTAATTTTATTACATGTCATAAATCTTTCGTGTATACCTGTTTTCTGGCAAAAACTATTAAAATGTACTTATTACGGCATTTTCAGGCAACTTCATTATCATTCATTTCCGAAAATTAAATGCTAATAACGTGTCCTAAAAATTTCTTGCACTAATTCTCGAAACACGTAAATTGTCACAGTAAAAACAAACTAATTAATTTCCTTTACGTTTTCCGACAAGCTATTTTAGTGGGTTAATGATATAAAAAATAATTATTTTTGAGAAGCCACTATAACTAATTATAGTAGACTAAAGTAGTAGGCTAATTAGTGCATTAAATAGTAGAATAAAAATATGTAGAAATTTTAGTCTTGCATAATGTATATATTATTAGTTAAAACATCGCAGATTAATTTATCACATGATAATATTTTATCACATCATAGTATTTTAGTTAATTATCTTTCAGCAAGGTAGTTAATAAATTTTTAACAACATTTAAATAAATGAAATGTTTTAAATAAAAGAAACATTATCAGAGTATTTATTTCAAAATTATCTATACGTAAATTAAATATGTTATGTGAAAAACAAGCTATTTAATTTTTTCTTTTTAAATTTGCACAATTTCAATATATTAAATTTAAATTAATATTCTTTTCCGTTTGTTTATCTATAAATATATCTATGCATGATATAATTAATTAACATGTAAAGCACCACGTAAGGACATTCCTTTGTTAAAATATCCCAAAGACATATGATTTAAATAAAAATTAATTGTCTCATATGCCCCAACTAATGGCATATAATTAAATATTGCACATTACGCATCCCCAATTTAAATGCATTCCGATTGAAAGCTATCGTATTATCGAAATGGCGAATTTCATATGTAATCGAATTACGCTGTATTGAAACTTGTCGAATGTTTTAGCTTTAACCACTCCAAACTGTTTAAATATCACTAGAAAATAGAACATCTGAAATAAATGCGTGAGTATATATTTTGAAAATATTCAAAATCGATTTTGATTGCTTAATGTAAAATTTCAGTATTAATCACACTTTGTAGTGTAAATGAATCATTTTCAAAGAATTGTCTTCTATTAACTAAATACTAATCTGTACAAACAGTGTTTGAAAATGTTAAACTATTAATATTAATGAATATGATTTTGACGAGACAATATCGCCAAGACAAAATGTGTTGGCATAAAAATACATTCCCAACCCGAAGTGATTAGTGTACGGGTAAAATGATCGTTAGATAAGAAGCTTTTTTAACACACAATTTTAGGTTTTGCGACACATTCAAATATTCATCCTACTGTGTGAGATTTTGGTGAGTAATATCGCAAGCAGCTATACAGTATTGTTTGAATCTATTGCGTTGTGGGTTGGGTGTGTGTGGGGGGGGGGGGGGATGTTGCGTTATCTTTTTCATTGCCACATGAAATTTCATGATAACACACTAAAATATGTGGCATCAAATTTCTTTTTGAAAAAAAAAAAAAGTTTCTTTCGAAACCATTCGGTCAATTTGTAATACTTTTTTGCGCATTATCTGATCAGAAATACATTGCAATTTTCTTAACATGATTTACAATAATAAAATGATGGAGAAAACAAGACAGTACGCAATAAATGGGCATACGACGTAAGCAAAAATGCATTAACGAGAATCCACTAAAGCTTTTCTTCACGTACATAAAAAAAAAAAAAAAGAAAAATGATTTTTCAAAACATTTTGTACAATTTTATCATCTGGGATTTAAAATGAAGTGGTATAAATATTATATTATTGACAATCAAAAGGTTTAATTTTTATGTGATTTATTCTGTCATAACCGATCACCTACATATCAAACTTTAAAGTAGATATTGATACTCTGCCTGCCAAAATATGTGAAAAAAAACAAAATTTTATGAATAAATTCTCTGAATAAATATTTTCTTAGAATTTTTTTTATTTACACGAACAGTATGACACAGCTTACGTTGCTTTCAGTATGGTAGATTTCGCAAAGAGGTTTATCTTCTAGCAAAATGTTTTCAGTGAAAAGTATGCTTTCAGAGGATTATATATTATTTATGTACGAATCATCAGATTATTAATTTCCTTGTTTCTTTTATGATCTGACTTTATTCATGAATAAGAGCGGCAAGTTTTCAGATGTATTTGTAAAATTCATGTAGTGTATGTAAATTTTGGGCTATATACACGCACTTAAATCGACTAATACACTCTATCCATTCCCGATACCATTTTATTATTGCTTTTCACGCTTTAACAGCGTGATTACTTGATTAAAATTTTAATTCTTTATTTTGTCATTTAAATGTTAAAAAACAGTTTTATTTATAAAATACAATTTCATATTTTTTCTGGTTTAAATATTTAAAGAAATATTTTTTAAATATCTGATCAATTTTCACAGACATCCTCCTGATTAATAAATTGATGTAATTGAATGTATCTTGACCAATTTTCAGCATGTAAGTTTTATATTAATTTTTTTAATTTGTAATGTTAGTTTAAACAACATATGCAGCACCAGTGAAGTAGAAAGATTTAAGATCAACTAAAATTAAGATAATTTTTTTTAACAATTGATGTTATTTTAATGGTGTAACCATTCCAAACTACACCTAATTGAATGATCTGCTAATTATTTTCTACTGAGAATACAGTCGTAGATTTATCGCTTATCCAGAAAAGAATGAACATTTCTGCGTTCCGCTTCTGTTATCTCCAGCGCGATTTACCATTGTTGATATTTGCAACAATTATCTCTCCTATATTTTAATTAATATAGATCCGATGTTTAAAATATCTCTTAAAAAAATTACAAAATTAGAAATCTATTTTCATTATCCCATAATTTGAAATAAAATTCCCAATATTATCACAATATCAAAATATATTTTACTAGCAAAACACACGGCTTTGCACACGTGGTTGTAGAAATTTTGCCAAATGATATTTGTGTATTTATTTACATTAGGAGAAATTATACTTGTATGGAAAATTTAAATACTACTAATTAGGTCACATTTTTAGAAAACCTCATTCTTCTACAGTATTAGGTGAACATGGGACTTCAGTAAATGAGGCAATCTTCATTCCCACCCACTTTTAATCCACCACTTCCAAAAAACAGACACAAACAGATACATGGAACTTTGTTTATCATCTGTCATAGAGTGAAAGAATTTTGGAATCACTTCAACAGTCCTAGAATCCTTTTCCTACAAACACAGATTTATTTATTTATTAAAGTTTTTGTATAACAAAAATCACCATTAAAATTAAAATACCATTAAATAATAAGTTGTTTTTCTCTCCCCCACCATGTAATGCACAGCAAGCAGCAATATTCTCGTTGCCCTTTTTTGTCGTATTGTTAATGGAAGAAGCAAATTTTAAAAGCATTTTCCATCTCATGCACATGAAGCTGCATTATTTTCAGCTCTAATCAACTAGCGTGTCATATAATTAGAATGTGTGTAGGGCGGCGGGAGAGAGAAGGCAGGTTTTAATAAAACAGTAAGAAAGAACGTTAATCCAGCCTTTGGGGCACTTCACTGTTAATAAAGGAAAAGGGGGTTCGGATAGTTTTACTGATTGAACTCTTTGAATTAAATATTTGTCTTTTTTTTTTAAAAATCTAAAATAAAGAATATAATACACTCTTTGATAAAGAAAATAGAGAGGTAAAATTATTTTAAAAAAAATCATTTTATTCAATTATATACTGAGATAATAAATAAAATAATAGGAAAGATAGGAACACATTGATTTCTCCAAAATTATCAACTCATAACAAATCATATTCAACACATTTATTTCTCAAGAATATCAATTTATAAGATCAAATTTTCAACACTAACTCATTTTAATTTAAAGCACTTAATTAAAAAAAAATCATTATTTTACAGCACAGCATTGTATCGTTGTAAAATTAGAGGCAAATATGCCAAACATTTAAATTTATAAATATTTATAAATAAACATATGAGTCTATGTTAATTCAACAATTTTTCTTTCGATCAATCAATACGTAAAATTTTAGTATTCTTTTATATTATTCACTTTGGATAGCCAGGGAAAATATTTTGGAGGTATCTCACCAATTGTTCTTCTATTGAAGTTCATCTCTAGTCATGATGTAGGACCTTGTTCATAATTGCACGTTATTAAACAGAGGAATTCATAGCTGGATCCTTCTGGCCAGATTGGAGAAAAGGCCGGGATTCTTCCCGGTGAGCTTGACCGCTAGATCTTCTTCCCGAGGGGGGTTTCGGGAGAAATCATCGTATGGCGCTGGATCGGATCGGCGAAGGCAAGTTCCGTTTCTATCAGCAGTCTCCATGAGACATACCTTCAGTGAAGATGGCCGGAATTCGAAGAGCATAAGGGCTGGAAGAACTCAGCAAAAAAAAGCTACTTGCACCGATGGAGTTATTTTTCTCAAGTGAAGTAGAACCCCAAAAAAATGTCTCTTCTTCTTATTATTATTAGTTGGACTATGTCTCGTCCTGGGCGTTGATATAAAAAAAATGTATTTCTGTTGGATGCCCTTTTTGACCTTATGCAAATTTTAGTTCAGTAAACTCCCTGGGTTCATTTTGCAGCTGCACGATTTCCCGTGCGGGGCAGTTCTTTGGAAAATGGGTGCGCCCGACATGCAAGCATTCCTAGAAATATGATATGAACTTCCTGTTTCCCTAGCTAGAGTCTTCGTAAATTAAAACCTTTAACACTCGTTTGGGTTGATGATCACATTCTGCACATAGGAATAATACATACATATTAAGGAAAACAATGTAACATACATAAATATAATATAACATCTAAACCATAAAAAAATAAGTCCAAAGTTCATGTTCTTTATTTAATTATTAAAAATGTGTGAACGATCGTTCCCACATTTATCACCCGTGAAAAAAGGGAAAAGTAGAGTCCCACGGGTTGGTGAGATAATTGTGACTATAGTCCTCTTAGATACTTTTTCCTTCATGGTGCTTCAGGTTTCTGTATTATTGTCCTTCAGAAATCTGTGCACAGAGTTTTTACGTTTTTTTGTGGCTAGTATGGTCTTATAAAGAATACCAGAATTCCGCGAAATAAAAAAAAACACAAAAAGAAACATTTACATGCCGAAAAATCACAAAGAAATAGCAAGGGGGCTCTTTAAATTACGTTATAAATAAATAGAAGTATAAATATATACTCGTTACTGTTGTACAATATATATTTAAAAGATTAAAAAAAACATGTTCTAGCATAATGCTTTCTTGAATATGAATTTATATAACATACAATGAGACAGAGAGCATTTACAGAGATTTTTATTTACAGAGAGCATTTGACAATCACCCACAGTTAAGTAGGTACTGCGACCATAACAAAAGGGAGCTCCTTTTGTCGTGTGCAGGGGAAAAGTACCCCTACAGGGTTCTATGAGCTACCAGCCTAGACGCGGGGGTCCTCCAATGCGTTGCGTAACTGGTGAGCCGCATTGTGCGTTTCACCCTGCTAGTGAAATGGTTGCGCCATGATTCTGACGTAACTTGTTTACGTGAGATGCAAAGGGAATTAGGTCACCTACAGATACGTTTGTTTGACGCGTAAGTTTTGTGCGGTATCCTTTGGTATTTTATTTTATTTATATATATTTAAATTTTAGTGTCAATTAACCTGTATTTATTTTTGTATTCTTTCTTTTTTATACAGAAAGCAATGTAAATCTGCATATAAATACATAGTTCGAAAGTAAGTAAAACACTTATGTTTCTTGTAGGGGAAAAAAAATGGCGCGTATTTTGAATGTAACCTAACGGATGTCTTAGTATCTGTGTAATGATAATCGTTGTGAATTACGATACCATTGTGTGTTTACCTTATTTGTAATATATTTTTCTTATTATTATCTTTAATAATTTAGGAATTTTGAAGAATGGTGAGTGTGAGTGTTATTTATATCGCACGCTAGTGTGACTATGTTGAATCTTTACTGATTGTGTCTGGTAAACATATGTAGTTGCAATTTGTGTGAAAATTTATCTTTATTATTATCAGTGAATGTATATATAACTTTAGTTTTATCCGATTCGTAGCTACTGTGAATTTGGTGACATGTTGCACATCTTATTTATTTATTTATTCTTTATATATATATATTTATTTGTAAATTCATTCTGTGTACGGTGAAAGCGCTTTACGAAGTACTAATTCTATGTATTATTATTATTATTATTATTATTATTATTATTATTATTATTATAAATGTTCTTTGTTAATGTTTCTTTGTTTAATTGATTAATTACTTAATTATTATTTCTACCTAATGTTGTTGTTTTAATTAGGGAATATTTAATTTTTAATGTGTATTTTAATTTATCTAATTATAAAAATTTGTTTTGTTTAGAAGAGAAGAAGGTAAGATAGTGGGTATTAATTAATAAATGTTTTTTTTTTCGGTGTTTAATTCTTGTTTCTTAGTGGCCCTCCGCCGACTGTATTCTCATTCCGTGGCGCCCCGGTATAGATTTCTGCCCGCAGATAATCTAAAGATTGCAGTCAAAGGAGAGCTGTCTTAAAAATTTTGGAGGAAAAATTAAAAGGTATGGTGCTTAATTAATAAGTTTTAAAATGTTTAAAATATTTGAATGTGTGTTTTAATTTAAATATAATTATGGTTGTTGTTATAAATTTATTTTATTTCTTTTTATAGATGGATTAAGAGTTTTATGGGTAATTAGTGTCATAATTTATATATAAAATTAACTTTTGTTTAGAAGAAAAAAATACTAGAAGTTGTTTACATGCACGTTGATTAGTGGGAGAAATTATGTTAGGTATCGGGTTTTAAATTTAAAGTACCAATAACCGTTGAGGAGCTTTACGTAAAAGACATGGTTGTGTTTAATATATTTAGCTTGTAATTACATTTATTTATAATCTGTCGTCTGTGTGCAAGAATAGTTTAAAATAATTTTATAGATTTATTTAAAATGGGAGATTAATAGCGTGCATTGTCTGTGTGTATTTAAATGCGATATATATAAGTTGTGTAGTGGTATTTAAATATACGAAATGTCTTTGTTTTTCTGTGATACTAATATTTATTTTTCACTTTAAAGGCACCCTCGTTAGTGAGAGCATCTTATTAACAGCATCTGTTTTGAAGTAACCCGATAGTGTATTTCCCCAGATGTGACTTGGTCAAGGCTGCCTCCTCGAGGATGGTAACGTAATTTTTTTTTCTTTTAAGTGGGAGTTGCTACAGCGACAGGGTACTGTGGTGGGGGAAAGGGGGTGTATGTGTGAGGTATTTTGTGTGTAGTGTGTCTGTTGATGTTTAAAAGTGGTTTTGAGTGGTGTATGAAATAAGGGGAGTGCATTGTAACGCCCATTCTCCTGAGCCTGTGGCCTTTATTATAAATGTGCATGTATGTTAATGAGGGGTGTGTGTTTGGTTGTTGTATGAAAGAGCATATTATTATATGCTGTAAGGAAGACGTGTGTGGGTGTTGCATTTTATTATCCTAATGTTGAAAATGTTAAAATGGGGGGGGGGTTATGAATTTGCTTATCTTGTTAATGCAAATTATTTTAATTAAAATCATATGAATTGCTGATGCGGGGGGTTATAGATGTATGAGGGAGAAGAAAGTTGAGATTTTTATTATTATTATTATGATTATTATTGTTATTTTGAAATGAAAAAATAAAGGAGGGGGATTATCGATGTGCTTTAGTCATCTAATTCCAGTCTCAAAGTTGGTCTTAAATTTTATTAATTAATATTTGTGCAATAAAGAAGAGGGGGGGGGGTTACATATGAATTCTTTTTATCTTATAAATTAATTGTGAGTACTGAAATATTATTTCATCTATTTATTTTTGTTTTTGATGAAAGGTTAAAATTAAGTGTTGCACAGTGTCATATGTGAATCTTATTAAACTTACTTTTAAAAAAAAAGGGGGGGGGAGTGTTGATTTTACGTAATTAGGTACCGTAAATTATCTTCTTAATATTATTATTATTAGTGCTGGGAAGCATGAATTTATTTATTTATTTTATTTTATTTTTATTTATTGATTTATTTATTATTTATTTATTTATTTATTTATTATTATTTATTTATTTATCTATTATTATTATTATTATTCTTGCATGTTTGTGTAAAAGTGTGAAAGTGTTTAGAAATTGAATTATTATTTAATTTATTAACCTATTGGGGGGGGATGTAATAAAGTTTTTGTTACCTGTCTTTTTTTTTTTTTTTTTTTTTTTTTTTTTTTTTTTTTTAAAGGGGGGTGGGTGTTGATTTAACGTGTATTTTATTTATTTATTTATTTGATTATTATTTATGTTATTATTATTATTGTTGTAATTATTATTACTATTATTTATAGTTGTTAAAAATTATTTACGTTACTCGTATACCTTGGGTGTGTATAGTTTTGAGACATGAATTTTAATAGGTCGGAGGTCTGCGCGGTTTTCATTACCTATCAAATAGTTGTCATTTCTGAAAATTCTTTTTATAGTGTAGGGGCCCGAGAATTTAGGTTCCAACGCGTTAGGGCGGATTAATTGTTTAAGGTACACTTCTGTGCCGATTTGAAAATTCTTGTGCTTAATCGCAGAATTTTTATTGTATTCTAAATTAATTTTTTCCTGATTCTCCTGTGAAATTTTCTGCACTTCTTGTATATGAGAAAGCCTGTCTTTTACGAAATCACTAAGGTTTTCTATATTTTGGATTTTAAAGTTAGTGAAAGGATTGCGAATTTCTCTTGCGAAAAAGAGTAAGGAAGGTGAGAATCCCGTTGCCCTGTTAACCATAGTGTTGTGTGCTAAGACAAAAAAATCAATTCTTAGATCCCAATCGAAAGAATTTTGTGACATAGCAGCTAGAGAAGCTTTCATGTCGTGGTCTGTTCTTTCAAGAAGTGATTGCGATGCAGGCAAATAAATTGAACCGTACTCTGGTTCTATGTTTAAATTTTGTAGGTAGTGTCTGAGATCAGTTGATCTGAAATATTTTGCGTTATCCATTCCGATTTTTTTTACCAATCCGAAAGTACTAAAGTATTTGTTTAGAGCATTTATAATTGTTTTAGTCTCTATATTTCTTAACGGTATAGCTTGTAGGAATCTTGACGATGAGTCAATGATCGTTAAAATAAACTTATTTTGTCGAAATGTCCTAGGCAAGGGGCCGACCACGTCGATTATAGCCTTAGTTCCTGGGATGTAGTTTTTCTCAATTGTTTTAATAGGTAATTTAATGGTGTTGTGTTGTTTGAATGTGTTACATTGAATACATGCCGTGCAGAATTTTTTTATATTTTGGTACATACGATACCAATAAAATCTTCTTTTGATTAATTCATAAGTTTTTTGGAATGCATAGTGAGATGAGTGTGCACTTTTCCTGATGTGAATTTTGAGCGCGTCGGGGGCTATGTATAGTTCTTCCTTATCTGTGGTTGTATTGTTATTTAAAATTAATACATTGTTTTGATTTAGGGCGTATTTTTTAACTTTTTTGTTCTGTTTATTGTGTTGTAAGTCGTGTATAATTTGAGCTAATTTGGTATCTTTTAGCTGTTCGATTTTTATGTTATTTTCAGTTAAATTTTGGTCGACTTGAAATAAATCTGTGATTAATGAGTGAGTTTTGTTCAGATTGTTAATGTTGCGCGAAACATAGTCAGCTGGGTTGATAATGCCTGGTAGATGAGTTGTGTCGAAATCAAATTGTTGTAAGTCTAGTAGCCATCTAGCAACAGTGTCTGATTGTTTGTCGAGGTTAACGTGTTGTGTAAGTGCTTTCGAATCGGTCAAGATATGGAATTTTTTTCCTAAAAGGATATTTCTAAAATACATGACTGATTCGTGCAGTGCTAGTAATTCTAATTTTATGCTTGGGTATCGTAATTCTGTATCTTTCAGTTAACGCCCTGTGAATTCGATGGGGATGAGTTGATCGTTATGTTTCTGTGCTAAAATTCCGCTTGTTGCGACCTTTGAACAGTCCGTGATTAAATAGAATTCCTTATTGTGATCTGGTGGGTGAATCGTTGGTTGTTTTAAAATTATGTCTTGTATGGTCTCAAACGCTTTTTGTGTTTGCGTATTCCAGTAAAATTTTGTGTTTTTTTTAGTTAAATTTGTTAAAGGAGTCATAATATGCGCGAATTTATGTATTGTGGATTTAAAATAAGTGCAGAGTCCGATAAATGCTTTAACTGCTTTTTGTGATTTTGGTACTGCAAATTTTGAAATTTTAATGATGTTTTTATCTGATGGCGCATATCCTTTTTGATTAATTTTATATCCTAGGAACTCAATTTCTGATTGGTATAGTTTAAGTTTAGTGGGTTCTATAGTGAGATTAAATTTTTCTAGTTGTGTAAGAATGTCGTGTAATGCATCGTGCATCTGCTGAATATTTTCGCACGCAACTATAACATCGTCAATAAAATATTTAATGTTATGTTTTTCTTTGAGGGGGCCTAGTACTTTATCAATTAGTCTGGCAAATTGGTCACTTGATATTTTTGTTCCGAAGGGGAGGCGATTTATGGCAAATTGAGCATCCTCTGTCACAAATGCTAATTTATGCTTATCTTGCTGTCTTAATTTGATTTGAAAAAAAGCCGAATGTAAATCCATGACAGTGTACATTTTTTTTCCGGAAACATCCGTGAGAATTTGTTTTATGTCTGGTACGGGGCACGGATCGCTTTCTAAGATGTTATTGAGAAGCCTATAATCTATTGCCATGCGATATTTTATGTGTTTAGGGTCATTAGTTTTGGATGTAGATTTTTTTCTAACGAAAAGTATAGGAAATGCGTAATCTGAATTTGTGTGTTCTATTATTCCTGCTTCTAGAAGGTTTTTAATTTCTTTATTTGCGAATTCTTTAACATTATTGTCTGAGTGCAACGAAGACTCATATACAGCGCAGTTTTACTTTGCCCCATATATAGCTACGATGTATATTAAAACCTTTCGTTAAGCATAACTCAAAAAATATTTAACGGATTTCGTTCAAATTTTTACAGCAGGTACCTATAAAGGTGACAACGTCGTCTATTTATTACCAAGAATAAGTGTCAAACCGTTTGGAAGTTATATTAAAAAAATAGATAAAAAAGCAAAATTAAAGTACATACGTCACTAAATTTTGTGCGTGCGTCATTTTCACCGGCGGGAGATTTTCGTAGACAATCGGAATTGAAAAGTTTATGGAATACATGGAGCAAAAAAATATGCAAGCACTAATATTCAGCACAATAAAATATATTTCAATTTAATAAAAATGGAAAGTTAATCTGGAATTTTTTCTGTTTGAAAAGTATTAGAGATCAGTAAGAGTAGTATTAGTATTAGAGATTTGGCGTAAATCACACCATTAGCAGCTTTTCTATTTCGCGTGTGTATGTTAGGAACAATTCTTTGATGTTTAAATAAAAGGTTTCGATTTGTGGCATTATTTCTTATTTTCTTTTCCTTTTTAGTATTTTAAATGGAATTAGTGAAAGGCGTGTATTTTAAATTAAATGAGTGAAAGACATGTATTTTTAATGTATGTATTTCAAATGAAATCAGTGAAAGATTTATATTTAAATGAAATGAATGCAATATGAAGATGTTATGAGAAAAATATTTGGCGATTTATCAACTGCGCCAAGTTAACATAAAAGTACCAATACATATGTGGGTACTCCTCTATTATCCCGTCGACCACTTTTCATAACAAAAAACTATCGCCAAATAAACGGGAGAACGTTGTCATTGAAATATCAAAATACATAAATAAATAAAATATAAGAATTTAAGGACACAATTGTTATTTTAATGAATGAAATAACTAATAAATCAGTAAAACATAATGAAAAATACACGCAAATGTCGCGTTAAAAACCACTTGATGACGTAACAAACACGTATAATGCTTCTGATATCAAGTAAATGGGACTGCATTTTTGGCGTTTAATCTAACAGTTTGGCCAATGTTAGATTAGGCCAATTTTTTGTTATGAAAAGTGGTCGACGGGATAATAGAGCAGTACCTCTATGTGAAATGAAACAAGGCACAGATGTCATATACGCACCACGTTGGCGCGATTTTTTCCCTCCACCAGCTTGGGGAAAACTTTGTTTTTGAATATTAGTTACAAATAGTACACGTGATTTTTTATTTCAATATAAAAATAAAATAACGTAATAAATGAAACAGCTTCTAATATTTTAAAAAAGGAAATAAAAATAAATAAATAATAGTTTGATATAAATAAAGGCGCGTATGTCATATACGCACCACATTGGCGCGATTGCAACAAAATGGCAATTTTATGCCTCACATGGTAACCCGGTTATTTTGTTTCAATTGTTGTTTATTAACTTTTATTTTTTATTTTAATTCTATAAATTGTTTTTATTATATATATCAATATTTATTTATATCAAACTATCATTTATTTATTTTTATTTCCCATTTTTGAATAATAGGAGCTATTTCATTTATTACGTTATTTTATTTTTATATTGAAATAAAAAATTACATGCTATTATTGTATGGTATTTGTAACTAATATTCAAAAACGAAGTTTTCGCCAAATTGGCGGGGGAAAAATCGCGCCAATCTGGTGCGTATATGATATCTGTGCCTAAATTAATATTGATATACATATAAAAATAATCTATAGAATTAAAATAAAAAATAAAAGTAAACAAACACAACAAACAGTTTTCGCCAAAGGGGCGAGGGAAAAATCGTGCCAACGTGGTGAGTATATGGCATCTGTGCCGGGATTTTTACCCTTTTATCTGTGCTTTCGGAAATATAAAAAAAATAAAAAATTCTTATATCAGGTGTATAATGTTTTGCATTTTAATACGGACCACTTCTCCATTTTAAGATTTTAAATGTTATTTATATCAGATATTTCTTTCTTGAGATTCCCACAAGTTTTTTTCCGGTAATTATTTTAGTTCGCTTATTAATTGTTTACAATTTGCCCTCCTGGCAATAACAATTATTTATCACAAAAAATGGGTACTTCTCTATTATCCCGTCGACCACTTTTCATAACAAAAAACTATCGCCAAACTGTAACGCTAAATAAACGGGAGAACGTTGCCATTGAAATATCAAAATAAATAAAATATAAGAATTTAAGGACACAATTGTTACTTTAATGAATGAAATAACTAATAAATCAGTAAAACATAATGAAAAATACACGCAAATGTCGAATTAAAAACCACTTGATGGCATAACAAATACGTATAATGCTTCTGGCATCAAGTAAATGGGACTGTATTTAATCTTAGTTTGGCGATAGTTTTTTTTTATGAAAAGTGGTCGACGGGATAATAGAGAAGTACCCAAAAATGGCTTAGTTTTGTTAAATTTGTTTGTTATGTATTTTCATTTCTTATTAAAATATCGAAAATGGCAATAAAATTTTATTTTAGCACCGTACTTAATTTTTTTAAATGGCTCAAAAACATGGTTTAATAAACGTATATTTGTAAATATTTTAAAAAAGATGTTTTTCCGCTCTCTAGAAAAATTTGTAAGATTCTACAACTGCCTTTGGCACCAACCAGTACATGATACGGAACTTTTTCCTATTCAGATACACAGAAGAGGTTGGTCACAAACAAGAGTAAAGCTAGCAACAATATTGTTTTAACTCTATAAGAGTTAGAAACAATAATGATATTAAATTCCCCGATTAGCTTAGGGCCCGATTACGGAACTTTCTCCTAGAAAAAAAAACTGTAGAAGTCTTTTACATTTGTTTCGAATGAAGCTCGATCAACAAAGTATTAATTGATAATACAAACAACACTAATATTAACATGGGGGCAAAAGTTTGAATTTAAGTGTATATATTTGGAACCCTCTCCCCCCCCCCAACCACCCACCAAAAAAAGAAAAAGAAAGTTACAGAAATGAATTTAAAATGGCGTGAAGCCACCCTTTCTGACATAAGAAATTGGCTGCGAACCCGATTACGAAACTTTCACTTAACTTAATAACATGTATCTAATAGCCCTGAGGACAATTCCCCTTCCCAATTATACGGATCTTGGGGCTTTTTTAAAAAGCTTGACGCAGTTCGGGTTGAAGAAGTTGAGATTTACTGTCAAATGACATAAACTACTATGAAAATAAAACTGGTGAATTATTATGCTGGTTTATGTATGTATTTAAAAAAAATGCATCTGATTACACTCTTTAGATAAATTACTCCTGTTTGCATTTAATAACAGATAAACGGCTTCCGTTTACTAAATTGTTTAAATATTGGGAAGAGTTGGCGAGAGATAGATAGACGTGCAAACAAACGGGTAGACAGACGGATAGCGACAGGGATAAGCTAACGGGTAGCGAAACGAATAGACAGACGGGTAGCGAGGCAGGTGCAAAAAAGGGTTGACAGAGGGGTAGTGAGATGGGTAGGGAGACGGGTAGCGTGGTGGATAGAGAGACGAGTACAGAGAAGACTTGACAGACGGGTAGAGAGAGGGGTATATAGACAGACAGACGTGTTGATAGACGAGTAGTGTAACGGGAAGCGAGACAGGTAGAGACACGATTAAAGAGTCGGGTAGAAAGACAGACGGATACTGAGACGGGTATACAGAAGAGTAGAGAGACAGTAGACAGATGAGTTCCGAGAGAGACACAGCTAAGACATACGAGTAGTTAGACTGGTAGACACGTTTGTAGCAAAGCATGTTATCAATGTGGTTTGAAGTATACGAGTTTCTATAAATAGTTATACAAATAAACAAAGGAAATTTTTTTAATTCAAATATTAAATATTTGATTTAATATTTCAATATTTAATATTTTATTTTTTAATATTTTATTTAGATATTTGTCACAAAGAAAATGTTGCAAAAATTAAATTAAATTTGCATTAAACTACGCTTGCTAAAATACGCTATTGGCTGCAAATCTGATTATGTGACTTTAAAAATATCGTTTTAAAAGATCCGGCGGTTTTTTTTTTAAGTTTTGAGCAATTCCCGCTTAAGAAAATGAGATTATTTGCCAAATGTTATAAAAAAATGCATATGAAAACATAACAGTATATGAATTTATATATGATATTTTGTAATTATATCATTTAATTTGCTATTTTTCATATGTTGCATCTTTATCTATCTCTTGTCTATCATATGCTGTATATTCACTTAGATTCTTGTTGATATCTTCTTTATATCGTAATTGTTAACTTTATGTTCTCAGCAATATCACTCAGACTAATCCCTTTGAGGGAAGTCCTAGTAAGGGATTTTGTATGGTTTGGTTTTGATAGGGAAATTATGTTGTAAGTTAAATTGTGGAGTTATGACTGATGTTTCACCGAGAGTTTTGTAAGATTTTGAAAAAGCTGTCGCGTGAGACAGTAATATTTCTATAACCTTTTCCTGTACCTCGGGTTGTAAATGTTTAACATCAAAGTCATGTCTAGAAAGATCTCGTATTCGCATTTCTTTAATTTCATTTAATGTAAGATTGTTTATTTCATATAATTTATCATTGTTATTATTTGTTTTATGTTGCTCTTGTATGTCATATTGTGTGTAAACTTTTCCTACGTGGTTTTTTTTTCTGAGGTTTATATTTCTATAGGTTGTGTTTTTAGCTAATAGGTGAATAATATTATCCTTATTGGTTTTATGTAGGGATCTACACAGTTCAATACTATGTCTTTTGAAGTTCGGTTCAAAGAAAATTTCTTTTGTGTCTGAAATTTTGGGATATTTAATTTTAATTAGTTTAGTTTCATGTGGTTTGAAATGTACTGTCTCTTTAATTTTTGCATTTAAATGCGTTATCTTTTCGTTTTGATTTTGTGAATTATCCAGTATGTTGTTTTCGTCAATTCTGTATGTGTTGTTAAGTGTAGGATTATGTAAGTGGTTAATTTGTGAATCGTGTGTGTTTTCTGAATTGTTTAAGTGTATGAGAGTGTCTTTAATTTTTAAAGTATAGTTGTTACAATCAAATATAATTTGGTTGTTCTTAAAAAAATCAAAACCTAGAATAGCGTCGTAATCTCTGTTAAAATTATGAGATGTAACATAAAATATTCCGTTCAAGAATAATTTATTCACTTTAAATTTGAATTGTACGCAGTGTTTGAACGGTACATCGCGGTTGTTGATTGTCGTTATCTTTACGTTGTTCGAAAGATATTTTATTTTGATGTTTGTTTCTTTAATTTTGTTAAATATACTTGGTGATAGAAGACTAATACTTGCCCCGGTGTCCAGCAAATTTGAAATATTAATATTTTTTATATTAAAAGTCCAAATGGGAAGTTCGTCTTTAATATTAGAGTTACAGCTGGATACGTATTCAATTTTTCTTTTCTTTTTCTTCTGTAAATTGTCCCTGCGAATTTCTCTGGTATCATATATAATTAAATTTTGCAACTTGTTCGATGTTTTTATTTTTATGTTATATTTTAGGGCATTTCTTTCTGCGAGGGACCTACGTGTATACTTTGAAGTTAGGTTGGTAGGCCCCTTTAGTAGTTTAAACGTCTTTTTTGCTGCCTCTGCCTATGGTGTCTTTGATTATTGTTTTGGTTACTTTCATTTGGAAAAGTAATTGTAGGTTGTGTCTGCATAGCTATAGGTGTTTGTTGTTGTTGTTGTGTATCGGTTTGTTGGAAATTTTGGTTCGGTAGCATGAGCTGATGAGCGTTACCTGCTGACGCTGAAGGGTTAAATTGTGTTGGGATCATGAGCTGGTGAGCGTTACCTGCTGACGCTGAAGGGTTAAATTGTGTAATTGAGTTGTAATCTTGATTTGGGGATTGTGTTTGCATTACATGTGTTTGTTGAGGAATATTATAAGAGGGCTGAGCAAAATTTTGAATTGGATAATTATAATTATGATTGTAAGTCCTAGGTCTGAAATTTTGTTGATAATTTGGTCTCTGATAAAAGTGACGTGGTGTATTGTTTTGGAATCTAGGAGTGTATGTGTGTGAGTTTGTGTGAAATCTTGGACTATTAAATCGAGCGTTACGTGGTGTGAATGTTTGAGTTATAGAAACAATCTTGCGTTTTGTGGTTTGGTTTTTCGCATATGTAACAATATAATTTATTGTTTTCCTGTTGATTTTGTTGTATAGAATCATTAGATCTAAGAGAGTTTACCTGTTCTTTTATCTCTTGAATCTGTTTATTATGTTGTTCTGATAATTCTATTATCGCATCGTAAGTTGTAGAGTTACTTTGTGTTTCTATATTGTTTAATTCGGAGAATTTTTTGTTATTTAACGCAATCTCGATCTTTTTAGCCATTGTTACGGCGGTTTCAAAATTATCTGGCGGGAATTTTTGAAGCTCAAATGAAATATCAGGTCTTAGTCCCTCAATAAATTTTGATAATTTAATTGTGTCTAAGAATTCGATTGCACCTTCTTTTGATGCATGCCCTGAACTCGCCAGATATATGTGAGCTGCTAGGTTGAATTTTTTTGTGAAGTCTGCCACCGTTTGATTAGGCATTTGTTTGGACTGGATGAATTTATCTTGTGCTAACGTGAATGATTTCTCTGCTTTAAATAATGCACGGATTTTATTTTTGAAATCATCGTATTTTTTTTCGTCGCGCAGAACAGGGGTGTTTATTAAGATCTCTTTTGCAAGTCCTGATAATTTTGATTTAAAAAAAAATAATTTTAAGTTTTCAGGAATATTAGCTGCGTTGGCTATTTCATCGAATTGTGAAATAAAATAATTTATTTCTTGTTCCGGTTTTCCTTCGAAGTTTTGAACACTTGCTAGCAGCGTGTCTACGCTAATTGTTACTTTATTATCCTCCATAATTGGATCTTGTATGCTGAGGTTGTAGGAATATGTTGCTGAGGTTGTTTGGTAATAGACCAATTATTGGGTCTGGCTGGTGGTTTCGACCGCGACCTCTGCGTGGCATTTATTCCGATTTTTCTATTTATTATTATTATTATTATTATTTGAGTTAATTGGCACAAGATACATATATATAACAACCATTAATAGCATAATATGAAAAAGAGAGAAAAAAATACACTATATTGAGATATAAATAAATAAATAAATATATATATTCCACAAGTGATTATCATGAGCCCTTTGTTATTTCTTTGTGTATTAATACGAAAATATGCTGTGCTGTGATTCCTGAATTTTATTGATGTAATTATTATTATTATTATTATTTTATATACTGCTATGATAATAAAATTTGTGCATAGAAAAAAGATGATCTGTAGAGAGTAAAAGATAACTACTAAAGATAAAAGTTCAATCTCCTGGATTAAAATAGGCACCAGAAAAAGAGTAAATGTTGGAAGGAAAAGTGGGGGGGGGGAAATCCAACATTTACGAGGGGGGATGTATAGTGGATACGAGAATATCTTTACCTTTCAGCGGCGTTATGAATCACTGTTAATAAAGGTAAAGGGGGTTCGGATAGTTTTACTGATTGAACTCTTTGAATTAAATATTTGCCTTTTTTAAAAAAATCTAAAATAAAGAATATAATACACACTCTTTGATAAAGAAAATAGAGAGGTAAAATTATTTTTAAAAAAATCATTTTATTCAATTATATACTGAGATAATAAATAAAATAATAGGAAAGATAGGAACACATTGATTTCTCCAAAATTATCAACTCATAACAAATCATATTCAACACATTTATTTCTCAAGAATATCAATTTATAAGATCAAATTTTCAACACTAACTCCTTTTAATTTAAAGCACTTAATTATCAAAAAAATCATTATTTTACAGCACAGCATTGTATCGTTGTAAAATTAGAGGCAAATATGCCAAACATTTAAATTTATAAATATTTATAAATAAACATATGTTAATTCAACAATTTTTCTTTCGATCAATCAATACGTAAAATTTTAGTATTCTTTTATATTATTCACTTTGGCTAGCCAGGGAAAATATTTTGGAGGTATCTCACCAATTGTTCTTCTATTGAAGTTCATCTCTAGTCATGATGTAGGACCTTGTTCATAATTGCACGTTATTAAACAGAGGAATTCATAGCTGGATCCTTCTGGCCAGAATGGAGAAAAGGCCGGGATTCTTGCCGGTGAGCTTGACCGCTAGATCTGCTTCCCGAGGGGGGTTTCGGGAGAAATCATCGTATGGCGCTGGATCGGATCGGCGAAGGCAAGTTCCGTTTCAGCGGGTCTATCAGCAGTCTCCATGAGGCGTACCTTCAGTGAAGATGGCCGGAATTCGAAGAGCATAAGGTCTGGAAGAACTCAGCAAAAAAAAGCTACTTGCACCGATGGAGTTATTTTTCTCAAGTGAAGAAGAACCCCCAAAAAATGTCTCTTCTTCTTATTATTATTATTTGGACTATGTCTCGTCCTGGGCGTTGATATAAAAAAATGTATTTCTATTGGATGCCCTTTTTGACCTTATGCAAATTTTAGTTCAGTAAACTCCCGTTGGTCAACTCTTTGAACCAATAATAATGTCTTTTTGGGATGGGTTCATTTTGCAGCTGCACGATTTCCCGTGCGGGGCAGTTCTTTGGAAAATGGGTGCGCCCGACATTAAAGCATTCCTAGAAATATGATATGAACTTCCTGTTTCCCTAGCTAGCGTCTTTGTAAATTAAAACCTTTAACACTCGTTTGGGTTGATGATCACATTCTGTACATAGGAATAATACATACATATTAAGGAAAACAATTTAACATACATAAATATAATATAACATCTAAACCATAAAAAAATAAGTCCAAAGTTCATGTTCTTTATTTAATTATTAAAAATGTGTGAACGATCGTTCCCACACATAAGTTAAATTTTGTATAACATTTGATTACGGCTTTATAAAAAAATGATAATAACTAACGTAATGTTTATTTCTATTCCCGTGTTATATATTCTAGTGAAGTACCAAGTCAAAATATGCATTTATAGATTAAACGATTAAAATGACCGTGTGATGTTATCAAAATTGCCCACATTAAAACAAATGCCCACATTAAAACAAAGGTAAATTTTCTTAAAATTGGTGAATCATAGAATTATTTTACAACATGCTCTAAAATTCTATAGGATACAAGTAATGTACAAGAAGGCTATAACTAAACTAACAGTATCAGCGTATTCTGCAGAGCGTTCAATTAGTGTGTATGAAAATAATTTTCGTTTTTTGAATGCTTTTATTCCAAAGAATGTAGCTGGCACATTTCTCACCACCTATTGTTGAACATAAAATGTTATTTAAGAGGATATATGTACCTCTATATACTATAATCATAAACACTTCTTTCTTTCATTTTTGGTGACATAAAGAGTGAAAGAAATGTTGATCAACTAACAGTATCAGCGTGATTTGCAGTTCGTTCAATTAGTGTGTATGAAAATAATTTTCGTTTTTTGAATGTTTTTATACCAAAGAATGTAGCTGGCACTTTCTCACCCCCTATTGTTGAACATAAAATGTTATTTAAGAGGATATATGTACCTCTATATACTATAATCATAAATACTTCTTTCTTTCATTTTTTGGTGACATAAAGAGTGACAGAAATGTTGAGCAACTAACAGTATCAGCGTGTTCTGCAGTGCGTTCAATTAGTGTGTATGAAAATAATTTTCGTTTTTTGAATGTTTTTATACCAAAGAATGTAGCTGGCACTTTCTCACCCCCTATTGTTGAACATAAAATGTTATTTAAGAGGATATATGTACCTCTATATACTATAATCATAAATACTTCTTTCTTTCATTTTTTGGTGACATAAAGAGTGAAAGAAATGTTGAGCAACTAACAGTATCAGCGTGTTCTGCAGTGCGTTCAATTAGTGTGTATGAAAATAATTTTCGTTTTTTGAATGTTTTTATACCAAAGAATGTAGCTGGCACTTTCTCACCCCCTATTGTTGAACATAAAATGTTATTTAAGAGGATATATGTACCTCTATATACTATAATCATAAATACTTCTTTCTTTCATTTTTTGGTGACATAAAGAGTGACAGAAATGTTGAGCAACTAACAGTATCAGCGTGTTCTGCAGTGCGTTCAATTAGTGTGTATGAAAATAATTTTCGTTTTTTGAATGTTTTTATACCAAAGAATGTAGCTGGCACTTTCTCACCCCCTATTGTTGAACATAAAATGTTATTTAAGAGGATATATGTACCTCTATATACTATAATCATAAATACTTCTTTCTTTCATTTTTTGGTGACATAAAGAGTGAAAGAAATGTTGAGCAACTAACAGTATCAGCGTGTTCTGCAGTGCGTTCAATTAGTGTGTATGAAAATAATTTTCGTTTTTTGAATGTTTTTATACCAAAGAATGTAGCTGGCACTTTCTCACCCCCTATTGTTGAACATAAAATGTTATTTAAGAGGATATATGTACCTCTATATACTATAATCATAAATACTTCTTTCTTTCATTTTTTGGTGACATAAAGAGTGACAGAAATGTTGAGCAACTAACAGTATCAGCGTGTTCTGCAGTGCGTTCAATTAGTGTGTATGAAAATAATTTTCGTTTTTTGAATGTTTTTATACCAAAGAATGTAGCTGGCACTTTCTCACCCCCTATTGTTGAACATAAAATGTTATTTAAGAGGATATATGTACCTCTATATACTATAATCATAAATACTTCTTTCTTTCATTTTTTGGTGACATAAAGAGTGACAGAAATGTTGAGCAACTAACAGTATCAGCGTGTTCTGCAGTGCGTTCAATTAGTGTGTATGAAAATAATTTTCGTTTTTTGAATGTTTTTATACCAAAGAATGTAGCTGGCACTTTCTCATCCCCTATTGTTGAACATAAAATTTTATTTAAGAGGATATATGTACCTCTATATACTATAATCATAAACACTTCTTTCTTTCATTTTTTGGTGACATAAAGAGTGACAGAAATGTTGAGCAACTAACAGTATCAGCGTGTTCTGCAGTGCGTTCAATTAGTGTGTATGAAAACAATTTTCGTTTTTTGAATGTTTTTATACCAAAGAATGTAGCTGGCACTTTCTCACCCCCTATTGTTGAACATAAAATGTTATTTAAGAGGATATATGTACCTCTATATACTATAATCATAAACACTTCTTTCTTTCATTTTTTGGTGACATAAAGGGTGAAAGAAATATTGAAATTTTATACATTAGCTCGCAAAAGTTTTGAGACGATATGTTTTTCTGTCCTAACTTTTTATGTAAGCAAAATGTCTTAATGATGTAAATTAGTAATTTGTAGCACTTTTAAAGCTCAACAAAATACAACATTAGAACAATTGAGATATATTCATGAATTAAAAATAATTCGGAAATTCCAAAAATTACTTCGCAAAAGTTTTGAGACGATATGTTTTTCTGTCCTAACTTTTTATGTAAGCAAAATGTCTTAATGATATAAATTAGTAATTTGTACCCCTTTTAAAGCTCAACAAAATGCAACATTAGAACAATTGAGACATATTCATGAATTAAAAATAATTCGGAAATTCGAAAAATTGCTTCGCAAAAGTTTTGAGACGATATGTTTTTCTGTCCTAGTTTTTTATGTAAGCAAAATGTCTTAATGATATAAATTAGTAATTTGTACCCCTTTTAAAGCTCAACAAAATGCAACATTAGAACAATTGAGACATATTCATGAATTAAAAATAATTCGGGAATTCGAAAAATTACTTCGCAGAAGTTTTGAAACGATTCAGTTTTTCAAAACTTTTATTGAAATTAAGCGTCTTAATGTAACGAGATACAGCAATATTCAATATTAAGTTGCATATCCTTTTGCTTTGAGGACTGCAGTACATCGTCTGAGCATGGAATTAACAAGGCTTTCTAAAGTGGATCGAGGGATTTTCGTCCATTCCGATTGAAGATCCTGAAGGAGTTCTGTCTTTGAAGAATGCTTCCGTGTCCCTATTTTTCTTCCATTGTGTTCCCAAAGATGTTCAATTGGATTGAGGCCAGGTGACGGACTCTACCAGTCCAAAACTTTAATTTTCTTAGATTTAAAAACCAATTTGTCATCATTTGGAAGGTGCGCTTTGGATAATTAACAAGGCTTTCTAAAGTGGACCTAGGGATTTTCTTAGGGATTTCATAGGGATTTTCATAGGGATTTGCTAGGTATTGACATTAGGAGAAATTATACTTGTACGGAAAATTTAAATACTGCTTATTAGGTCACATTTTGAGAAACTCTCATTACTCTACAGTATTAGATGTACATAGGACTAATTAATGAGACAATCTTCATTCCATCCCATTATTAGTCATCCCCTTCCAAAAACCAGACACAAAGCAGTATACATTGGAACTTGGTTTATTATCTGTCATACAGTGAAAGAATTTTTGTAATCGGTTCCACTGTCCCAGAGTTTGTTCCTACAAACACACATTTATTTATTTATTTGTGTTTTTGTATAACAAAAATCACCATAAAAATTAAAATACCATTAAATAACAAGTTGTTTTTCCTCCTTGCCTCATATCCTGCTGAAGCATCCATCCACGAGATATCTTTTTACGAGGATAAGGCATCATGTGATCTTCGAAAATGTTTTTATAAACATTTTGATCCATAATAATATCGATGTGTACGAGGGAGACGATATCATCATGATGGAAATCTCCCAGGACCATCACTGATCCGTTTCCGGGATTCACTGTTGGACGTTGGTACAGGGGATCCATTCTGGTGCCTTTTGTGTGACTAATACGACGTAATATTCGTCCATAATGTATCCACTTTTAAGTTTTTATTTCCAAATTTTGTCTAATGTCTAGTAATAGTATAAAAGCAACAGACATCACATTTACATATGATCTTCGAAAATGTTTTTATAAACATTTTGATCCATAATAACATCTATGTGTACGAGGGAGACGATGCCATCATGTTGGGAAAACTCCCAGGACCATCACTGATCCGTTTCCGTGATTCACTGTTGGACGTTGGTACAGGGGATCCATTCTGGTGCCTTTTGGGTGTCTAATACGATGTTATATTCGTCCATAATGGATCCACTTTTAAGTTTTTATTTCCAAATTTTGTCTAATGTCTAGTAATAGTATAAAAGCAACAGACATCACATTTACATGTGACCTTCGATAATGTTTTTATAAACATTTTGATTCATAATAACACCGATGTGTACGAGGGAGACGATGCCATTATGATGGAAAACTCCCAGGACCATCACTGATCCGTTTCCGTGATTCACTGTTGGACGTTGGTACAGGTGATCCATTCTGGTGCCTTTTGGGTGTCTAATACGACGTTATATTCGTCCATAATGGATCCACTTTTAAGCTTTTATTTCCAAATTTTGTCTAATGTCTAGTAATAGTATAAAAGCAACAAACATCACATTTATATAAAAAAAAGAAATAGAAATCAAACACAGAAGTGACAAACCATCATTTGGGCATTTTGACCAAATGAAGAACAAGGTAGAGGAGAAATCACCTACTGCCATCCAAAAATTGACTGAGGAACTAAACACACATAGCACGCCATGTGAAAAGTTTTACTGAAGTTTAAACAAACTTGCAGGGAGTCAATAGAAGTCAAAAACTAAAAAGAAGGATACTGCAAAGAAAATAGCTCCACATATCCCCCTAGAGGTGACTTTCAGAACTATTTATTTTCGCAGAATCGTTCATCCCCTATCTTGTTTAATAATCCTACAAAAGTGTGCTCCGTTCTCCCAATTAGATCTCGATATACAAAGTACTGAGTACTGGAGGTTTAATTATGGGCATCTTGTATGTTGACAAGCAGAAAATACGTTAAAGTTTGTTTAAAAGGGAAATTCAATATGCAGCGTTCCTTTTATGCACAGCAGATTACATATGAAGCTTTATATATGTTTTTGTTTTTATTACTTGTTAAATAATTATATATCACTGAATATCAAGGCATTTTAATATTAGAAATATAAAAGATCAATAACATTAATTTGTATGCTGCATTCTCTGCTGTTATATGAAATGCATTTATTTGGCCACAATAAGATAATTAAAAATAAAATAAATTGCTTTCTGTTCCTTTAATATCCACATTTCAAACCAATGAGTAGTTAATCCATACGTTTAACAATAATATTGCAAAAATATACACTGTAAATAAAAATCGTTTTTAAATTAGAAAAATATATTGTAACCACAAACGAAAATATATAGTAACCTTTTCTGGGTTATCCAAGATTCTGAAAAACTTTTTTTTTAGAAACTTCAATATATTTTCGAGATTTAAAAGAGCATTTATAAAAACAAAATTTTATTTGTTGCCACTGATGTTCGGAAATTTTTAAATCTTTCCGAGTTGTTTTTATAGTGCATGAATCAGTTTTTTTTAACCCGGAATATATTGTTGTGGACACTTTGAATTCTCCACTAAACATTTTCCTGTTCAACAAACATGTTTTACAGACAAATATGATAAATAAACAGCATTAATGTAATCTATAAAATCAATAATATCTCGTTAATCTTGGATCTGAAACTACTTAATTGAGAATTGATATTCTGGTTTGAGGAAACTGATTAGTAGACAACTGCTAAAAATATCAGTAAACGTTTCCGAAAATTTGTGGGGCAGCAGAGAAAACCGTTTTTATAAATGTTTCTTTAAATCTGAAAATATATTGGGTTCTGGAGTTTCTAAACATAAAGAACGCTTTTTGAATTCGTGAGGAATTCGAAGAGGTTATTGTATATTTTCGTTAGCGGCTGTATTATATTTTCGTAGATTAAGAAACATTTGTTTCTCGTGCAACGTTTGGTTTGATAGGATTATTTATTCTTTATGTTTTTTTTTAATGGCTTCATGAAAAGATATATGCGTACATTTACTTTAAATTTAAATCCGTTTAGAAATAATCCTTTTGTTTATCTTAATATTTTTCGTTAAAATGTTTAAAACAAAATTATAACAATGCATTATCATAACGCATAAAAAAAAAGAAAAGAAAGTTCAATTTGTTAGTAATCTGTTTTAACTAGGACTTCCCTCAAAGGGATTAGTCTGAGTGATATTGCTGAGAACATAAAGTTAACAATTACGATATAAAGAAGATATCAACAAGAATCTAAGTGAATATACAGCATATGATAGACAAGAGATAGATAAAGATACAACATATGAAAAATAGCAAATTAAATGATATAATTACAAAATATCATATATAAATTCATATACTGTTATGTTTTCATATGCATTTTTTTATAACATTTGGCAAATAATCTCATTTTCTTAAGCGGGAATTGCTCAAAACTTTAAAAAAAAACCGCCGGATCTTTTAAAACGATATTTTTAAAGTCACATAATCAGATTTGCAGCCAATAGCGTATTTTAGCAAGCGTAGTTTAACGCAAATTTAATTTAATTTTTGCAACATTTTCTTTGTGACAAATATCTAAATAAAATATTAAAAAATAAAATATTAAATATTGAAATATTAAATCAAATATTTAATATTTGAATTAAAAAAATTTCCTTTGTTTTTTGTATAACTATTTATAGAAACTCGTATACTTCAAACCACATTGATAACATGCTTTGCTACAAACGTGTCTACCAGTCTAACTACTGTATGTCTCAGCTGTGTCTCTCTCGGAACTCATCTGTCTACTGTCTCTCTACTCTTCTGTATACCCGTCTCAGTATCCGTCTGTCTTTCTACCCGACTCTTTAATCGTGTCTCTACCTGTCTCGCTTCCCGTTACACTACTCGTCTATCAACACGTCTGTCTGTCTATATACCCCTCTCTCTACCCGTCTGTCAAGTCTTCTCTGTACTCGTCTCTCTATCCACCACGCTACCCGTCTCCCTACCCATCTCACTACCCCTCTGTCAACACTTTTTTGCACCTGCCTCGCTACCCGTCTGTCTATTCGTTTCCCTACCCGTTAGCTTATCTCTGTCGCTATCCGTCTCTCTACCAGTCTGTCTACCCGTTTGTTTACACGTCTATCTATCTCTCGCCAACTCTTCCCAATATTTAAACAATTTAGTAAACGGAAGCCGTTTATCTGTTATTAAATGCAAACAGGAGTAATTTATCTAAAGAGTGTAATCAGATGCAATTTTTTTAAATACATACATAAACCAGCATAATAATTCACCAGTTTTATTTTCATAGTAGTTTATGTCATTTGACAGTAAATCTCAACTTCTTCAACCCGAACTGCGTCAAGCTTTTTAAAAAAGCCCCAAGGTCCGTATAATTGGGAAGGGGAATTGTCCTCAGGGCTATTAGATACATGTTATTAAGTTAGTGTGAAAGTTTCGTAATCGGGTTCGCAGCCAATTTCTTATGTCAGGAAGGGTGGCTTCACGCCATTTTAAATTCATTTCTGTAACTTTATTTTTCTTTTTTTGGTGGGTGGTTGGGGGGGGGGAGGGTTCCAAATATATACACTTAAATTCAAACTTTTGCCCCCATGTTAATATTAGTGTTGTTTGTATTATCAATTAATACTTTGTTGATCGAGCTTCATTCGAAACAAATGTAAAAGACTTCTACAGTTTTTTTTTCTAGGAGAAAGTTCCGTAATCGGGTCCTAAGCTAATCGGGGAATTTAATATCATTATTGTTTCTAACTCTTATAGAGTTAAAACAATATTGTTGCTAGCATTACTCTTGTTTGTGACCAACCTCTTCTGTGTATCTGAATAGGGAAAAGTTCCGTATCATGTACTGGTTGGTGCCGAAGGCAGTTGTAGAATCTTACAAATTTTTCTAGAGAGCGGAAAAACATCTTTTTTAAAATATTTACAAATATACGTTTATTAAACCATGTTTTTGAGCCATTTAAAAAAATTAAGTACGGTGCTAAAATAAAATTTTATTGCCATTTTCGATATTTTAATAAGAAATGAAAATACATAACAAACAAATTTAACAAAACTAAGCCATTTTTGGGTACTTCTCTATTATCCCGTCGACCACTTTTCATAAAAAAAAACTATCGCCAAACTAAGATTAAATACAGTCCCATTTACTTGATGCCAGAAGCATTATACGTATTTGTTATGCCATCAAGTGGTTTTTAATTCGACATTTGCGTGTATTTTTCATTATGTTTTACTGATTTATTAGTTATTTCATTCATTAAAGTAACAATTGTGTCCTTAAATTCTTATATTTTATTTATTTTGATATTTCAATGGCAACGTTCTCCCGTTTATTTAGCGTTACAGTTTGGCGATAGTTTTTTGTTATGAAAAGTGGTCGACGGGATAATAGAGAAGTACCCATTTTTTGTGATAAATAATTGTTATTGCCAGGGGGGCAAATTGTAAACAATTAATAAGCGAACTAAAATAATTACCGGAAAAAACTTGTGGGAATCTCAAGAAAGAAATATCTGATATAAATAACATTTAAAATCTTAAAATGGAGAAGTGGTCCGTATTAAAATGCAAAACATTATACACCTGATATAAGAATTTTTTAATTTTTTTATATTTCCGAAAGCACAGATAAAAGGGTAAAAATCCCGGCACAGATGCCATATACTCACCACGTTGGCACGATTTTTCCCTCGCCCCTTTGGCGAAAACTGTTTGTTGTGTTTGTTTACTTTTATTTTTTATTTTAATTCTATAGATTATTTTTATATGTATATCAATATTAATTTAGGCACAGATATCATATACGCACCAGATTGGCGCGATTTTTCCCCCGCCAATTTGGCGAAAACTTCGTTTTTGAATATTAGTTACAAATACCATACAATAATAGCATGTAATTTTTTATTTCAATATAAAAATAAAATAACGTAATAAATGAAATAGCTCCTATTATTCAAAAATGGGAAATAAAAATAAATAAATGATAGTTTGATATAAATAAATATTGATATATATAATAAAAACAATTTATAGAATTAAAATAAAAAATAAAAGTTAATAAACAACAATTGAAACAAAATAACCGGGTTACCATGTGAGGCATAAAATTGCCATTTTGTTGCAATCGCGCCAATGTGGTGCGTATATGACATACGCGCCTTTATTTATATCAAACTATTATTTATTTATTTTTATTTCCTTTTTTAAAATATTAGAAGCTGTTTCATTTATTACGTTATTTTATTTTTATATTGAAATAAAAAATCACGTGTACTATTTGTAACTAATATTCAAAAACAAAGTTTTCCCCAAGCTGGTGGAGGGAAAAAATCGCGCCAACGTGGTGCGTATATGACATCTGTGCCTTGTTTCATTTCACATAGAGGTACTGCTCTATTATCCCGTCGACCACTTTTCATAACAAAAAACTATCGCCAAACTGTTAGATTAAACGCCAAAAATGCAGTCCCATTTACTTGATATCAGAAGCATTATACGTGTTTGTTACGTCATCAAGTGGTTTTTAACGCGACATTTGCGTGTATTTTTCATTATGTTTTACTGATTTATTAGTTATTTCATTCATTAAATTAACAATTGTGTCCTTAAATTCTTATATTTTATTTATTTATGTATTTTGATATTTCAATGACAACGTTCTCCCGTTTATTTGGCGATAGTTTTTTGTTATGAAAAGTGGTCGACGGGATAATAGAGGAGTACCCACATATGTATTGGTACTTTTATGTTAACTTGGCGCAGTTGATAAATCGCCAAATATTTTTCTCATAACATCTTCATATTGCATTCATTTCATTTAAATACAAATCTTTCACTGATTTCATTTGAAATACATACATTAAAAATACACGTCTTTCACTCATTTAATTTAAAATACACGCCTTTTACTAATTCCATTTAAAATACTAAAAAGGAAAAGAAAATAAGAAATAATGCCACAAATCGAAACCTTTTATTTAAACATCAAAGAATTGTTCCTAACATACACACGCGAAATAAAAAAGCTGCTAATGGTGTGATTTACGCCAAATCTCTAATACTAATACTACTCTTACTAATCTCTAATACTTTTCAAAAAGAAAAAATTCCAGATTAACTTTCCATTTTTATTAAATTGAAATATATTTTATTGTGCTGAATATTAGTGCTTGCATATTTTTTTGCTCCATGTATTCCATGAACTTTTCAATTCCGATTGTCTACGAAAATCTCCCGCCGGTGAAAATGACGTACGCACAAAATTTAGTGACGTATGTACTTTAATTGGGCTTTTTTATCTATTTTTTTAATATAACTTCCAAACGGTTTGACACTTATTCTTGGTAATAAATAGACGATGTTGTCACCTTTATAGGTACCTGCTGTAAAAATTTGAACGAAATCAGTTAAATATTTTTTGAGTTATGCTTAACGAAAGGTTTTAATATCCATCGTAGCTATATATGGGGCAAAGTAATACTGCGCTGTGTATGAGTCTTCGTTGCACTCAGACAATTATTTATTTATATTTATATTTATATTTATATTTATATTTTTTTTTTTTGAGTTATATAAATTCTTGAGTGAAAATCAATAACAATTTTTCGTAAAATATTGCATAACTGCAAAAGAATTTTTTTTCAAGCTTTTATTCAGTTCTTAAAGACAGCTGAGAATTTTTTTTTAAATGCAAATTCTTTTTAAAATATTATGTTCCACAGTTAAAGCACTGCGATTATCAAAAATGCTCCAAGCGAAATAATGTTATATTAGTAGTAAAGAAAAAGTACAAGATTAATGAACATTTTTATAAAAAAAAAACAAATTCGGGCAAACGGAAACCACCTTTTTTGGGGGTTTTTTTCTTCCAAGCAAAAACTTTTCTTTATTATTATTTGCTTTGTAATCACGAATCAAATTTCTCATATAATTCAATTTTTTGTTGGTTTGGACCTTTTTTCATGAATGTATGTTTTATGTTCTACTAAAAAATGTAAAGAAGTTTGAAAAGTATCATATTTCTTTTAAAAAATATTATTCTTTCATTCTTCAGAAAAGTTTCATGTGCAGTTTTTAAATAAAAATAATTTAAATGTATTTCATATTTTAATATTTTTTTATATCCAAAGCCATTTACACCATTTATTTTTGCTTTATTAAAATGCCATCATCAACAAATGAAATCAGTAATTAAGTATGCAAACTTTTTAGTCTTTATATATTTGTGTAATGTTAAAAAGCCTCTATCCTAATTACAGTACGGCAGAATTTACATTTGAATCCAGATTTTATACATTTAAAATAACACAAATTATCATAAACTTATCAAGAAAATAAAATAATTAAGAAAATAAATATAAATTTAATATCTAGAAAGATAATGGATTATAATAGTTGAGATAAGACTCAGATTATTAGCGACAAATATTCGATTAACCCTCTAAGCGTGTGGAACGTAATATTCCGTTCACTAAGCTCCAGGTTTCACTGCAATATATGCAATGTTTAAGATAATATAATACTATAAACTTAATGAATTTTTCAAAACATTGAACAGTGATTAATTCTCTCAAGGGTTACATTCATATTTGTAATTAAGTTTTATTTATAATGCTGAAAGAATCATATTTTTTCAGCATTTAAAACAAAATGCAGAGAAAACAACATTACAATTTTACCCTTTTTCAAAACGCTCAGAGGGAACTAAAATAATAATAACAAGAACGAAAAATCATGCTTCAAGCTTAGATTATGTAGCACTTTCCAACGCTTCCAAAATAATTTTACAAATCATACCGTTTAATAAGCTAAAAGATAACTTCTAAGTAAACAATTTGGAAAACGCATAACATATTTAAAAACATAATTTCAGGAATTTCCAACATATACAATATTCTGAAAAATATCCGAATACTTTTATTCAGCCCTGTATGGGATCTATAGAATTGTATATATACTACATAGGATGCTAAATTTTAGTTCAGTTAGGAAACGCGTAGCACAGTTTAAAATTCTCCGTCTGGAGTTTGTCAATAAACAGAAATGTGTTCGCGAACTTTTGTGCTGCCCTGTATAGGATCTACAGAATTTATACACATCACGTAATAGACAAAAAGCCAGTTAACATTAAAATCGCGTTCAGTAACTTAAAACGCACTTCCAGGAATTATTGTTAACAGACAGTAGATAATTCTTTTGCGTGTCCCTGTAAATGAACGATGACTGCTATACACACAATATTCCGTAGTAAGTCTCTTGTAATGCACCTTAGTGATCTATATAAATTTCAATGCGTTTAAAATAGTGAAACATTATTTAAATAAACCGCAGACGATTTTTCTCCATAGACGTAATGTAACGGAATTATTTTTACTGTCCCTGTAAAGTAACTATAAGTGCTATGCACACCCTGTTCCATATTAAGCTTCTTCTAATGCACCTTAGTGATATATATAAATTTCAATGCGTTTAAAATAGTGAAACATTATTTAAATAAACCGCAAATGATTTTTCCCCATAGACCGCAATGTAACGGAATTCTTTTGAGTGTCCCTGTAAATAAACTATAAGTGCTACACACTTCCGTTGAAATAGGGAACATGCTATAGATAACGACAATAACATATAAAAATTGCAGAGCAATCCGAGCATATTTACGGGAGTTAGAGCACGGACAGACGGCAGACGGCCAGACGGCCAGACAAACCGAAGTCATAAGCACTTTTCAACTAGGTTGGAAAGTGCTAAAAAGAAAAAAAAATCATCATCCAAGGAGTGTTATAAGCTTCACCATAATCTGACGGTGTTTCCTGGGGACATCGATGTTTTGGTCATAACTGAATGATTCCAGTAGCAAAAACTTTTAACATTATTTTTCAGAAAGATAAGATTTTCAAAAATAAATTTTACAAAATTGTGACTTGCGAGTAGTTTTACTTTGCAATTAAATACAGTCAATTACAACTGAATTGTCAGGATTAAGAAGCGAATACGTCCAAAAGCCAAGTTTTTGAAAAAAAAAAAAAAAAAAAAAAAAAAAAAAAAAAAAAAAAAAAAAAACAAGCTTCTTTATCTGTCGTATTATAATTTCTTTCAGTTCTATTCAACCGTTTCAACCGTTCTACTCAACCGTTCAAGATGCAACCGCGCATGCGCGGAAGCGTATTACTGCTTATTTTTCTGTATTTTACAGTATAATAGTGGCAGCTGGGATGCCAGTATTATACTGTAAAAGCAACACTTTTTTTATGTGTAACTTTACGCAAAGTTTACAAAGGTTGTTCAAAATGTTTTCCATCCATGAAACACAGAGCTGCATTTGTCTGATAACACTTCTGTGCACTCGAAAAAGTTCTTGTTCGGTAATGTCACGACAACCATCCTAAATGTGATGTTGCAGTTCTGCTTTATTTAGGAGCCTACCTTAGTCACGCGAAAAAACGCTCAAGCTAATGTTAAGTCTATGGGAAGGTTCTTGCGCGATTTCTCACTCGCATTTTAATATTTTTAAATGATTTTTTAGCAACGATAGCTAAGGTCGATCTCTAACGTTGTTAGTTTTTACTTTTTTGATTTTGGTTACAGTTTTTTTACTAAGCTAGGGAAACCTGGCAGGTAGGGGCCTGGTCGCCGGTCTCAAAAAAAAAAAAAAAAAGCGGACATTTTCAATTTTGAAACCGGTTGGAACAGGTTCTGAAAATAAAAGTACCCTTATATAAAAAAAACTGGAACCAAAATCGAAAAAGTAAAAACTAACAAAGTTAGAGATCGACCTCAGCTATCCTATGCAAAAAAAATCATTTAAAAATATTAAAATGCGAGCGAGAAATCGCGCAAGAACCTTCCCATAGACTTCATTAGCTTGAGCGTTTTTTCGCATGACTGATGTACGCTTTTAAGGGCGGCGACAAAGAAACAGCTGCGCGTAAATTACCCCACAATTAAAAAACTATGAGTGTTAAATCAGGCGATCTAGGAGGAAGTTTGACTACTAGAACATGCAAATCAATCCACGTGTCTGAAATCTCATTATTTTATCAGTGTTTTACAACTTTTATTTAAGACTTACACTGCAAAAAACTAGTCGTTGGGGGCCACCGTAATACTTACCCATCATGGATATCCATAATGTAAAATATTAAAATAAAAATGTGTAAACTACTTATAAAGTGCATTGCAATTCAAATAAAATCGTGGCTTGATGACGTCACAAACTTTAAAGGCTCGATTACTGAATTGCTTGAAAGAAACATCCTTATAACTCTAACAGTAATAATCCTATTAACTAGCGGTTTATTGCATCTGATTAAGCGTCAAATTTCTAATTAAAATATATCTTTGAAGTGAAATTTGGATGAAAAACAGGGTCATGAAAAATCGAAGAGTGTGGTAAATAGGATTCCAAATATCTCGGCAACTAATTATCCGATCGACTTCATGCTTTATGCAAAATTTATGTTTTTTTATTGTCTTTCATATTCATTTCTTAAAATAAACAATTTCAAAAATTTTTATATACCTTTCATCAGAACGAATATTTCGAGAGTCCGAAAAAACTTGTTCCGGTTAATCGAGGTTATTGAAATGAAATAGGCTTCTTCCCATTATTACATACTAAGTACATACCAAATTGCAAGTTTCTATCTCAATTTATTCGGGAGATAGAGCGTTTACAGACACACAGACACACAGACGGACAGCAATTTTTTCTTTCTAAAAATATGTTTTTCGGAATCTCCAGTGTCTGAAACGTGTAAATCCGTCAAAAAAAAATTTCGATTTTCAAAACGATTACAAGACTTACCCTATACTACGTATGATGGGTAAGTAAAATTGTTGATTTTACAGTATAATACTGGCACCTCAGCTGCCATATTCTACCGTAAAATTAATAGTAATGTACAGTAAAAAAAGCAGCGATGGCTGGGCCCCGGAAACAGTATTTAATGAAAGTCATCCCCTCGTCTGTGTCAGTTTTTTTGAAAAAAATAAGAAAAATTGCCGGCCGATTTTTACAAAAATTTAATTTTCTGATGCATCAAATTTTTCTACATACTTGTGGTGAGTTGTAAATCGATACCTCAAATAATTTTACATTTGACCTTAACGAATAACCCCATCCTGCCCCATAACATAGTAAGGTGTAATAACTTCCCTGTGCCAACGCTTTGTTTATTTAATCCACTTTTTAAACATTTTTGCGATAGATTTTATAATAAAAATCACCATGAAAATGTGATAGAGTATGAGTGATAAATATTGCTCACATGCAATCAAACATACGTTGCACCTATAGTCACGTAGCACCTATAGTCACGTAGCACCTATAGTCATTGTCTGGTCCGTCGATCAGTCCGGTCGTCTGTCCTTTTGTCCGCATATAACAGCGCAAAATATACCCGACCGAATAATTTGAAATTTAATTTATAAAATCGTCGCAGAATTTTGTCGAGTCATTTCAAATTTTATGAAAATCGAATCAAAACATAAAAAGTTATTAATGTTATTAATGAAATTATTTATTCTGTTAAATCCTATCATATTTAATCTATATAATAAAAGCGCAGGTAATGCGACTGGGGAAAACAAATACGGGCTAAACACATCCTTTTTTCTTATGCCAAACGACCATTTTTATTCAAAATCATTTTTTTGAATAAAATTGCATAAAAATTACATTTTTAGAAATATTGTTAAAAAAAATGTTTGCTTGAGAGAAAAGTTACATTCAACAATGTATAGGTTCTGAGATAACTTCAGTGGGAATCAGGTTAACCGACTACCTCAATCCATTAGAGTAAATAAACACATGAGATTCGTTTATTATGGGTCATAAAAATGTAAAACCATGGAGGTAATCATTCGCAAAGCAAGATCTCCATGGTGAAAAAAAAATCGCATTTGTAAACGTGGCATACGTCATAAGAAAAAAAAAAAGGCATGTTCATTTCGTTCCTAGCAGAAGACATAATTTCAATGAAATAATGAAGATGTTTTTTTTTTTTTTTACATTGTGGAACTAGTTATAAAACAAACACACCTCATATGTCACGTTTAACATACAATTTCCAACTTGTTAATTTTTAGATCCGTGCACCAGTTTTGGGAAAATCCAGTTGGTCCATTCCACATTTTTTACTCACAATACTTGGCTTATTTTCTTTAAAATATATACATTTCAAAATCGTTAACAGTTTTTTATTTATATAAAAAAAATGCTTCATTATGTAGATAGAACTTTCTTATTATCTTGAAATCGAAACATTTTTTATGAACTTCAAATATGTTTTAAAGTTGAATTTGTTATCTAAAGAAAGGAAAAATATTTTTTTTACTAAATGTAGTTTCTGAGTTCCCTAATTAAGGGAAATTTACAAATTTATTCAAAATATATAAATGATTTTAAGTACGATTTTCCTTTTTTTCGCGTTTATGCAACATTTGTTTCATCAAACAAAAAAATACATAAAAACAAAGAAAAGAAAAAAAAAAGGAAACATATTATCTGAGCTGAAACTAATTGCATAAAACATTTTCACGAAAAATTCGAATTATTCTCTAAGAAGAAGAAATGTAATTACCGAAAAAGGTTAAAGAAGTCGGTACGTAATTAAAAAAAAAAAGTATTATAGATTAACTTTTAGTGTTTCTGAATAAAGAAATTCGTGCATTACATCATTTAATTAGAATTACAGCAAATGACTTTTTGTGAATTCTTTGTGCTATTATCAAGATACAAACAATTTTACGAAGGCGTTGGAAAGAAAATATACAACACATACATATATATATATGTATGTGTCTGTTTTTTTTTTTTTACTAGGAACAAAAGACATTCTAGTTGAAGCAAATATCAATTATGGTTTGTGGAAAATTATATTAATTTCGGCATGAGAGAATAGTGATATTTCAAGAATATTTTTTACAATAATATTGATTATTTAGCTACTTTTACGCATATAACAATATTACAGAATCTCTCATGGTAAAATACAAATGTAAAATTTAAAGAATACTTAAATATTATGATGTTCTTTGTTTCCTATAGCAACAGTCCTCTTTAATTTTCCAATCTTTGGGAGGACGTTGTTTATAATGACGTTATTTATACTGTTTATGATAAAAAGGTGAAATTTTGGACAGTACCTTATTAGTGTATGGGGCACATTTTACTCATTGGACAATTTTGCACAGGGGCCATATACGAATATTATCACAATAGATGATATTACTATAATATTTGGTGGGCTTGAAGAACGCCGCAGAGTTCGCGGAGCGCGGCGTTACGGTCGGCGGTCGGGGGTGGGTGGCCTTGGAGACAGCCGCAGAAATCGTGAAGTGGGCGTTTTGCGAGATAAAATGATAGCAGGTAAATCGGTAAATAGTCTCGAGAATCTAGAATCAAGTTTAATTCATCTGAAGATCCTTGCGGATTCGAGCTCTATGTTCGTCTTGGGCGGCGGCCGGGGGGGGGGGGTGAGCTTGGAGACCGCGGCATAATTCGCGAATCGCGGCGTTTCGCGACATTAAATGAGAGCAGGTAAATCGGTAAATTGTCTCGAGAATCTAGAATCAATTTTAATAGGGCCCGTGAGTGCATGTGTAACTTTAACATTTTGTCGGTTCCCACATCCTCAGCCTAAATTTAAATGAATGTAAGGTTTTATTTACGTGAATTATTCTGCAAAAATTAAAAACATTTTAAAGTGGTTATGAACTTTTTTAATACATTTTATTACTTTCCAACATAGCTGAAAAATGATAATGAATTCTGCTTGTCTGTCAGTCTGCCATCTGCCCATGGTCCAACTCGCCTAAATATACTCGGATTGCCATGAAACTGATGTATGTTATTGGAATTTACTATGACATGTTTGGTATTGAAAATGAAGTGTGTAGCATTTATGGGTCTTTTACAGGAACTCTCAAAATAATTTTGTTGCATTAAGGTCTATGAGGAAAAATCATCTGTGACGTATTTTAATGATGTTACACTATTTTACACCATTCAAATTTATACATATCACTGAGGTGCACTACAAGGTGCTTATTCTAGAGTAAGGTGTGCATAGAACGTATCGTTCATCTACAGGGACACTCAAAAGAATTTGGTTACATTACTGTCTATGAACAATAATTTTCGATAGCTCGTTTTCTGTTGTGGTGATCGTTTTTAAATGTAACTAATTTTTTGCATGTTAGTTGGTGTTTATAAATTATATAGATCTGATACAGGGCTGCTTAAAATAAACTCACTTGCATTTCCGCTTATTGACGCAAATTGATGCAGGGGAATTTTTAAACGTGCTATCTATCTTCTAACTGATTTAAATTTTATCATACTGAGTAGTACACATCCAAATCTATAGATCACATACAGGGTTGCATAATATAATTCGGATAATTGCTGAAATTTGGTTTTTAAATGTGTTTATCCTTTTCTAAATTAAAAAAAATAACAGATTGTATGTTTCTGCTAGAACGCAATCAATATTTATTCATGCTGCCTCCATTGGACTTAGTGGAGGTTGAGGATGAAGTGGACTTCTAATATGCATAAGGACCTTTAAACACTACATTACCTCTAACCTTAACAATTTAGTTATTCTTAATGGCATCATACAGTGTTATTTAGTATTTTTAGCATAATTTAACACTGTTTACTCTAATATTATTATTCATTCATTATTGTTCATTTAATACTTACTTCTATCCAATATTATTATCAACTTCAGCATATTAATCTATTATTATGTTGGTATTATTGCTCAATTTCACATAGTAATACTTAGTACTGCTCAGTAAGATTGGTAAATTGTACTTTCAGAACTTGTATTTCAGCATTACATAGTATAATTATTGCTCAATATCACAAAGTATAATTTAGTAATGCTCAGTATAATTAGGTAAACAAACCTTCTCGGTGGGTCTAGTTGAGCTTAAGCCGAAAGGTAGGCCTACCAGCCCGGTTTGACCTTGACCTTGCTTACTTAGTAAACTTTAAAGTTTTATTACAGTATTGTGATTGTGTTGGGAAGTGCTTCATAATATATGCTGGACGCATGATTTTTTGTTCTTGTTTAATGCTATTTGTGATTTTTTTTTCTGGTGTCAAATGGTAAAACTTAATTATTTTCTATTGTGTAACGTAGGATGTAAAGAATGAGGCATTTTATGTTATTTAAAATAACCCAGTTCGAAAATATTTACTTAACAGATTTTCGATCTTGCGCGGTATCGAACGACACTTCGGTAAGTAACCTTATGCTTCGCAGTTGATCATGCATCTGAAGAAACTTCGTAAGTGATCTTGAGTTTTCCTGCATCCAAAGACTTTTCGTAAGTGATCTTGAGGTTGAATGTTCTGTTTCTTCTTTTCTCATGTTAACTGTCACAGTGACTGCTTTTTTTTTTTTTTTTTTTTTTTTTTTTATAAGTTTTCAGTTGAGAGCACAGAGCTCGTGTGTGGTTGACGGCTGTTGCTGTCGAAGGTGTAACCAAGAGGGTTTACAGCACACATTTTAGATTCTGTGTTCAATGAGTGTAATTTATTAAGTTAGAGAGAACCAGTCATGTAAACAAAGGTTACACGACGACCCAGTTACATAAATATTAAGATATATAAACATCTGAAGTGTGTTTCTGACATATGTATTACTGTATTAACGAAAAAAAAACCCTGCGTTCATCTATATAAAGTAACAGCAAAACCTGCACATATTTTCATCATATCAGTAACAAAGTATTTTATAAAAAGTTAAAATTTCAGTGCAAATTCACCTTGTTTAATAACTAAAAATGTATAAAGATACAACTAAATGTAAATATATTGCTTGAAGGTGCGTAAAAACATACATAAAACATTTAAAAGCACATTAAAGTCCTTTTAAAAACTCAAAACTTTTTCAACCGAACTACTCGGTCATCATCAGTGAAAAACTAATTGTTGAGTTGAGTTGTTGTCTCTTCGCTTTTTCTTGCTTGCCCGAAATAAACTATTTTACGTCAAGGGTTTGGAATATAAAGTGGGATGGGAAAGGTAATCAATGATGTATTAATTCATTCCAGACTGCGTGAATATCATATGATAATGCATCGTTACAGACTATTTCTTTTTTAGATATTATTTCTAAAGACTCTCTTATGATAGCTTCCAGGTGAGTATTTGTGCGGAATATAATTTTGGATCCATTTAAATCTACTTTTATAGGTTCAGTTTGGGCTAATCTTGCTAACGCAGTGTGGGGTCTATTTAATCTCAGATCTGCTTCATTTTCTTTTATTCTGTCCCGAAATTTCCTCAGTGTCATACCTACGTACATAAAATCTTTGTTATCTTTCTTGAATGGTATAATATATACCCCTGATCTATTGATAGCCTGGATTGGGTCAATTTTTCTGTTTAACAAAACCTGCAACTTTGGGGGAGGGATTGCGATTAATGTAATGCCAAACTTAAAGAGGAAATGTCTCATACATTTAAAAAACCTTGGGATGTAGTTAACCTTACAAAACTTCAAACTTTTAATTGTACCTGCATTTCGTTTTTCTTCATGTTTCACATGAATGAAGAATTAGATGTAATTAGAAAAATAGCAGCCGATAATTCAGTTCCATCCCGTTTCATTGTAAAAAATCATAAACAAATTTAAAGTCAGGCAGCTGAAATGCATACTCTTTATATTAAAAGTCACGTGATGGAGAAATGTTTCGTTTTAATCACGAACATGTATATTTTCGCCGTACTTTTGTCAAGATGCAATTTTGTAGGCTCTTTTAAAAATATTTGAATATATATTTTCTTAATCTTTAAGGACGCGGGCGGTTTGTAGTAACATAAAGACTCCGGCAGTGCACTGTATGCAGAATCGGTTTTTAAAGCATGAATAACAACTTTTAATAATAGTCTTGTTTAATGAAATGTCCAATAGTAGAATAAGATTGGAGTGGACTAGCAACTCTCTTATAAATGTATTCTACAGTTTTGAATAAGAACGTGATATCACCAACTAACCTGTGTGTGCAACAGCGACATCTGTACTATATTTTACTCTAATTTTCATAGTGTACACGGAGCCTTTGTAGTTTGTGATTACTCTGTTTCGCTGTGCGTTATGTAAATTTTAGTTTCGTTGGTCCATCGGCAAAGTATAAAAGCTCGAACGAAAGGTTGTATCGACGGATTTGGGTCAGATCTCTCCCCGTGCGGTTACTTAAGGCCTGCTTTGGTAAGCGACTATTGTGCTTGCAACACGCATCACGGGGTGGACGTTTAATTGAGTCAAAGATTAGCCGTTGGTAAGATATTTTGAGTTATTGTTTAAATAAAAGTCATTCAGCAGCCACGGGGTTCTAGTATTTCGAAAGTTAAATTATATTAACGATATTTTTTAGTGCTTCTGTGTTTCAGCTGAAAGTATCGAGTGTCCGCTGAATTTAGTAGTGGATTATTGTAGCAGTGTTCTTCACGTAAGTGGAACTTTGTTTTAGTAAATATTTTTAGTCATTTCTAGCAAAGATCGAGTTATTGATTGAATTTCGTGGATCGCTGTTTAGTATAGCTAAAAACATTGCACAGTGACACTGCGATATATCTGGCCGCAAAGTTTAAATAAGCATCTTTTAAACCTTAAACTTTTATCATGACTTGGCGCGCCTGGTACAGCCTTACACCCGTTACAAGAGTAATAAACATTAAAAAAAAAAAAACCTAATTGCTAAGAAAAGTTTATGGTTTCCGTCTGTTTGTCTGTCTGTCAGTTCCGCGATACTGCCGTAAAAATGTTCCTATTAGGTTGATTTTTGGTGGGTATATTGGCGAGCTACCCGGAATTAGCTGTATAGTTTTTTTTTTTTACATTTGGATCTGCTGGATAGAACCTAAGATATTGGTATATCCCGCATCCCACGTTAAAATAATCAAAACAACGGCAACGATATGGGTGGCCGTGTTTACAAGGGCAGAAAGCAGGCAGGCGCCGAAACTGACAGTTCAGCAATGCTGAACAAACAAGGATTTATGACAGACAATCTAGAGGGGTCATAAAATGTGCTAAGATATACATTGAACCGGCGATTCCAGGAAAACAAGGAGAGGAGTGGTACATAGGAGTCCCTAAGGGACGGAATATGGCTGGAGCGAATGACAAACGTCGTGATGATCAGATATACGCGGCGACCAGTAAAAGTGATTCGAGAGAGCAGGGAAATTGACCGCCAACATCATCATTGGATAAAAAATCCTTAAGAGGAGGTAAATACTTTTTACACCCCTCTGAAGGAAAAAAATAACGAAAACTTCGCTAGAACTCAAAAATCTCTTCCATCAAAAAAATCCTTAAGAGGAGGACATCTTTTTCAGCAGCTTGCTACCAACATGAAAGTTGGCTTTTCTATATAGGCTGCAGTGCTATAGGCAACAGCCTACAATTATAATTAACTCATTCAAACCTTTTTTTTAAATATGTGCCCGTGGAAGCAAGAACTACTGGGGAACTACTCTATGACTGCTATTCTCCTGAGAGGTACAGGTAGATATTATTCACCCAGATACTGTGTAAATATTTTTAAATTAATTAATTAACGTTAAGAAGATTATGCTTCTCTTGCCATCCCCAGGATCAAGGATGTATGTAAAGGTTAAATTATTATCATAAACTTATTCAGCACTTACTTAAATTTAAATAATTAAAATAAGAAATTAATAACTCAATTGATTAATATATTATATTGTTAAAATGAAGTCTCGTGAATATAATGTGTATTACCTTTTTGTATGATTATTTTACTCTTTGCTTTTTTTTATGTTTTATATCTATCTTCTGTAAATAAAACCCTTTTTATTTTATCCTTAATTTAGACTCCAGCATTTATTTAGTGTATAGTGTGATGTTTAATCTAGAGTAATATATATGTTGGTTTAAACTACTGCTTTCAGTAAGATTTTACAACGGGCTTGAGGGGTCAACCTTAAGGATAAGTTTCTTCAAAAAATAACACAACGCCGTACATCCTTTTTATTTAATACAAAAAAGCTATCCCAGGTTGCACGATCACAATTTCCCCTCAAATTGCCGTTAAGATAATTGGTGTGTCTCTGACAGGAGGAGTTAATTATTATGGGTTTGAGTAACGCCCTGCAAGTTTCATATATATGTTTTAAATCTCTCCAACAGATAGAAACCCCAATTATTACTGGTGCATGTGACACAGGAATTTCTCTGGTGTTCAGCTTTCTTCATATCCAGCCCTTTTAATTATTCAATTTATAGCTTATTTTAGATAATTAAATATTTTGTACTGGATTAAGAACTTATATCTTAGATCTAATGAAATTACTTAAATAGTAATAATAATGATGGACATTTAAAGAAACTAAATTTATTTATATTCAATATTCTCTTTTAGAATTGATAAATTTACTCAATAAATGTATAGAAGTTATTATTTACATAAATTTTTATAATTAGTTACTCTAAACATATCCATTTAAAAAAAATAATAATAATAAGATATATTTTTTTTTACTTCTCATATTATTCTGCTAGTAGTATTTAATATTTTTTTTGTAAGCTAACATCGCACTACTTAATATAATTTATTTCGGCAATTGCATGAATAATAAGAATAATTACAATTATAACAATAATAATACAAAATAAATGATAAATAATATCAGCTGTAAAGTGTAAAATCCTGATCCTAGGGTATGGGTTATACATAAAAAAAATAATAAAAAGGTATTGGCACTCAATTGCATTTGCATAATTAAAATTGTCTTTTATATTGTATATTTATATGTCGCGATTGTAATTACAAGCAAATAATCTTCATATGAAAACAAAGGTTTCAAAGGTCAATTCCTAAGAATTAGACCATTTTTGTTGAAAGATTGCATATTATTTTTGTCTCTGAAATATTTATTTGACTTATTCATGCAAATATATTTGAAAGTGATAAAAAAATGAACTATTATTTGTTCTAATCCTTGAAAAAAAAAAAAAATCTGTTCTTCAAGGAACGTGGGACGACGACGATGGTTTCTGGCTCGTCCACTTCATCATCAGGTTGGCAAGGATTCCATCATGAAATAAAGAAACGGAATCAATAAATAAATAAATAATATTAAAATAATAATAATAATAATAATAATAATAATAACAAGTTACATTATTCATTTTTTTTAATTTAAATAAACAATTTGGATTTAAAACTTAATCTCGTTAGCTAATTATTAAGCGGAGATTTAAAATGATAATACTAATAATAATAATTAAGTAAATAAATAAATTTTGATTAACGTAAAATAACAGAGATAAGTAACAATGAAATATAATACAGGAGTGTCGGTTAACTAGAAAGGAATTTTACAGGACATCAAAGCTAAGTATAAAATTTAAATAAAAATAAATGTATTACATTTTGATTTAATCAGATTTTAAGCATAAAGTTCGCGATCTTAATATATAAATAGAGTGATTCCTCTTCTAAATATTTAACATTTTAAAATTTCAAAAAAAAAAAAAAATATATAATAATAATGATTTAAAATACATAAATAAATAAATAAATAAATAAATAAAATAAAATAAATTGTATAGATAAATAAAAATAACGTTTATTTTAAGAATCCTCTAAATAAAGTAAGATATAGATAAAGATTTTCATATATTATAAACTTTATTTAATTTAAAGTATTCTCTTATATAAGCATTGCGACTTAATCCGTTCTGACTCTTTTAAATGGAAGATATTCGCGGGCGAATAAAATCCTAACTGCAGTATTTAGTTGAGATCGGCGGGTATGAGTCACACTTTTTTTTTCTCAAATATAAGAATACATAAATAAAATAAAAAATAATTGATCTTACTTTAAATAAATAATTTAGTTTAATTTAAATAAATAATTTAGTTTGGTCTAAATAAATAATTTAGTTCGGTCTAAATAAATAAATTGACCAGTTTTTATTTAAATGATTAAATAAACTATTGTTTTACCATGCGTTATAGCCACGACACCGCTATTTCACATTCTTGATATTCAACCTCATTAACTTTTAAGATTAACGATTATATTAAGAAATAAAATAAAATTTTAATTACATATATTTTAGATTATTATTAATTAATGTTGACAGACATGAATATTGTTTTTGGGAAAGTAGTTATGCATTTGACATACACGTGCGTTCAGGTATATTTCATGTTTTAGGCTTCGTGTTAAAAAAAAAAAAAAAAAAAAAAAAAAAAAAAAAAAAAAAAAAAAACATCAGTTCAAACTGGTTTTTGATAAATAAAGGTAATTAAATTTATCTTTCAGATTATTAATGAGATTTTAAAATCTTATGCTTAGTCTCTAGTGGGAAGTTGGATTTTTAAGCACATAATGCAAAAGTTTCATGGTTTGAAACACGTGCTAACGCGCGCAGTATGTCTTAAATTATTTACATCTTAAAGTTAACTCTATAAGAAATTAAAACTAGTTTCTTGTGGACAAACACAACACAATATGATCACAATATGTTATAGGACTAAATAAATAAATAATTCTTATAATAACTCGAAAACTTACTTTATAATTAGCGGCATATTCCACGTGACGGTTTTAAACAGGCAACACACCAGTCTACCTGCTTCTGATTGAACAAAGTTGAAAGGTTAAGGTTACGGAAGAAAGATCGCATCGCAAATCCCGATGCACCTGCAAAAAAAAAAAAAAAAAAAAAAAAAAAAAAAAAGGGGGGGGTTCGTTCCGTGGGCGTGTTCCAAAAAAAAAAGGGTGACGAAGATTCTCCGGTGTAGTGTACCAAACGCACCTGGTACAATCGATTTTTACGATCTACGCGGGGAGAATTTGTAAGGGAGATAGCGCGACGTATTACAGGGTCAGTTGAGGATGCTCAAAGGTAGAGGAAAAGGGCGAGGGACTTGCTCTCCATCATCTTTTCAGCTAAGAGAAATTCGTTTATCCCTGGTTAGATTAAAAGGCAACGGTTGCTTTTGATTTTCTTTTTCTTCAGTTAGATGCTCATTTTATAAACAAGGGAGATTGCATCATCCAGTTTTTATTTTGTTTATTGTAATAATAATAAAAATTGATGAAAATTATAGAAATGTTTTTGGATTAGGAATTTATTTTTTTTCTTTTGTTTTTGATAACAACCTTATATGAAGGATAAATTACACTGAATTTTTTGTTAGGAAACATACAAAACTTGGGCAAATTAAAAAAAAAAAAAAAAAAAAAAAAAAAAGAGGAAATAATAATAGAAATAAATATTATCAAATGAAAACGAATAATTCATTTTTTTTGCCTTTTCTCTTCTATTTCAATTCATTATCTGTTAATTAATAATTCGACGGAATTGTATATATAATGCAAAGAATAAATTGTTTCTTTACATAAATTTATTAAAATATCAATGCTAGAACTGTTTTCATTTTATAAAATTGAGAATATTTTATTAAACGATTTTTTTTTCTTCAATAAAAAGAAAAGAAGGAAAGATGGGAAAATTTTGACTACATTGATATGTTTTTTTTTTTCTCTATCCCAACAAATCAATATAAATGAAAACATGTATATTTATGTATATTTTTCTGGTTCATGAGTTAAAGTATGTTATTTCTTATTGCAAAATTAAAAGAAACAGTAATATGTTATTTATGAGATTACATTCTTATGTATATATAAGAAAAGTTTGCATTATATTTTTGTACTCGCTCACATATAGTATATGTAATGGGCCAAATGGAATTGTAATCCTCACATATTATTTTTTATATTGTATTAATGTGTTATTTACAGTGTCTAAAATGCAAATGACTGCCAATCTTTTTTTTTTTATATGCTTATGTATGCTAATTTATATTACTTTCCTGTGAAATTGTATACAAAATTGTGCTATATTTCATAGCATTGCGCATAATTTGGCACGTTTTGGCGTTTTGGTTATATATTTTGGCGGTTCAGTACTGGGTCAGTAAATGACAATATTGGATTTACAATTAATATGGTCACAACACTTCAAAGTTAAATGACGCAATGGCAAGTTTCTCATCATTGTGTGTGAACTTTTCACAGTGTTCGCCTCATCGTACTTTCCCATTGTCTATGAACTTTTCACAGTGTTCGCCTCATCGTACTTTCCCATTGTCTATGAACTTTTCACAGTCTTCACCACATCACACTTTCTCATTCTTTGTGAACTTTCTACAGTGTTCTATATCGAACTCTCACATTTTCTGTGGACTTTGTACAGACATTCACATTTAACCTCCAGTTCTCAGGACTCATGTGTTATGTCAACTTTATACGAGTTTGTCATTGAATCTTCTAGAATCAGCTTGGACACTCTACATGAGCAGTGATTTCCGGAAACAAATTTACACAAAAATGTCCTCTCCGATTACATTTTTTTTTCAAGAGGGGAGATAATGCTGGATAGAACCTAAGATATTGGTATATCCCGCATCCCACGTTAAAATAATCAAAACAACGGCAACGATATGGGTGGCCGTGTTTACAAGGGCAGAAAGCAGGCAGGCGCCGAAACTGACAGTTCAGCAATGCTGAACAAACAAGGATTTATGACAGACAATCTAGAGGGGACATAAAATGTGCTAAGATATACATTGAACCGGCGATTCCAGGAAAACAAGGAGAGGAGTGGTACATAGGAGTCCCTAAGAGACGGAATATGGCTGGAGCGAATGACAAACGTCGTGATGATCAGATATACGCGGCGACCAGTAAAAGTGATTCGAGAGAGCAGGGAAATTGACCGCCAACATCATCATTGGATAAAAAATCCTTAAGAGGAGGTAAATACTTTTTACACCCCTCTGAAGGAAAAAAATAACGAAAACTTCGCTAGAACTCAAAAATCTCTTCCATCAAAAAAATCCTTAAGAGGAGGACATCTTTTTCAGCAGCTTGCTACCAACATGAAAGTTGGCTTTTCTATATAGGCTGCAGTGCTATAGGCAACAGCCTACAATTATAATTAACTCATTCAAACCTTTTTTTTAAATATGTGCCCGTGGAAGCAAGAACTACTGGGGAACTACTCTATGACTGCTATTCTCCTGAGAGGTACAGGTAGATATTATTCACCCAGATACTGTGTAAATATTTTTAAATTAATTAATTAACGTTAAGAAGATTATGCTTCTCTTGCCATCCCCAGGATCAAGGATGTATGTAAAGGTTAAATTATTATCATAAACTTATTCAGCACTTACTTAAATTTAAATAATTAAAATAAGAAATTAATAACTCAATTGATTAATATATTATATTGTTAAAATGAAGTCTCGTGAATATAATGTGTATTACCTTTTTGTATGATTATTTTACTCTTTGCTTTTTTTTATGTTTTATATCTATCTTCTGTAAATAAAACCCTTTTTATTTTATCCTTAATTTAGACTCCAGCATTTATTTAGTGTATAGTGTGATGTTTAATCTAGAGTAATATATATGTTGGTTTAAACTACTGCTTTCAGTAAGATTTTACAGCGGGCTTGAGGGGTCAACCTTAAGGATAAGTTTCTTCAAAAAATAACACAACGCCGTACATCCTTTTTATTTAATACAAAAAAGCTATCCCAGGTTGCACGATCACAATTTCCCCTCAAATTGCCGTTAAGATAATTGGTGTGTCTCTGACAGGAGGAGTTAATTATTATGGGTTTGAGTAACGCCCTGCAAGTTTCATATATATGTTTTAAATCTCTCCAACAGGATCAATCGTTAGAAAAATGTAGATCCTTTCTTTTTAGATCATAATGCTTTTCAATGGGAAGTCAGACGATTTTTTTTAAAAACATTTACCAAAAAGAAAATGTCGTATTGGGATAATTGTATATGCTAAATTATGGATGCTAAATTTATGAAATAGAGATCTTAATTTAATCCAATCGCTTTGAAAATTTGCCAATATATTTATTAGAATTTCGAAATTAATTGTATAAATTTTGCGCATTAATTTGAAAGATGTGAAATATTTAAATTTTTCTTTTTTTACAAAAATTTCCCATGTATTTTTTTCTCTCTTTTATTAAATGGGTTGCTAAGCAACTATATTTCAAAGAATATCAACAAAAGAAAATTCAAGTGAATCGCATTATTTTAACGTGCAATTTTATTAACAAAATAGCAAATTTTCGGGTGATTTAAGTTTTTAATATGATTTTTTTAATGAAATACATGAAAATTTATTTTAACTACTAAAAAAAGATTACGAAATCGGTTTTCCAAACGAAAATAATAAAAACATTGAATGTGTAAATTGAATATAGGTCACATAAGCGGAATTTATATTTGTATAATTAAATTTTATACACGAAATTTTATTCAATTTCAGCAACATATAAATGTTTAGTTTTTGAAATATAAGTATTCTTTTAAGGATAGGATAAAATATTTTGTACAAAAAGATGGTTATTCTAATGAAATTGAAATAGTAAATACATTCAGACATATACTCATGAAATGAACTAGCACAATTACAGGAAATTGAGAATATAAAATTAAAGCGCCACCGGAGAGTTTAGGGGGGCGGAGTCTCCCTTAAGTAATGCATTGTTATTCTGAAAAAAAATACCGTAATAAGTATTTTATTCTATCATTGCAAAATATTGTGTTTAATGCGATACTTCTAAAATTTCCTGAACTTTCGATAAATTTTATATTCTTATAAATGTATAAATAACTTTAAATAATTGAATTTTATGATATCAAATATTATGCAGATAATGGTAAAAATTAGTGAGATTAATGAACAATGACTTGTAGAGCTGACGCTGAGGTCTCTGATCTGTAGATTTACTAGTTTAATTAGAATTCATATAAACGCAGGTGGTTTGTAGTAAGATAAAGATACGGGTGGCGTACTCCAGGTGCCAACATCTTTTAAAGCAAAATATCAATTTTTGATGATGAAAAAGAATAGTATCTAATGTCTAGTAATAGTATAAAAATAATGAACATCATATTTATAAAAAAAGTTTAATTAATTAATTAATTAGGATATATTACATAAATATACGGTGGCATGTTCCGGATACCAGTGTGGACTGACGAATAAAATTAATGAAACATAGTAGGAAAATTTGCGAACTTCAACTGTAAACATTGATTGAACATTAAAGGCACTTGAATGAGGTGTAAATGTTAATTACTTAATTACTTTAGAATTCAGAACTGTTTATCCACTGAATGATGCAAACAGTATGCTGCCCATGTCTTTAAAGATTAAAATAGAATACATTAAATATCAAATCTAATCCTGTCGTTTTTAAATGTATTATAAGAAAATATATTCCACTACGTATTAAGGTGTCTATGTAATTATAATAATTATAAAAGATAATATAATTATAGTAATGAAGTCAATTGCAACTTTTAAGGCAAATATTTATGAGTCTTAATATATTTCAAAAAAATTTTTTCTCCAAATATTATGAAAGAAGATGAACATTATCCTGTTGACTCTTTTTAATCTTTCATAAGAAAATATTTTCTTTACACATAAACTTTTATCGTCAGAAAAAATCAGTACCCAAAGACCTAAGATAATATAAAGATTAGCGAAATCAAAAAAGAATATAACTTGTAAACATATATCATGGGATTTGATAATGTTTGGAGAAAATATAAAAAAGGATAAATATCAAATAAAACATTTCTTAGAATAAACCCAATGAGACATTACGACAAAAGTACAGGAAAACATTTTCTTTGTGAAATGTTATTTTACACTTATAATATACAATGCCGATAGAAATTAAACTTTATACAGTTTAACTAAAAATGTATCAATAAAAAACAATATCAATAAAATGCTAATTTAAAACACTATTAGGTGATATTTAAAATGCGTATAAAAACATTACCATAACAAAAGCAAAAATATTTAATCAAAAAAAGAAAAAGGAATTTTCATTGAGTACAACATTTATTGATATATTTTAGTATAAATATTTTTTAAATTTCAAAAACTATCTGCATTTAAAGAAAAATATCTCGTGTGAAACCGTTTGTATTTCAATAATTAAATATTCATACCGCATCTGGAAACAGAATCAATAAAATACAGTAGTTCTGTACTTAACATTTTCCAAGAACTATTTTAAAAGCTCAAAATATTATAAAATGTGAAGATTAAACCTTATATGGTTTTGTTTTAAAATCATAGATGATATTTCTGTTTAAAACCAGTTTATGAAACACAAAATTCATAGAATCGGATAGCTATTTTGTGACAGTACATATATTTGCATAATATTCATATATAAATATTTGAGCATGTAATAATAAAATAAAAATTTAATTAAAGTCTGAATGTGCCAAAAAGTTTTGGCAGGAAAATTTCTTTCAATATTCAATTCATTGCATTGATTATTTCAGAAATTCGCTTTCAACAAAGGACAGACATGTTTGAATTTACATATCTATTCATCATTTTTCCAATCAATCTCGTACTTCAAATAGTAGTTTTCTAAGATTTTGTTATGAAAGGTAAAGTATGGAATAACTCAAAAGCTTAAAAACACAAAAGTTAGTAATTTATGCAAGATAAGATGACTATTTCCACAAAAACGAAAAGTTTTATGAAACACGTATACAATAACGTCGTTTCATAAGCACATAACATCTTACTATTTTTTTGTTTGTTTATTTATTTTGCGTAAACAAATTATGAGACATTTGTTTCAAAACTATTTAAATCAAACTATTTTACCAATAAAAAAACTTAGAAACTGAAAATTATAAAGTTTAGGCAAATTAAAATATTTAGAATAATGAAATCCAATTATTGTGCTTTATTAACATAATTTAAATGCTCAGCATTGTATTGTTGCGATAAATACTTAATATTTTATTTTAAAAAAATGTGTTTTCTAAGACTTTTATTATGCTGGAAAAAATTATGGACTGCTTCATAGGCTTAAAACTAAAAAAAATAAATTTATACTGAAAAAATGTAGTCAATATTGACAGAAAATGATATCTAAATTTCCAATTAAATTTTCAGCAGGACTGGAATTTTTAAACGACACTACAAAGAATGTGAATTACTTTTCACTTTGCTAAACAGAGTGAAACCAAGTGAAACCAGTCTCTACCAACAGCGTGAAAATGTGTCCAGACCGGGGATGGAACCCAGATACCTTGGTCTGGAGGCATTTTTCAGTCTGTTGGTTGTACGCTGCTTAGAAAAGTGAAAAGTAATTTACATCCTTTATAGTATCATTTAAAGAAAATGATATATTACGAACACAAGTCCAATAATAAAATTTTATTAATGTATTTCATCTTTCTGCAATTCATATACGTAAGAATAAAAAGACACTGCTAAACTTTTTCGTTATAGTTAAATGATAGTCAACTGAGTCAAAGAAAATGTAATGTTACACATATTTTAGAAAAAACAGAAAAAGTGAATCCAAGTAAATATATATATATATATATATATATATGGATACACTTTATCAAATGATAACGAAAAATCCATTATGAATTTTTTTGCATAATATTCAAATATAAACATTTTAAAATGTAATTGTAAAACATAAATTTAATTAATATTTGAATGTTTCAAAAAACTTTGGAATAAAACTGTCTTTGAATTTTGAATGGTCTGCATGAATGATCTTAGGTATTAAAATAACAAAGACAAAGCTAATTTGAATTTACATATTTATCCATCAGTTTTCCAGTCAGTGTCATATTTTAAATCATAGACTTCTAAGAAATTTATTATGAAGAGATATAATTGAACAATTAACAAAGTTAAAAGTACATAAGTTCCAAATTAATATAAAACAAAATATTGACAATTGCAGTTGAAACAGAATTTTTTACGAAACACGAATTCAATAATGAAGGGTTTCATTGACATTTTAAACATTACTACGTTTTGTGTTTTAAATAAAATATTTGTAAGGCTTTTTTATGCAAGGCAAATATTTAAATATGTGAGAAGATTAAAAACGGAAAAGTTTGAAGTTTAATAAATTTAAAATTATAGCAAAACAAAAATCCAACAATGTTTCTACGTTTCATCATATGCTTCATCATCTATGCAACTAAACTATGCTTCATCAATGTTGTTCGTGATACTCATCATTGTATTTAAAATAAAAGTATTTTCCAAAACATTATTATTCTGGGAAAATTATTGAATAACTATATGGCTTAAAATACAAAAACCTAAAATTTATACATTCAAAATTTAGGCAATTTTGTTAGAAACGGAAATTTTATAAAATATCAGGGTTTTTGTTTTTTTTTTCAACCTGTGATGGACCCTAAAAAAGGCAAAAGAACAAAATGAATGTATTATCAAAAGTTATGTATAAACATGGATACAATTCTACGTAATCACCATGAAGATTGAGGCATTTGTCATATCGATGGACGAGCAATCCGATCCCCTCTTCAAAGAACGTTGCAACCAATGATGTGAGATAAGTCTCAACGGAGTCATGAAGCTCGGAGACCACTGACCAGGCTTTCATTGACCTACCGGTATTCGACCCAGTTTGACGGGTTTAAGTGCCTGCAGTGTGGGGCGGAATTCTCCTGATCGCCGCATGGGGCGCTCTACAATGACAAATACCCAGATCGGCTACATGGAACTATAAATAGACAGGAACTGACATTTCCCCCGATGTCTGCCCGGTCGACTGAAGTAACTGAGCTGGATGTCACAAGATGGCTGCCGTTGTTTGTTTACATCCGAATCCAGTTCGTTTGAAATATTCCAATGTCATATTAAAGTGTTTTTAAGGTTTTAGTTTCTTTTAGTTGATATTTCTATAAGTTTTATCTGAGTTGCATTTTTTTTTTTTATTTGGTGTATGTTTACATAAATTGCTCTGCTGAATAGGAGAGCAAAGGTGATCTTTTAATTTATTTTGGTTGATATTCCTGCAGTTTAAATGCATTCTTCATGCCTGGTATTCAGATTGATATTCCTGCAGTTTAAATGCATTCTTCATGCCTGGTATTCAGATTCCGCCCCCCCCCCCCCGACACACACAACCTCTTCCAGTAGTTCTTTCAGTTTTTAATATTATTGCTTAAAATTACTAAGTAAATATTGTGCTTTTAAAAAATATGTATTTATCAACAGAGCTTAGTTTCTAAGAAAAAAAGTACTGAAGCCTCAATATTCTGCAGTACTAACATCTGTAGCGCACCCCCTCCGCCGTCACTACAATTTGCATATTTATATTTCATACATCATTTTTAGGGAGATTTCGTAAAACATACTATATTCTCCCCTAAGTTGGAATTTTTGAAAAAAATTTGCAGATCTACGCCGATTATGACTCCCAGAACCCAAAACCACCCCCAGTTCAAAAATTTATCTATCTATCTATCTATCTATCTATGTCACTTTTTTTATGGACACGATAACTGCAATAATTCTGCGCAAGTCTCTTCCAAACTGATACATAAAATAAAGGGGCATAAAATCTTGGTCAAGTTCGTTAATGGGCAAAAGCGAACCAAGAGGGGGAAATGGGGAAGGGGGGGGGGGTTGTGAAAACAGAAAAACCCCCATAAATTCTTAATTATGATGCGTATCGAATCCGCTTAAAGTTACTATTACTTCTAGGATAAAGGCCAAAATTTTAGATATGACAGGGGGGAAAGGGTTTTTTTAGAAGAAAATAATTCATAACATCGTCAATTCACAAGATATCAAATCCGCTTAAATTCATTATAAATCCTCTTAATATTATCTAAAACTTTTATATTGACAAGTTTTTTTTATATGTCCAACCCTTATAGCAAATAAATAAATAAATAAATAAATAAATAAATAAATAACAAAAAAAAATTCCTGCCGGCTCCGCCAGCAAACAAGTCAGGTTTCGAAATGGGTGGTTCCAACTAACGCATTATGGTAAAAAGGTCATTTCTTCCGCAATTCCCAAGAAACAGGCGCCTCACGGTCTGCGTCCTCGAAATCTACCTGTGCCTGTAGGCCGAGCCGTCAAGGATTTTTTTTTAAAATTTAATTTAAAGCATTACTTTTTTATTTAGCAGAATACAAATTTGGAAATGGTAATTTAGGATTCGTTTTTCCGAAGCGTGGCAGGACACTGGGCTCCAGAACGCAGTGTTTATGAGCTCCGTTGAATTCTGGCCAATATTTACATTTTTACTCAAAACAGAGAAGTACCGGAGCTAGGCTCTGGCTCAAATTCAGCCCTGTGTATCAATAAAAGCTAAAGAAGGATTGTCCGATATGAAAAATATCAGTTCGATGTTCGATCACAGGTACCATTTGAGTAGGGTTAGAAAGAACCCCCCCCCCCCCCAAAAAAAAAAAAAAAAAAAAAAAAAAAAAAAAAAAACTTTCCCAGTAGTTCTTTCAGTTTTTAATTTTGTTATTTAAAATTACTAAGTAAATTTAGTGCTTTCAATTTTTAACTTATTAATTGACACTTTTGAATTTCTTGAGGAAAAAATAGTTAAAAAAGAAAAAATTGTCTACAATCTCTAGGCAATGAAATTTCAGATATGTTACTATTATATTATGCACAGCTCGGTGAATAAAAGGCTTAAAAGGTCAAAATCAGATCCCTGCTTTTTTTTTTTTTTTTAGGAGGTACGTAAAAAAATTACGCCTGCATACTTTTGATATATTCCAACAAAATTTGACAAAAATGATCTAAAAACAAATTCTTCAAGAAGACTTCAACTGGCGCGGGGCTCTGGGCAGCCTCCCGGCCCAGCATATAATTATAGAAAAATAGCTTAGTTCAGATAACTACTACAAAAATAAAAAACACTTCAGTTGCAGAAATAACAAGTAGACGAAATTAAAACATCAAATTATCTATACGTAAAGAGAGATATATACTTTTTGGTTGACATGTAAACACCATCCCTGTACTCTGATTTAGACGATGTAAACAATCAAGAAAATGAACAAAAAAACTGCAGAAATATAGTGCAATTAACGTGAAAACTAACATATACATAACAAAACACACAAAACTGTCAAAACGCGGAATATTCTGATTTACATTCATACACATTACACTCATAGTTTTTAGCAATCCATTTGGATAGCTTTGTATACATCAAGCAATTACGTCTTTAAAAAATAAATAAATTACTTATCGATGAAATTTTATTCAGGAATCTTCTTGCTAAACCTATTTGTGCAGCCATATGCTTCCCACAAGCCCATTGTTTTATAATAATTAAATTAAAACTATGGCTTAAATCTCACTTACTAACGTTGTCAGGGGGAATGTTTTGGTTGTCACAACTTGGCGGAACGGGCAGAACCGGTTATAGTTGAAACTTCATCATTTGGGGGATATGTCAGTTCCTGTTTATTCTTAGTTCCATGATCGGCTAACCAATAAAGTACCGATTTTGCTGGGTTGTTAACTCCTAGGTATTCTGAGATCTGTTGCAACACGCCACATACTCGTCATGATCGTTGGAATGGGGCTGGGCAATTTAATGCCGAAACTTTGGTACTCAACTTAGCTCGAAAAAAGGGGGAGAATTTTGAGGGAAGACAATTAAAACCACTGAAATTTAAAAAAAAATTATTAGCCAATATCTAAGTAGTCGTAACAGCAAGGAAAATTTTGGGGCCGAATAGCAAGGTAGACGAATACGCTGCAGTGGCTGACGGAATTGCGCCTTTCTACCGTACTGCACCGGGTAAAAACTGGCTCCGTGGGCTGTCCCACTGGAGTGGGTCCGGTAGCTCGTGCGGGCAATGTCCATTTGCACCTAATAAAGAGGCGAACAGTCAAAAAGAAAAAAAAAAGAGAAGGGGGGGGGGGGGGGAGAACTCCCCTGTGCTACCAGTTGGGGCCGGCCATTGGCCCGTCTCAACCGGCAGCACGAGAAACTGCAAGAGGAACTGGACAAGAAGAATGTTAGCAACATATTAAACTGAATTATGAATTATACATTTATTATGAATTATACTTTAACTACATTATTGACATTTAATTTACTTTTATTGTGCTAATTGACTTTACTACCCGTCCATTAGGCCCATGAAAAGATGGCTTTCCCCTCTGACTTTGCTACTTGATTTGTATTAATTATGACTTTTTTGCTGATACCAATTATGAACTGAAAGTTAACAATTACTAAAATTATGAATTATATTGGAAAGTAAATTGGAAATCCTTTATCTGCTTTGCATCCTGAATTAAGAGACACCAAACACGGGTGTAATCGGGAGAAGTTGGGGGAAGCCCCCCCTGTCCCCCCGTATCTCAGCCCCCCCCCTTCGTGATAGAGTAAATTTGAGGGCACCAGTCGACGTCCCACCTCAAACAACCCCTAGTGCTTTCAGTCAAGTTTTGTAGTTAAACCCTGCGACCGATGGTTTTGGAGATATTCTAACATTTGTATAATAAAAATAAAAATTGCTAAGTTATCACACTATAATTAAAACAATAGTTCTGAATTTAGAGTTAATATAGTTTAGTGACCTGGAAAGTTTTTAGTGACCTGGAGGAAGTTTTTGTGAAGACCCTAAGGCCATTAGTTAGAGATAAAGTTACTTTTATTAAATAATTAACAATTTGCATTTTAAAATAAGTACTATGAATCGTTAACTGACTAAACCATGGGTCCAATGGGTTAAGATTATGTTGATTAATAGGAACATATTCAAGTATTTTTTCTGCTATTACACTTATCTACTGATTATTGCTATGAGTGGTTACTTAATTAACTTAATTGCTAAGCCTTCGTCTGGAAGTTTTTGCATCCTAGTCAGCTCTTTAATTCAGGGAAGTTATGGAAATCACTTGGCGTTAAGTCGGTGCTACACGGTGGGTGATCAAACACGCCCCATTTAAACTTCTGCAGCAGCTGTTTGATTACAGCAGCACTGTGAGGGTGGGCGTTGTCATAAATGATGACAACTCCAGAAGTCAGCATTCCTGTACTTTTGTTTTGAATGGCCTCTGCTTGAAGAAAGCGTATGGCCCTACGTAACTGGCACTTGGCGGGAGTTTCTATCTAACCAACCATGTTTACGTGCCTACGGCTCCGCTGAAAATGCCGAGATGGCGTGTCGTTAGAAGCTGAGATTATAGTTAGGGCAATGGGAAGTCGTCCACCGTGCATCCTTACCTCTTATCACTTGTCTTGCTATTTAGCGGGTCGATTGGAGGTTGAAAATAAAAGACCCTTGTATAGAAATCATACAATGTTTTATTAATGCATACCAACTCGATCTTGTTAATATTACTATTATTATTATTCGTAAAAGTTAAGTATTGAAGTAATTTTGCCCTGTTTCATTAAATCGCAGTTAAATAAAACAAAGAGAATGCATATGCGTATTTTAGAAAATATGTTAGGCATATGACATATGTTTTAATGTTATGAATATTTTAGAAAAAAAAGACATAAGTCGAAAAATTTATTCAATTTAAATTATTTTTGGATACATTTATTTGAATGATAAAAAAAAAATACTCCGTAATAACTACATTTGCATACTATTCAAACATAAATATTTGAACTTGTAATAATAAAATATAAATTTAATAAATGTTTGAAAGTTTCAAAAAGTTTTGGAGGAAAGTTTTTATTCAATATACCTTTGTCTGCATTAATTATCCTAGACATTCGATTTTAACAGAAAATTTTAAATTTACATATGTATCCATCATTTTCTTGTGAATATTGTATTTAAAAAAATTGTTTTCAACTATTTTTGTTTGGAATAGCAAATTTTGTGCAAATTTATTTGCAAAATTTGAAAATTGTAAAATATTTTCTTTTTTGTTCAATGACAGCTACATGAATCAAAAGAAATAAAATGTTGAACATATTTTAGAAAACATACACTTATAATCATATATTGATTATTTATCGATCTGAACTAATATTTTCATTTAAAGTCTGTTTATTGAACATAAGATAATTGAATAGAATAATTTCCATTGGTATTGAGTACGTTTGTATAATATTCGAACCTAAATATTTAAACATTTAATAAGGAAATATAAATTTAGTTAATGTTTGGATGTATAGAACATTTTCGACAGAAAAATGTATTTAATATTGAATTGTCCATATAAATCTTAGGTATTCGCATTTAATAAAGACAAGACTGTTTATAATTTACATATCTATCCGTCATATTTCGACTCAATCTCATATTTAAAGTAAAATTGTTCGAAGAAATTTGTTATGAAGGTCAAATTAGTGAATAGTTCTGAAGCTTATGAACGTAAACGTTTGAAATTCAATTTGTTAAAATGTTCACAATTTATGTTTGAAAAAATGCATTACGAAACAAAAATCCAATAATGATGTTTTATTAACGTAATAAATCTCCCCCTCTCCGTATTATACATAAAACTTAAAACATTTCCTTTGTTTACAAAAAAAGCTTAGTTTAGTGTTTTAAAGCAAATATATTTCCTCCGAAATAGACCGTTTAAAAAACAAGAAATATTTTCATAAAATTTTGTGTTGATAAATTAGCTGGATAACTTAAAATATTTATAACTTGATATCGTCAAGACGTCAGTTATTCCAAAAGCAGAAATGAGAAGCACATGTGAGTGGTATCATCCTTCCGTTCTTTCAAGAATTATGGGATACAATTATGAGAATTATTTCTAACTCTAGTATTTCGAGATCCAATCTACTCAAGCCAGAGACCAGCAGGAATCGTAGTGCACTATATTTTTAAATACTTGTTTCCACTATATTCAAAATATTATATTTGTAGTTAACATGTGCAATTGAAATATGGGACGAAAATTTTATTTTAAAAATGGTGGTTATTAAATTAAAAAATATATAAGATGTTCCGACCCTTGGACCAGTGTTGTTATTTCACTACTTCTTTTAAATTCAGATTTCTTGATTGCCACCAGTTTTATTAAACAGCAAAATTTGGCTTATTTAATGTCAGACTAAATAGGGTGAAAACAAGGCAAATTATGATATTTAAAAAACTTTTTTGCGAATTCAGCAATATGAATAAGAAAAATAGCAGTCGGCTGGCAACACTGCACTGGACCAGTCCCAGGATTCAATACAGATATTAAATCAATAAATATTAGTAAACTTATTAACTGTATTCTACAGACATATTTACATATATCTGTAGAAAACGTCGCATTTTTTTTAAATGGTGCACACCCGGTCTGCCTTGTGAAACGCAGTACACAATATCTGCCGCAAGCTGTTACAAAAAAAATATTAAATCAACTTTAAAGTAAACATACAATTATCATTACTTTCAAAAATGTCGTCGAAACACACAGACACACACAAAAAAGAATTCCATCTCATTAAAAAGTTACGAGCAGGGAAGATAAAGCAATACTTGGTCAAAATTAGCTTTGAGTTCAAATATCATGACCCATGACCATGACCCACTAATCATATTTTCTAGAACATGTGACCAAGCCCAATTGTCTTCTCGTGCCCGAAACCCGTAGGATATAAAATTTAGTTAAAATAGTATGAGCCGTTTTTTAGATAAAATTAGCTTGACTCACAGTGACCCAAAAATGGCCCACTAATACTATTGCCTCGAGCATGTGACCTAGCCCAATGATTTTCTCGTGCCCAAAAACCAGTGGTCCGTAGGATACAAAATTTAATTCAAATCGTCTGAGCAGTTCTTAAGTTAAAAATAGCTTGACCCATAATGAACCATGACCAAAATGACCCACTAATTGAAATTTCTCGAACATGTGTCCTAGCCCAATATTCTTCTCGAACATGTGACCTAGCACAACTCTCTTCTCGTGCTCGAAAACCATGGGATGCAAAATTTAGTCTAAACAGTCTGAGCCATTTTTAGATAAATTTAGCTTGATGCACAGTGACCCAAAAATGACCCACTAATCGAATTTTCTCGGACATGTGATCTAGCCCAATGATTTTCTCGTGCCCGAAACTCGTAGGATACAAAATATAATCAAAACGTTAGAGCCGTTTTTTAGTTAAAATTAACTTGACCTACGTTGACCCAAAAATTAACCCCTAATTGAAAGTTATCGAACATGTAACCCAGCCCCATAGTCTTCTCGTGCCCGAAAATGGTAGGATACAAAATTTAGTCATCATCGTTTGAACCATTTTTTAGATCCAATTCGCTTGACCCTGACCCATGGTGACCAAAATGACCCACTAATCGAATTTTCTCGAACATGTGACCTAGCCCAACGGTTTTCTGGTGCCCCAAAACGGTAGGATACAAAATTTCGCAAAATTGTTAGTGCCATGTTTAATATAAAATTTGCATATATATATATATAATCACAAATAAGATTTCCTTGTATTATAATATATGATGTAAATAATAAGTGTATAATGAGTAATGTTTTGGGTTTAACTTGCCTGAGATAACCTGCAGTTAAAAGAAAAATGGCTTTTGTAAAATAGTATGCATTTACATAACGAAATATTCATGCTGCATGTTAATATTCCTTACAACTAAGAGAAAGTACCATAGTACTAACGAGAAATTTACAAGCACCATTTTTTAACAAAAAAAGCTATAAAATTTGATGATGCATGATGTGTTTTAATATCATAACAAATATTTTTGTATAAAGCATTTTATGGAACAGGAGATTAATAGATTTGGATAGCTAGCTAGCTGTTCCGTCATATTACATACATTTGAATCATTTGAAATTAGAATTATTTGAACACGGAATAATAAAACTTATATTTAATTAATCTTTGAAGGTGTACAGAAAAATTTCGGAATATATTTTCATTCAATATTTAATTGTCTGCATAAATTTTCAAAGGCGTTCGTATTTAACAAAGACAAGACCAGTTTGAAGTTACATATGTATCATAATTTTTACTATCATCATTTTTCCAATCAGTGTATGTTAAATAAAAGTTTTCCAAATCTTTTGTTAGGCAAAACAATGTATTGATTAATTTTGAATACACCAAAGATTGAAATTTATACAAAATTAATTTTTTTTTAATTTTAGCAAAAATAAAAATGCAACTGATTAATCTAATAATGGTGTTTTATTAACGTATGGAATCTGATTTCCGTTTGTATTATATGTACAAGTTTTTTTTAAGTTGTTATGTAGGGAAAATTTTTGATTAAACATAAGATTAAAAACATAAAAGTTTCAATATTATTAAAATTTTAAACAGTAGTATGACATAAATTCAGTAATGATATTATTAATAATATTAATTTACGCATCTTTATATTTAAAATAAAACTATTTTTTATGACTTTTGATATCACGAGAAAGTTAGTGATCATTTCCGAAGCTTAAAACTACAAAAATTTGAAGTTTAGAAAATCATGATATTGGCAATTTCGGCAGATATTTTATTAAACAAGAATGCAATAATTTTTTTTTATTAACGAACTTCACATTTTTTTCCTCTTTGTGTTACTATACATTGAACATAAAAATTGTAAAATATTTTTTTCTATAATGACAGCTAAGTAAATCAAATCAAATATAATATCCAAGGGTAATCCAGACATAAATAGAAATAGAAACACAAATGAAAATAAAGCAAATTACCTTACAGCCATAAAAATCAAAGTCTACAAAATGTTCTAATGCATAAAATAATGATTTTTCTGAAAATATTAACATGAAAATACAAAACTTCCTTATAACATTCGTTAAAATATGAAAATTATTCACCAATTTTATCTATCAAAATGGATAGGTGAGGATATTTTTTTTTAATTGCCTTTATTTCAAGAGAAAAGTAAAACGTTTTACAATGCAATTCAAACATTAAATTTGCATATAGAACATTTATCAAATATGTCTTCACATTATTTATAAATTCTTATTATGGGATATTTATTTTGAAATAAACGTCTTTTAAATTCATTGACAAGCCCTATGCAGAACAAAGCAATGAGATTTCAGAAGTTCTGGAAGTTAAATGAAAATATTTCCGTATAAACAAAGCAATTTACTTTTGACAATTGCAGACATAGTTACCGCCCCCCCCCCCCTTGACAGCAGATCTTTGTTTTCACACGTTAAACGACAAAAGCTGCATTAATCACCCGTACTGAATATTTATTCTAATTTTCTGGTGACTTGCTTGTGAATTAGAATTAAAAAAATTATATGAAAAAAATGTTAAGAAATGTGTAACAGACGAAAGCAAGTAAATTTTATAGATGAAAAGAATAAAATATCTTGATACAAGAAATATGCATAAAATAGAAGCAATAGCGTTAGTTTTATAATAATTAAAACATATTTTATTTTTAAATATTCTTTCAGAATTTTTGTAAAAATCTTTAAAGTATTTGTGATGTATTCACGTTTTTCCTCGTTTCATTCGCCACTCGTAAAGATAAATATATTTTTCTTTGTCGTTGATTGATATGCTTCCACCAACTGTATAGAGATGCATGATATCGAACGCGATGCAAGTTCGCAAATAAGTTCACTAGGACACTTCAAATAAATAATAAATTGAGCATTCATTGTCGACACATTTCAAACACAGAATATTTCAATTTATATACAAGGAAATAGAAGATCCTGCCCTATATTATATTCCACGATTGGGTCTTATATACGCACTAAGTTACAATATTAACATACACAATACTAACATAAAAATCTCTGTCCCTCTTGGACGCACACAGCAGGGATTATCATATGTTATGACCGCACAGGTCACTCCGAACTCTTGGCACACACATCGCCTTCAACCACAAGACGCTTCTCAGTTCCCTATCTACTACTGCAACTGAGCTGCACACAGCGCCACCCACACTCGAATCTCAACAGATTATTCTGTCCGGCAAACTGCCTTCCCCTTCCAACCTACGATGTTCCTATTTCTGTTTCTATGGACAACCCACGTGTCTCACTTAACCTCTCGTCACGTGATCATTCAATCAAACCGCTTATCTTCTGCTTGTGAATTCACCCTTTTCTGTTGTCAAGTATATTCCGCGGGATTATAACCCCTTTATTGAATTTCCTTTCAGATTACCTAGTTAAGATTCATAGATAAGGGAATACGTCTTTTACACAAGTATGTAGCTGTGAATATATAGATAAATATGATGTATGAAAATAAATAAAGTTAATAAAACAGTAAGTTACATAATACATACGATTCACTGATGTCATAAGTATAGAGACCTGACAATATTTATTTTTAGTTTTTGTTTTTATTATTTTTAATAATTTTCAGAGTAAAATTTAGTTAGTATCACATATTTAGTAGAACACTGTTAGCATTTGCATTTAAATTTTATAACTATCGTTTTATTCAAATTGAAGATTTAAAAAAAAAAAAAATTAATTTGAATTACACATATTAGAGCTGAAAATAAGAACATTGTGGCAATACAGCATATAGTGAAATGTTTGGAACAAAATATTATTTTATGAAATATATCTCTATTTAAACATAGGATACATGCAGGGGAAAATTACCTTTTACAAATTGACATTGAATTGGCATTGAAATTTGACACTGAATGTACATGTTTTTTTATCTTACCAGAACGAATCAATATTTTTCGAAAGGTCTCCAAGTTAAATGCAAATTCTTTTTTAAAAAAAAAGCTATTTCTAACCAAAATCAATGTTGACGCACTTCTTAACAGATATTTGTTTTCACACACTAAATAACAAATTTGGAAGTTTCCTGAAGTTTCATTTTATCGGTAATGTATGCTTATTCTAGTTTGCTGTCTCAATTTACAGTGCGTCGTATGTTATTATTTATGTGTGAATTTGAATCAAGCAAATGTCGGGATAAATGACATAAAATAGGGGAAAAATAAAGCAAACACTACAGGAATTAAAAAAAAAAATAAACAGAATATTAATTAACAAGAAACATAAATACGAATACTAGCGATAATTTTAGTTGCAAAAAGGGAAAATCAAAAAAAAATATATATATACTAATTTTGCATTTAAAATACCGTTATATCGAAAACATTTTATACTCAGATATTTTTGTATTTGAATATAGGAAACGTGTTGGTTTACTTGAAAAAATTGCTTACTAATATTTATAAAATGTAATCTTAAATGTAATTTTAATTCCTTCTTTAATTTTCCAAAAAAACCAAAAAAAAAAACTTTTACCATTAATTTCTTAAATTACCATTCTGTGATATTTATTTGGAAGTTTACAGGGAATATAAATATGTATGTTATGTATTTCAGTTATGTATTTTAACTTCGCTGAGAAATACATGTAAAACAAAGTAATTATTATTTTTTAAGTTTTCAGGAAGTTAAAAATGCAAATTCCGTATAAACACAACAATTTATTTTTGTTAAAAACGGCCATAGTTAATTCACATGTGAACAACAGGTCTGTGTTTTTATGCACTAAACGACAAAATCTGAATTAATCACCCGAAAAGCTGCATTATTTCGGTAATGAATACTGATCTAATTTACTGTCTTGATATATCGTGTTCACTATATGCTTCTATTCGTGTGAGTTTAAAATAAGTAAATGCCAGTAAAAAAGTTAGTAAATGAATAAAAGAAAAAAGCAAATTATTTTCATAGACTACATGTATAAAATATAAAACACGATTAAATATATTTATAATAAAACATTTGAAACAGTAAGGGAAATAAAAATGTCGACCTTTATTAATTTTTTATAAAAAGTAATTTTTATGTATAAATCAAAATCTTTCGTTAATTTGCATTTATCCATTTATATAGGTAATTTGCTATTATATTTCTAAATTTATATTTTGTGACATTTATCTCACATTAAATATCTTTTAATTTCCATGAATGAAAATTCTGGAGAACAAAATCCCTGTAGAACAAAGCAATTAATTTTCAGATGTGCTGGAAGTTAAAAGCCAAATCCGTATAAACAAAACAATTTCTTTTTGACAAAAACGGACATCGTTAACGCAAACTTTGACAACAGGTCTTTGTTTTCGCACACTAAACGACAAAAGCTAGATTAATCATCCGAAAATTATATCGACTATCAACATATATTTTGTCTGCAAGTCCTGTTTGAAATTTATTTTCTTTTTGTGTATTTGAATTGAGTAAATGTCAGAAGATAAGTTCGAAATTGAGTGAAACAAAAATAAAATTATACAAGAATAGAATAAAATATTGTGCTAATGAGAATATTATTTTTCAGGGAATATAAATACAAAATACAGAAATAATATCGTTATATTAAAAAATAAAAAGACGAATTTTGTAATAAAAGTTAGCGTTTTATTTACAATAATTCACATTTAGCTATAGTTGTAAATGTTATTAAAAATGTTAGTAAATGAATAAAAGAAAAGAGCAAATTATTTTCACAAACTACAAGTATAAAACATAAAACACGATTAAATATATTTATGAAATACTATTTCAAATTGGGAGACATATAAAAGTATCAACTTTTATTATTTTTTTATAAAAAGTAATTTTTATATCAATCAAAATCTTTCGTTATTTTGAATTTATCCATTTATACAGGTAATTTGGTCTATCTCCAAATTTGTATTTTGTGACATTTATCTCGCATTAAAGTGTAAATGTAATTAAAATTGTTAGTAACTCAATAACAAAAGTGAGCAAATTATTTTCATAGACTACACGTATAAAATATAAACCACGTTTAAATATATTTACGATAGAATATTTGAATATAAGAAACATGCATTCATATCTAAAAAAATGAAATATTTTAGATGTTTTACTAATGAATTCTTCATTTTAGTTACATTTTATCTGACTTTTATTTGGAAATATTGCCTTTCACCTTTGTTGAGAAATTCGTGTATAACAAAGGAGTGATTTGTAGAAGTTTCGGCGTAACCAAATTTATTGAAAACAAAGCAATTTAGTTTACACGAGCAGAGAAGACCGAGCTATGCTCGGTCAAAATTAAATTTGAGTTCAAATATCATGACCCATGACCAAAATGACCCACTAATTGAATTTTCTCGAACATGTGACTTAGCCCAACAGTCTTCTTGTGCCGGAAAACCATAGGATGCAAAATTTAGTGTAAATTGAGCCGCTTTTTAGATATTGACCCACAATGACCCAGAAATGACCCACTAATCGAATTTTCTCGAACATGTGACCTAGTCTAATGATTTTCGCGTGCCCGAAACTCGTAAAATACAAAATTTAATCAAAATCGTTAGAGCCCTTTTTTAGATAAAATTAATTTGACCCGCTTTGACACAAAAATGACCCACTAATCGAAAGTTCTCAAACATGTGATCCAGCCCAATTGACTTCACATGCCCGAAAATGGTCGGATACAAAATTTCGTCAAAATCGTTTGAACCGTTTTTTAGATACAATTAGCTTGACCATGACCCAAAATGACCCAAAATGACCCACTAATTGAATTGTCTCGAACATGTGACCTAGCCCAACAGTCTTCTCGTGCCCGAAAACCATTGAATGCAAAATTTAGTGTAAATTGAGCCGCTTTTTAGATCTTGACCCACAATGACCCAGAAATGACCCACTAATCGAATTTTCTCGGACATGCGACCTAGCCCAATGCTTTTATCGTGCTCGAAACTCGTAGGACACAAAATTTAATCAAAATCGTTAGAGCCGTTTTTTAGATAAAATTAATTTGACCCGCGTTGACCCAAAAATGACCCACTAATCGAAAGTTCTCGAACATGTGACCCAGCCCAATTGACTTCTCATGCCCGAAAATGGTCGGATACAAAATTTCGTCAAAATCGTTTGAACCGTTTTTTAGATACAATTAGCTAGACCATAACCCAAAATGACCCAAAATGACCCACTAATAGAATTTTCTCGAGCATGTGACCTAGCCCAATGGTTTTCTGGTGCCCCAAAACGGTAGGATACGAAATTTCGTCAAAATCGTTAGAGCCGTTTTTAAGATAATTTTTGCATATATATATATATATATATATATATATATATATATATATATATATATAACCACCCACAAGATTTTCTCGTATTAGAATATATGATAAAACCGAACATAGTAACGCAACTCTTGACAACATATTTTTTTTTCCAAATGTTAAATGACAAATATGAAATTAATTACAGAAACATGTATTTTTATATTAGAAATGAATTATCATAATTTACTATCTTGAAGTCCAGTGTGCATTGTATTTTCCTTTTTGGCGAATTTAAATTAGCTAAATGTCAGAAGAAATGTCAGGAAATAAGTATTAAAGAAATGTATTAATATAGACTGAAAAGTGAAAAAAATGTTTTATGAAATATTTTTCTGCAGTGCATATACATTCAAGTACAAATAATAGTATTTATTACATTCAAAATAACAACTCAGTTTGTTTTAAAATTCGTATTCTGCGACATTTATTTGGAAGAATATCTTTAATCTTAGTTTAATTTTTTTTTGTAGAACAAAGCAATTAATTTTAAGAAGTTCTGAATGTTAAATGCAAATATCGTGTAAACAAAGTAATTTATATTTGATAAAAGTGGACATAGTTGACACATCCCCTGACAACAGGACTTTTTCTTCACACGCTAAACGACAAATGCTAAATTAAGCATCCGAACTTTTTCATTGGATTGATAATAAATATGTCTTCTAATTTGTTGCCTTGAAGCTTCGCTTTAAAGTCATTTTTGTGTGTGTTTGTAAATTTGTTCCCTGTAGAAAAAAACAATTAATTTTCAGATGTGCTGGAAGTTAAAAGACATATCCGTATAAATAAAACAATTTCTTTTTGACAAAAACGGACATAGTTAACGCAAACTTTGACATTAGGTCTTTGTTTTCGCACACTAAACGACAAAAGCTGGATTAATCATCCGAAAATTATATCGACTATCAATATATATTTTGTTTGCAAGTCCTGTTTGAAATTTATTTTCTTTTTGTGTATTTGAATTGAGTAAATGTCAGAAGATAAGTTCGAAATTGAGTGAAAGAAAAATAAAATTATACAAGAATAGAATAAAATAATGTGCTAATGAGAATATTATTTTTCAGGGAATATAAATACAAAATACAGAAATAATATCGTTATAATAAAAACTAAAAAGACGAATTTTGTAATAAAAGTTAGCGTTTTAATTACAATAATTCACATTTAGCTATAGTTGTAAATGTTATTAAAAATGTTAGTAAATGAATAAAAGAAAAGAGCAAATTATTTTCACAGACTACAAGTATAAAACATAACACACGATTAAATATATTTATGAAATACTATTTCATACTTGTAGGCATATAAAAGTATCAATCTTTATTATTTTTTCATAAAAAGTAATTTTTATATCAATCAAAATCTTTCGCTATTTTGCATTTATCCATTTATACAGGTAATTTGCTCTATTTCTAAATTTGCGTTTTGTGACATTTAGCGTGAATGGTAGACAAAATATTTAAAAATAAAGCACCAGATTAACATAATTTTTTTTTTATCGATACAACAAAAAAAAAGTATTTTGATGATTAAATCATTTTATTAAAAGGAACATAAATAGAAAAGTAGAGATAATATTAGTTACCTTAAAAATAAAACGAAAACCGTTTCTAACATTATTTAGGAAATATGCCTGTAATTGCCATTCAAAATATCATGTAGAGCAAGCAATTCAATTGGTTTTTAGATATTCTGGATATTATTTAAATGTTTATTTGAATAAAGCAATTTATGTTTGATAAATGTGGACATAGTTTAGGCATTTCTTGACAACATGTCTTTTTTTCTTGAATTTGCGACAAATTGGAGGAAAAATCCGATTGGATTATAAGAGATCATCCCCCCCCCCCCCTAGATTTGTCAATTAGCTCATTGACTTGCTGATATATGTTTGAGTTTTCACGATATCTGACTGTTTTTTGTTATATGACTTGCTCTATAGAATTGACTATCAAATCATGAAAAATAGTTGCATATAGTTCGCGCATGCGCAGTTAAAAATTATTTCATACAAATGCCCTTATCTCATCAAATATTCAATATATTAATATTTTAATTGCAGTATACTGTTTCTACGATTCTTGAATTGAAACATGTGCTTTGCATCTTCGAAATGCAAAAATAATTCATTAAGAATTTCTGTAGATATTCGACAAACCGTGTAAAAAGCGATAGCTTCCGGTCACTGCCGCTTAACTTTTGGAGAGCAGTGTACAAAACATATAACCAAATTAAAATATATTTTCAGTAATTCCTGAGCATTGCTGGTAGTGTGTGCGAATTCTTTTTTTCAGCCCTGTATATGCCCTATAAAATTTAAGGAAACCACTTAATATACGAAAAAAAATAGTTAAGTTTAAAAATGCATACCCCAGCTGAAAACGCTCTTTAAGCAAACAGCTTTTTAATCGAACAATTTAATCGAATCCTTTTAATCGAATTATTTTGTGTGCCTCTGTAAATGAAGGAAAATTTCTACTTACTCAATGATATAGAGAAAACAAGTTGTAATGCACCTCGGTGATGTACATTAATTTCATTATGATTGATGTGTTGTAACACACTAAAATTCCACCGCAAAAGATTTTTCCCAATAAGAATATACCATAAAGTAAATGAATTCTTTTGTGTGTCCCAGTACATGAGTTCAATTTCGAACATGCGATAGCAAACATGAATAACATAGATGATTTACATGGAAATCTGAGTATATTTACGAAAGTTAGTGCGCAGACTCTTATCCAAACAAAAGTCAGATAGAATTTTCAAGTACTGTGTTGGAAAGTGCTGAAAAGTTGTTTTCTAAAATTAAAAGAAAGAAATATTTTTAATAATTTTCATTGGTAAATTTAGAAAGCAATACATGTTTAATAGAAGAAATATAAAAGTATGCATGTAAAGTTATCAAGCATCGTTTTGTAAATGTTGAATAGTATTAAAATCACTGAAACTTAAGTGCACATAACAAAAACAACAACAAATGAATATGCCAACGATTTCTTTAATTTCTTTTTATATTCTGTGACAATTGTTTAGAAGTATATATCTTTCACCTTCATTAAAAGTGTAATTTAGAATAAAGCAATTAAATTTGTAATGTTTTGGAAGTTAATTTTAAATTTTACATAGAGAGTGTAATTCATTTTTCATAAAATTGACAGTGTTTATCCACACCTTGAAAACAGGCGTTTTTTTCATAGGCTATACGAATTGATATATTAAAAAGAAAAAGCTCCAGATTAACAGAATTTTTTTTTATAGATACAACAAATAAAAAAATTTCTACGATTAAAACATTTTATTAAAAGGAATATAATAGTGACCTTTTCGACAAAAACTGAATTAATCACCAAAAATATTTCATTATATTGTTAATAGGTACTTTGAAAAGAAAATTATCTCTGAATGCATTATCAATTATAATTTATGTTTGTAATAAGTTTGTTCTATGAAAAAGCTTGTTTGTTTTAAAAACATCTCTTTTTTATAAAAATCGGTATTATATATTAACATGCCTCAATAGCTACTTTTAAACAATGAAAATGATATCTATGTCTAAGAAATCGTTGATATTTTCTAAATTGGGGATTATAAATTTACGACATGGCAAAAGTAAGAAAGAAAAAAAAAAAAGTAAACGTTTTACATATTTTTATGTAAAAACACAGTTTAGATTTTTTTTTAATTTAAAAAAATACATCGTACGTTTTAGAAAAATGAGAGAATAATTTTTAAAAGAAATATGATACACTTAATTTTTTTTCGTTTTGTCATTTTTAAGAACGTGGACCATATTCTCGAAAAAAAAAATAGAAACTTAAAAAACGAATTACAACAAACATCTGATTCTTCATTTGAAAGAAACGAAAAAAAAAACACCTTATAAAAAGTTGTTTTTCTTAAAAATAATACGAAAGTGGTTTGCTTTTTCTGGAACAAATTTAATGGAAAAAATTCCATTAATCTTGTTTTCGGTTCTTTGCAATTAATATAATATCGCTCCGCTTGATGAATTTTGGATAACCTCAGCACATAATGTTTTCAAAGAATTCAGTCTTTTAAACACTGCCTTTCAGAGCTAAAAAAAAGAGTAAAGCTTTAAAAAAAGTAAAGTAATTACTTCTTAAAATAAAAATAAATTTATATGAAAGAATGTTATTCACATTATTTATTAGGCTTAAGTCAAGGATTTTGTATAAATAAGAAAAAAAAAACATATTAGTTTTATGCTTTTGAAAAAAGTACTTTATTATACATTTTTCTAATACTGAATTTTTTATAAGCTATTAGAGAAATAGTTTTTAAGTTTTTAAATGAAAACTTAATCATGTTTATCTTCAAATAAAAAGCAACTTCGACTGTTAAGCATAAAATCAAGAAAATTATTATAATTACATTTACATTTCAGATAAATTAAGCCAAATTAAGGGACTTAATTAACTTGAATAATTCACACTTGTAATATCTTAAGATTTCCTGCATTATCTAAATATGGATTTTATAATTGTTAATTACAGATAATTGTTATAGATAATTGTATTTTGAAATTATTAATGACAGTTTTTATTAATTTTAAATCATTAAAATCTTAATTAAGATCTTAAATAACGTCAATAACACGTTAATTAACGTCAATTTCCTATTTTAACGTGTCTAAACCATTCATTTAAACTTTTAAACTATTCAAGAAATTTTTCAAAGGATAAAAGACTTTTAAACTTTTAAATAAAAACTTTGTTAGGGATATAGCATATTTACATCTACATATGCTTACATCTGCATTTTTTTTTTAAAATCAAAAGTAAATAGTTTAAATATATTTGTAGGTTGAGTTAAATAATTGAGTTAAAAAGAAAATTTCATTCTTATTTAATTCAAAAATTACTAGGGAAATTTTTAATATATATATTAATAATATATATATATATATATATATATATTATACTTGTCAAACAGTTTAGTTTCTCTCTCTCTTATATATTTCTGAAAAAATAAAATAAATAAATTGGAAAAAGAATGCATTGTCACATGTGTATAGTTCTTCACTTTGAAGAAAATTGAAACAAAAGTTTATTAAAGGAGGACAAAAGACTTTTGCCAAAAAAGAAATGTGGAAACAGAAATGTGGTTTCCGTTTCCCGGAACAAATTTTATGAAAACTTTAATTAATACTGTTTCTTAGTTTTCCTATTAATATAAAATATATTTCATTGGATTATTTTTAATAACCACAGTCCTTTAATTGTCGAGCATAATTTTTCTCAAAGATATTTGTTTCATTGTCATGATTATTTTTAACATTTCAGAAGATAGAGATAGGAATATTTTACTTTAAAATAAATTAAACTTCTATAAAATAATACTATGACATGAATTTCTGTAACTTAAAAAGAAATAAATAAATGTTATTTAAAATTTAAGTATTTTATTGTATTTATTCTGATTATAATTATGTATTAATATATTGTTTTACAATTCTTTCTACAAATGGATTCGTCAGTGAATAAATAGAGAAACAATAAGAAATATCTTTTATTTTTGAAATGTCAGAAGACATTCAATTGTATATTTTCAAAAAGACAATACAAAAGTTTCTTAATCTACACACACAAAAAAAAAAAAAAAAAAAATACAATGAAGAAAGAAAATATACAATAACCTCTTCCGCGTGGAGACATTCACGCGTTATATTTTCACAAAGAAAATACAAAATTTTCTTGATCTCCGAAAATAGAATACAATGACGAACGAAAACATACAATAACCTATCCGTGTTACCGAGGATTCCGAAATGCTTTCTTTATCTTTAAAAACCTCAGAACAAATATGTTTTCAAGATTTAGAGAAGCATTAAAAAAAAAAAAAAAGTTTCTTTTGGTGCGACTAATTTTCGGAAACCTTTCCGAGTAGTTTTAACAGTGTATTAAATCATTTTTAACCCCCAAAATATAGGCTTTTCTGATGCTATCAATTATCAAGTAAACATTTTCAACTGCGTATTTGAATTTATTCATGCAAGAGTTTTAAAACAATGTTAATTTTAATGTTAATGTTGTGTTAATCTATCATGTCCGTCTGTAAAGCTTTTTTTTTTTTTTTTTTTTTTTTTTTTTTTTTTAATGAAAAATATTATCCTCACGATTGATAGCATCCGAAACCCTATTTGTTCCTGCATTGTCTAAATATGTATTTTATAATTATTAATTATAGATAACTGTTATCGAATTTTGTAGTTTGAAATTATTAATGACAGCCTTTATTAATTTTAAATCAGTAAAATCTTAATGAAGATCTTAATTAACGTCAATTTTCTATTTTAACATGTCTAACCATTCATTTAAACTTTTGAACCACTCAAAAAAACAAAATAGTCAAATGTTAAAAGACTTTTAAATTTTTAAATAGAAAGCCATATAGCGTTATTTACATCTGCAAACATTTTTTTTTTTTTTTTTTTAATCAAAAGAAAATAGTATAAATATCTTCGTAGGAAATTGCGTTAAAAAGAAAATTTCATTTTTATTTAATTCAAAAATTACATGAGAAATTGGAAATTTAGAAAAATAAAAAAATAGTATATATATATATTTTTTTAACATCATACTTGTCAAACATTTTAGGTTTATTTTTTTTTTTACATCTTTGTTTCAAGAAAGTAAAACATATATTTCAAAAAAAAAAAAAAAAAAAAAAAAAAAAAAAAAAAAAAAAAAGGAAAAAAAAAAATAATGTATTGGCACATGTGCATAATTCTTCACTTTGAAGAAAATTGAAACAAAAACATCTTAAAGGAGGACAAAAAAAACTTTTGCCAAAAAAGAAATGTGGAAACAGAAATGTGGTTTCCGTTTGCCGGAACAAATTTTATGAAAACTTTCATTAATCCTGTTTCCTAGTTTTCATATTAATATAAAATATATTTCATTGGATTATTTTTAATAACCACAATCTTTTAATTGTCGAGCATAATTTTTCTCGAATATATTTATTTCATTGTCAAGATTATTTTTAACAGTTCAGAAGATAGAGATAGGAATATTTTACTTTAAAAATAAATTAAACTTTTATGAAATACTGTTATGACATACATTTTTTAAACTTAAAAATAAATAAAAATATGTTATTTAAAATTTAAGTATTTTAATGCATTTATTCTGATTATTTTATAACTGATTATTTTATGTCTATCTGATTATTTTATTAGTCTGATTATTTTATGTCTTAATATATTGTTTTACATTTCTTTGTGCAAATGTATTTGGTAGTTAATAAATAGAGAAACAATAAGAAATTACTTTAATTTTGAAATGCCAGAAGACATTCACGAGTTATATTTTCACAAAGAAAATACAAAAGTTTCTTGATCTACGAAAATAGAATACAGCGACGAACGAAAATATACTGTAACATCTTCCGTATTACCGATGATTCCGAAATGCGTACTTTATCTTTAGAAACCTCAGAACAAATATATTTTCATGATTTAAAGAAGCATTTTTAAAAAAAAGTTTCTTTTGCTGCCACTAATTTTCGGAAACCTTTCCGTGTAGTTTTAACAGTTTTAACTTAAAAATAAATAAAAATATGTTATTTAAAATTTAAGTATTTTAATGCATTTATTCTGATTATTTTATAACTGATTATTTTATGTCTATCTGATTATTTTATTAGTCTGATTATTTTATGTCTTAATATATTGTTTTACATTTATTTGTGCAAATGTATTTGGTAGTTAATAAATAGAGAAACAATAAGAAATTACTTTAATTTCCATTAATTCCATTAATTTCCATTATTTCCTTTAATAATCCATTTCTTACCCCGAAATAAATTAATAAATTAATAAATTAATAAAGCACAATTGTTTCATTGTCAAGATTATTTTTAAAAAGTCAGAAGATAGAGATAGGATTATTTTACTTTAAAATAAATTAGGATTCTATAAAATAATGTTATGACATTTATTTTTGCAACTTAAAAAGAAATTAAAAAATGTTACTTGAAATTTAAGTATTTTAATGCATTTATTCTGATTATTTTATAACTATGTATTAATATATCGTTTTACAATTCTTTGTACAAATGTAGGTATTACAAACATAATGTAATTATTACATTATGGCATTTCCGATGCTATCAAGTAAACATTTTTAGCTGCGTAATTGAATTTATACTAGCAAGAGTTTTAAAACAATGTTAATTTTAATGTTAATGTTGTTAATTTATCATGTCCGTCTGTAAGGCATGTTTTTTAAATATGAAAAATATTTTCTTCAGGATTGACAGCATCCGAAAACCTATATTCCGGGTGGAGAAAACGGATTAATACACTTTCAAAACTAACTTGGAAACGTTTACGAAAATCGGTGGCGACAAAACAATTTTTTAGGGTTTCGCTCATCTGACGAAGCCCTATTCGTCCCGCTACGTTATCTGTCCGTCACAGAGCCGGTTCTTAGAAACTATATAAGTTACAGACTTGAAATTTTGTGTACTTATAGCTGAATACCTACTATGAAGCTAAAAATAATAAAATTTTGAAAAAATCGTGTTATTTTAATATAGAAAGGTAAAAAACCAAAAATCTAACAGCATTTTCTTATTAAATTTAAACATTTTTCGTTACAGCAGTTGCCAATAATTAAAGATCCACAATAAAATTCTTTCTACAATAATTCATTTTATGTTGAAAGATTTCCACGTGAAAAATGTAAATGAAATAAAAAGTTTCACCAATTGAAAAAAAAGATTAATATGACGTCATATTCGTAATAAATGGAAATTTTCAAACATTTCTCAATAATGCAAGGAGTATGAATATGTGTAAGTACAGAAAACAGGTTAATATGATGCCATTAGAGAATACAAAAGAAAATTAATCTGACATCATATTGCAAGTTTGATGGACTTTTTCAAATGTTTGAGAATAATAAAAAGAGAGTATCAATATGTGTAATAGAGAAAGCAAGTATAGATATGACGTTAGCAAGTGATTATAACGTGATATGAGTTTGAGGAATGTATTGAATCATGATAAATACCCGATTATGGAAATATTGGCATATTTTAACATTTTGACGGTCTCTATGCAACATGTATAATTTAGATTTTTATTTTTATTTTTATTATTATTTTATTATTATTTTTATATCGCATTTAGTCCACATGACATATATTATTATGACAGATGATAATAGCGGTCATAGCTCGCTATTGGACCGGTTCAGATTTTCGAAAGAACGAGAAAAATAGATCGGTAAATTTTTACTTTGTAAAAAACATGACTTTTTTTTTTTTTTTTTTTTTGGAAAAAAAAAATATTTGGTTTAATTAAAGAAAGGATAAAGGGTTTTGAAAGGGATATTAAACGAAACCCTTTGAGCGATCTTTGATCACACTTACCCACTTTTTTTAAATTCCTCTTTTAATGTCTAAAATACATTGACTTTGGTGATTTTAAAGATATAGAACGCGATATAGATATATTTTTATTTATGGTTACATTATGTTTTCCTAAATTAAGAAACATTTTCTTATTTTAGAATGTGAGTGTAAAACTTTTAAAATTTTAAACTTTTTTTTTTATAATATTACCATTTTTGTTTATTCTTTAATGCAACTTAAGATGAAAATACGCGTCTAAATAACATGATTAAATTAAAATTACCGTGTGCAAAAGAGTAGTGTGCTAAAAGAAATAGGAAATTTGCTGTGTAAATGCGATATATAAATAAATATTTTGAGCCCTCTATTTTTCATGTTTCAAATTTATCAATTATTTGTTATAAAAGCTTGCACTTATTAACATTTCATATTGTGTATTACAATTACAAATGTAATTGTTCGATTCGTATTTCGACAAGTTCAAAATTGTGTGCAATAAAGAAATTTACTAAAATATTTCGATTTAACTTGTTTCTGAACGGAAAACAAGTTAGAACATATTGTGTGTTACTATTACAAATCTAATCTTTTGATTCGTATTCTCTTTGTTAAGAAACCCTTTTAGCAATTATTTTTAAAAGCAAAAGTACATTATCGTATATTTTTACAAGATTGTTTAAAAAGGCTGATTTTGTTTATGTTTTGAGATTTTATTGTGATTATGTACTTATGATTAGGATGTTAAACTTATTAAACAAACATTTTTATCTACTTTTTTATATTTTGTTTTCATTCAATGTGTCTTGATTTCTGCAACAATGAGATAAAAACAAGGTTTATTTTGTATATATGCATAAACGTAAAATGTACATAAATATATTTTACTTGACTTTTTACTTTTTTTAGTTACTTATGATTAAGACATAAAACATAAATCGTCATCAAAACATTTTTGTGTGAATTGTAATACTTATAGTGGCCATTTTCATTTTTTTTTGTGTTTAAAGTTCCTTATCACAATTTGACATAAAATTCAAATGCACACGTACTTCGTTTTTTGGTTATGTGCTGAAACCCATTTTCGTTACAACAAAAAATTCGGTAGATATTTTTAATATAAACCATTTTATAATTTTAAAGTACGAAATTATAAAATCTGCTGATAATGCCACATATTTCAATTTGTGCAAACACGATAAATGTTCAACATTATTTAAGTACAATATCTGTAGAAAGCTAGTTTATAAAGTAAAAATGATTATTAATATAAACATAAAAACTTAAATATAAGAATACATTTATAATGAAATGGAAACACGAATTTAAATTTAATACAGTAATTAGTGATATTATTTAGTGTAAAACATTTTTAATATTCTTAAAATAGTCAGCATTCATAGTAAATTGTCTTATGGAAAATTATATGTATTTATAAAATTAATGATTTATAGTGCATCTCAATATTTAGTATGACTAAACAGTAGCACAGCGTCTTCAAAGTTTTCCCCAAAAGTATACTTCAAACTATATACTACAAAATATTAAAATGTATGTAAATAAAACTTTACATACACACACACACACACATATATATATATATATATATATATATATATATATAATTATAAAATAAATATATCATTAAGGAAAAATGTGCCAGGACTGCTAAAAAAACAAAAAAAAACAAAGAGTATTTATGCATTTAATCATTTTATTTACATAACAAAATCATTCTTACAACATATATCATACACTCCTCATTTTAATGACACAATGTCTCATCGTACATTGTTAATTATCGTACTTGTACATTTCATCTTTATTATGTTAAAATTTTATTTACTTCCTTTAGTTTCCTCACCTTTCAAATATTATTTGCTTTGTAAATTTTTTTTAATTCTATTTTTTCTTAATTCATAATAGATGACAGCACTAGACTTATTATTTAACTTCTCTACAATTCCAGATTTTACTTATATTTTACTGTGATAGATGGCAGCACTACACATTTTACTTTCTATTCTCATTTTACTCTATGCAATTCAGCATAGATAGCAGCCATTTTGAGTTAACGATAACTGGCTGTTTGTCAAATACTTATAATTCTTTTCAATCTACAGTTAAATTTGTCTTTTTTGGTGAGTCTTGCACATTATTTTATGATATAATTTCTATTTAAGTTAAATAGTTCGTTTTTTTAATCTAACTTCTATTTAAGTTGCATATTTATTTATTTATTTTGTTATTTGGACCTCATGTAGGTTATTAATTTTCTTGTTTCATATATATATATATATATATATATATATATATATATATATAATTATAATATCTATGAATTTCAAAAAACATATCAAGTTCTATTCTACTTAAATCTCCAAAGAGATAATCAATGATACTGTGTATACAGAATACCACATAGCTAATAATTAACATGTGCAAACATAATATTACCATAGCTGATGCTTCAATGGTAATTGACCAAATTTTACTCATACCAAAATAATTTTGAAAAAAGAAATAGAGAGAAAGGGGAAAAAAAAATTATAAATTGGAGTTGCAATTAAGTAAACACAAATGGATTAACAAATTAAATATGAACCATACACAATGGAAAATTGGACCACATGAGAATTAAATATGAATTGGACATGGAAAAACACATGCACATGTACTCATCAGCCTGGATGCACCCACATGTGTTTTAATTAATAATTCAGTGTTTCATAATTCTACTGGCATAATGCTAAGATCAGTAGAATCATCCAGGTACACTGAATTATTACCAGACAACAATTGGAAATATTAAAATTTGGAAATATTTAAATAGGAAATAAAAAACCATTAAGAAAATACAATATATTTCACTCACATCGATTATCCAAAAAACTGTAATTAACACCTCACTAAATTACCACGAGATAACAGTTTTGAAATAATAAAATTGGAAATATGAACGCGTAAAGTGTAGATAAAATATTTTACTCACAATAATTATACAGAATCCTTAAAATGTCACAACGTCTACATAATATTCACATCCACATGGCAATGCATCATACATGTTAACTAAGTCGAGTTGAGAGAAATGATATGTAAGACAAGTTGAGAGCACACTTTTTTTAAAACACAACCCCATAAATGACACCCAATCACAAAATGATTCAAAAACACTCAAAATAATTCTGGTTTTAATACACTTATAACAAATTTATATCCGTGAATATATATTACTCCATCCAATTTTAATTCCTGAAAGTAAAATTAATATACAATCAATAGCTCCCTCTATAGTTAAATTAAATATAATATTAACAATATTAGCTACAACTACCTGAAAGGTAAAGTGTCGCCATCTATTGGTATTATAATAGTTCATAATTAATATTTAGTTAAATATCCACTTTATTAGTTACATACTATTCATTAGATTTATTTATATAAATAAACTTTAAAAAACAATACTAACTTGTAATTTTACTCAAAATTCAAATAAAATATAATACTACTATATGAATAAATCTACACAGAATTAATTCAACTTGCACAGCATTTCAGATATTCTTAACAAGAATATATTATGTAAAATAGATATTATTTTAATTCAAATTATTTTTGCTGCCAGCTGTGTTAATCCACTGATATTATAGACATTTATTAAATAATTAATGTTTTATTTTTACAACTACTTAAATATATATTAGACTTGTTTTTAAATAATTAATGTTTAATTTATACTACATTGTAAATATATTTTATATTTATAGATTAATTTAAATATCTAATTAAATAATTCATAAACAATTCAAAATATCTCAAAATTTATAATGTTGATAATTAATAGTATTACTACTGTTTTTCAATCAAATTAATGCAATGCAGTAATTAAAATACTTGTTAATTTTAATTATTCATAGACAAAAATAAAAACTATATATATTTATTTTTATATATATTGCAAATAGATATATATATATGAGTTATAATCACCAATGTTATCATTGTATAATTTAATTTGTTATTGTATAAGTTAATTTATAAATGTATGAAAACTGCACATCAATAATACCTTAAACAGAGGTGATCGGCAACGCACAATCACAACTATACAAAGTATAAATAATGTTCAATCAAATATTAAATTTCCTAATATGTTATAATTGTAATTATGTATGTTATATTTGTAATTTTCTACATAAAGTGTATATAATGTTCAAACAAATATTAAATATTAAATTTCCTAATATGTTATAATTGTAATAATGTATGTTATAATTATTATTTTCTATATCTTTTGTTATATGTTATCGCACACTAAAACAATAATTTATTACATACCATGTTTATATTTAAATTATATAATAAATGTTATTTAAAAGAGTTGATGATTGAATTTATCATAAAAATAGGATATCCATATATTTTTGCTTGATCTCGAATATATCTAATATTTTTGTTTTTATTTATATCTGAGCATAAGTATTTTATACGATGTAGATAATTGATAATTATATTTTTATAAACAGATTTATGTAAACATGAAGCATAATTGGTAAAAATATTTACTTTAAATGGGAAATCAAATCTCTTATCATAAATATCAAAAATTAATTTATAATTATTAGTAATATTAATTTTTAAGTCAAGAAAGTTTATATTATTATTAATTAAATCATTTTCGCTTAATTTAAGCTGAGTAGGATAAAAATTGAGTGGTGATGTGCAATTTTTTTCATTGAAATAAAATATGATAATGTCATCAATATAGCGATAAAATACATAATCATTGTTCGGACTTATATTTCTTTCATAATAATATAAGTAAAGGTCAGAGAGAATACTAGATGCGGTTCCGCCCTGCGGAATTCCCTGGCATTGTTTATAGATAATATTGTCATATATAATGTAATTATTATGCAATGTAAAATTTAGTAAAGTTTTTAAAAAATTTACTGAAATATGTTCTTTTAATTTTAATTGAGATTTAAATTCTTTAAATAATATACACATTGTTTTATGTAAGTCTTTTATATCAATGTTATTAAATAAATCATTAAAATCCAATGTTTTTATGAATTTTACCGGATTGATATTATGTATTTTATTAATGAGTTGAAAACTATTTTTTAGGCAATGTTGGTTATTATGTTTTAGCGTTATATCATATATCTGCTTTAAAATATTAAGTAGTAAATTGCTTGCATTTTTATTATATGTGTTACAACCGATGGTAACAGTGCGAAATTTAATAGGATTTTTATGAAATTTTGGAATTATAACAAGATAAGGATAATTAAAATTATTACATTTGATTTTTAGTAATTTGTGATAATTTAATAATTTTCTGTTATTTATTTCAATATTTAATTTAGTTTTATTAAAAATATTACTTGTGTTGATTGCATTGTGAATTAACACTTTATAGTATTCTTTACAAATGATAGCATAATTATTTGGAGATTTATCTACATAAGTAATTATAAATTTGTTTTGTAATTCTGATATATGTTTATTTATGTTTTTAAAAGCTGCATGTGTAATATGATGATAATTTTTTATAATTTCATTTTTTAATTTATCAATTACAGAAAATCTCCATTCACTGAAATATTCGATTGGTTTATTGTAATCAACAGCAATTTTATATATAAACAAATCAATATCTTGAATAAACTGCAATATTATGGATTTGATATTACACTTATATGGAAGACGAAATTTTGTGCCATTATGCATTAAGTTTTGTAAAATAGGTTGTTCTACAATATTAAGATCACCAGTAATGATATGACCATGTGTTGTATTTATATACTTTTGATATTTTGGGTCATTACAATAACATGGGTAATTCTTTGAAGAGACCAAATTTTTTGCAAAAGAATTGTAATTAAAAATTTTACGTCCAAGTGTTCGATTATATTTATATGTCTTGTGAATGGTAAAATTTTTTATTGGAAAATTATCATTAATGTTGTTTATTATATTGTGTAAATTTATATTATTAAATACATGATTGGAAAAATTTATAATTAATTGTGTATTATTAGTTTTATATTTAGGTTTATTAGAAAGACTTGTATTTAATAGGTTTGCTCTATAATGTAGAATATCATAAAAGATATCACAAAAATGTGGAGAATATTGATTCTTTTTAAATACCTTGAAATATTGGTTTATATATTTCTTTTTTATACTAAAAACATGTTTTCTTATAGCAAGCCAACAATAATCATTACAAAATTGTGCCTCAAGATTATCAAGCTCTTGTTGAATCACAATATCATCAGTGAATTTTTTGTTATTATGTTTACCTCTACCAGATCTAGAAGTTTTTTTTAGGGTTAATGCTGACAATATTTGATGAAATAACATATATTTACAATGAATATTCTTATAAAGCCCTTCTGGAGATTCTATAAGATATTCATAGTTTATTCATATATATATATATATATATATATATATATTAAATTCATAATATTCAAATACAAATATTTGAACATGTAATAGTAAAAGATAAATTCAATTAATTTTAAATGTCTGGAAAAGTTTTGGCAGAAAGATATCTTTCAATATTGAATTGTTTGCAGGAATTATTGTATGCATTCGCATTTAATAAAGGGAATAATAGTTTGAATTTGCATATATATCAATCATTTTTCCAGTCAAAACTATATTTCAAGTAATAGTTTGCTAAGACTTTTGTTGTACTGGTGAAATTAATGTTTAATTAAGAAGAATAAAAATACAAATGTTTGAAATTTATGCAAAATAAAGTATTGAGAATTTGCAAAGAAATGGAAATTTTTATGAAACATTAAACAAATAATGATGTTCTTTTAACATTTTTCATCTCTCGCCTTTTTGTGTTTGACATAATTTTTTTCCTTAGATATTTGTTATGCAGTGCAAATTCTTGAATCAATAAGACGCTCAAAATACCAAAGTTTAAAGTTTATGAAAATTTAAATTGTTGACAAGAGAAAATCTAATAATGATATCTTAATAATGTAATTCGTAAAATTTATAAAGAATAAAAGTGTTTTTTTTTTATTCTTTTATGTCAGGAAATTTATAGAATTATTCAGTGGCGTAAAACACAAAAATTTTTAATTTATCGAGTTGAAAATTTTGTTACTTAGGAATAACCTTGGAAATTTTGGGTTGAAACGAAAATTTAAAAGAAGGTTGAAACGGAAATTAAAACAAATGTTGTGTCCAATATAAAACTGCACGTTTGATATAAAAAACTTGGGCACCCTGTATATACATTTTGGGCATGAGCATCTGTATATAATTACAATAATCTTTTCTTCAGCTAAAAGGAATTTGACTAAATGCATATATTTTAATTTAGAGTATACATATTATATGCGATATAGTGTTTACATAGAAATGTTTGAAACAAAACATTTCATACTAAAATATATTTATGTTAAAATCTATTAAACATATAGGTATATATATTTTTTATTTTTTGTAATGCGATAAAAAGTAATGTTTATTGTAAGTAAAAACCATACTTTAAGGTATAGCATTACATTTAAATAACAAATCTTGTGGAAATATCAGTATTTAATTTATTTATTTATATGAAAAACTGGTTATTATCTATCCAAGACAGTTATCATATTCAATAATCAAACAGGAAGAATTATATTAAGTAACTGCAAGTTGTTAAACGGGACTAAAAAATGACCGAACTTCTGCTGTTGTGATTCAAAAGGATGCAATAATTTAATATGGAAAATGTTAAGAGCTTAGGATGAATTTTACTAATAATAATTCAGGTATACGGAAGTTAAAAGCATTTTCTGACATACATATTTTCATGATAGGTCAGTCATAAAATAAGTGCGATATACAGAAATTATGGCTATTTTTAAAACTGATGCTTTTTGTGAGTGTAATAAGCTATTCGTTTAAATATCTGATTTTTTTCCTGAATTTTTGCAGATAGTTGTGTAAATTAACGTACAGAAATAATACGAAAACGCATAAAAGAGTTTATTTTAATGGGTTTACCCATTTAAAGTTTTATTTAAAAACTTAGTGATTGTTGTTTATTGCATTCTTAGAAAAGCAAATTTTAAATTTATCAAATGAAAATTTGTAAACTATGTATTTTTTTTTTTTTTTTTTTTTTGTCAGGGATCATTTTTGGAAAGTACATTATATTGTTATATTTTTCCTAAATATTTTGAAAGTTAAAATATAGGACATGCAAATAATCTTTTGAACTGATAAAATCGCTGTTAGTATAAAATAAAATTTTTATAAATAATATACTCATTTTAAAACATGGGTGTCAAACATACTAAGGAACTTTAAATTGCATATAGAACATTTACCAAACATTTCTTTATTTTCTTTACAAAATCTTATCCTGTGACATTTATTTGGAAGCATATGTCTTTCGTTGATAATTGCATGCAGAACAAAGCAATTAATTTTCACAATTTCTGGAAGTTAAATACAAATTTTGCGTAAACAAAACTATTTATATTTGACAAACGCGGGCATAATTAACGCACCTCTCGACAACAGGTCTTTGTTTTCACACACTAAACGACAAAAGCTGAATTAATCACCCGAAATGTTTCATTATATCGGTAATGAATACTTATTCTAATTTGCTGTCACGAAGTCCAGTGCGAAATTCATTTTCCCTTTGTGTGAATTTGAATTAGTTAAACGCAAGCAGAAATGTCAGGAAGTGCAGGATTAAAGAAAGTTAATTTCCATAAACTAAAAGTATAAATATTTTGTTATAAGGAATTCAAATACAAATGTAAGAAATAATAACAGTGATATTAAAAATTGAACAAAAATATTTTTTTATTTTTTCAAAGAGTGTTATATAAAAAATGCTTGATATCATTAATCGTGGAGTTTTAAACACAAGCAAGTTAAGATCAAATAATAAATAAAAGGAAAACTGCCCAGTTAAACTGAGGGCATTGAGCTCACAGGCTATTCACACTAACTGTATATTATACCCTTACTTCAAAGAATTTGAAATAAGCCTCTCGAAAAATAAAGATCGACAATATATTAAGGGGGCTCATCCCCCCTTATAATTAACCAATGAACACCCAAAACTATTCAGAGAAGCACCTTATTACTATGAACATATATATAAAATTTGAAGCAAATCGAATAATTCTGCATGAAAAATCCAGTTATCTATATTAAGGGGGGGTTAGACCACCGTATCCCTCCTTATTCTTAACCAATGCAACCCCAAAACTAATCAAGGAAGTACCTTGCCACAATGAACTTATATACAAAATTTGAAGAAAAGCGAATAATTCTGCATGAAAAACCCATTTATCAAATTTAAGGGGGGTTAACCCCCCGTTTCCCCTCTTTATACTTAACCAATGGACCCACAAAACTAATCAGTAAAGCACCTTACCACAATAAACCTATATACAAAATTTAAAGAAAATCGGAAAATTCTGCATGAAAAACCCACTTTTCTAAATTAAGGGGGGTACCCTACGGTTTCCTCCTTTATACTTAACCATTGAACCCCCCAAACTAATCAGGGAAGCGCCTTATCACAATGAACCTAAAAACAAAATTTGAAGGAAAACGGATATTTCTATACAGAGTTATCGCGTTACGTACATACATACGTACATACAGAACGGGCGCGCACATTAGCTCTCAGGTTTTGATAGCCTGTGAGCTAAAAAATAGCTAAAACTTATTTCTATATTAATTAGTGATTTCAAACAAATATAAAGTTACTAAAGTCATCAGACAAATTTCTTTTTTAAAATTTAAAAACAAATGATTTAAATACATTTGAATGAGGAAAAAAATACATTAATTTTCTTTTTAATTTAAACATCACAGTTGGCATATTAAGGGAAAATGACAGAATAATACGTTTTTTTTTTTTTTTAATGATACTTTTCTGATATTTTAACTTTTCGTTACTAGAATGTAAAACATTTATTCCTAAAAAAAAAAAATAATAATAATAATAATAATAATGGTTTTCCATCTTGTTTTTTCCGTTGCTCCAACTAAGCATCTTTTAAAATCAGGACGTTCCTCTACGTCAAATAGCTCTTATTAAAGCTGTGAAACCAGAACAGAATCGGTATGTAACAGAATCATGTCTTTAACGGAAAAATGGTGTAGTCCAGACCAAAGTAATGACATACAATTATAGCTACAAAAACAGATTCCAGTCTAAAGCTAATTTGTTTTCGCTCCCTTGCAATCCCATCTTAACGTGTTTTACTCCATTAAAAAAAAAAAAAAAAAAGTAACACATATTCGTCCCAATGGTTATCAACTAAGCTTTTAAAAGGCGGTTTTACATTACGTATAGTACTTATTTATAAAGAAAATTAGTTACAGAAATTTTTAATAAATTTTTGCTTCTATATTTTACGTTAAAAAAATATTTAAATTGCATTTATTTGTTTTCAAAGAATTTGCTCTAGAATTCGGGAAATTTTAACATTAAAGACTATGTGCTTACAGCAATAATGTTACTTTCCCCTACAAATGTCTAAACAGTTTACAAAAAAACATGATATCCCTGAAAAAAAAAGTAAACAAAACAGTAAAATCACTGAATAAGAAATCAATAAGGCAAGGTCGTGCAGGAGTGCGCACTTTAGCTATTTCATTAAATAACAATAAATGAAGAGATTTAAGGGGTGGTGTTATACTTTATTTATCTTCTTAGATTATTATGCTAACAAAAAAAATGCATTAATCAACTGATAAGAAACACTTTTGGTATATTATTTTAATCAAGATTATCCTCCGGAAAGCCCACTCTCGTACAACCACTCAGGATAAGAATGCGCAGTCAAGTGTGCAAGAGAGCGCAGTCAAGTGCAGTTAAATATGTGCAGCAAAATGTCCTGTCATTTGACCGTTTTTATAGAAAACGGTTACATAACTGTAATTTAATTCTATTATGACCATATTATTGCCTATATTATGGTTATAATAGAGTTAAATTACAGTTGTGTAACCGTTTTCTATAAACACGGTCAAATGACTGGACATCTGGTTGCATATTTTTAACAGTGTGTTCAAGAGTGTGCAATAAGAAAAAAACAGCGCTTCAGTTACAAACGTCACATTTATAGTGATCACAACCGGCGTAGTCAGTGCAATTTTCGTGCAACCGGTATCCACACTCATTACAACGGAACACTCATTACAATCCTCTACGATTGGTTATCTATAGATTTCTGAGCAGCCTGAACATATCCACAATTTTTTCTTTACTTCAGTTTTACCTTCTGTGGTTTACTTTTACTCCTTTTTTTGGTAACCGTTTTTGGCTTTTTTCCTCAGCGTTATCTTTAAACTGCGTTTTGTGTTGTTAACCGCTTAAAATTCAGACCTTCTGCTCATCTTACCATAGGATTGCAACACAGATGACTGTGGAGACGGTGACAACTCTGTTAATTTGATGTAAGATTTTGTTGTAGAATAGTCACTTTTCTATAGTTTCATGGACAATATGATTTTAAAATTCACTTCTAATTAAAAGCAAGAATTAATTCAGTTGTGTAATTTAAGAAATAAAATAAAGTAAAGAGAAGAAGCGGAAGTTGGAATCCAGAACGGAGAATCCAGTCAAGCAGTTTAGAATAAGTAAAACAATTGCAACTAAATGATGTAATTAGATGTTGCTGAATATCCAGTTAAGGAATGCAAAGAACCGATGCAAGGAGAGAATGTCGAATGAAAATAAGAAATGAATCCTGAATTGACATCGCCGGAAGTCACAGAGAGCGGATCCCAAACGGAGGCTATAGTGATTCTAGTTACTAGAAACTGGCTAATTACGAGTGATACAATCTTATAAATAAAAAATATGATGAACAATTTTGTGACAAAGAGACATTTCTTATTAGTGATGTGTGCGGAGGGAAATTTCAGCACATTCCTATTCCATAAAATCGTGAGTACAATTTATAATATAATCTATGATATTAATAAATAAAATAAAATTGGATATTTTACTATAGCGTGTATTACCGAAATTTCTAAGTAGTATTTCTAAAATGGTTTCTTATAATGTCTAATATGAAAGATAATTTGATTAATTCTTAATTAATATTAAATGTAGTAATTTGATAAGTGAATATGAAGTTATTACAAAATGTTAAGCCGATATATAACGTGATCAATTATAACTTAATAAATAACCAAATATTCTGTATATAGTCTTACTCTATCCCATTTATTATTTTCTTTTACAATGTTTTTACTTAATAAAATTCTTAAATTAAAATCAAGGACTCTTTATTCCACTTGTTATATTTACTATAATATCTATTAATCCTTTTACTTTACAAATTAATTTTAGTTAGTTTTGTATGTCTAGTAATTTAATTAGTGAGTGCTATTGTTTCAGACTTCAAAGGATTAAAGCCTGCTTCAGATCTACACCTGATCTAGGGACGAGTAACTCCTGTGGGTGTTCGGCATTGCCGAAGACTCTGGTTACGGACACAGGAACCCCGAGCAATGTGGTAAATACCCTCTAGTGCATGAGTACTAATGTCGTGACAAGTCGTCAAGGGTTTGGGGGTGAGGGGTGGCCACGCATTAGGCATTGCACCCCCGCGGCCGGAAGCATGTGTCTGTGCTGTGTCCTGGGTCAACTAGGCCCGCCCGGGGCATGTGTATAAGGGTTCTCTGAACCTGGGACCGGAAGATGGCTTGCCACTTTACCCTTTCAGTCCATATATGAATGCTCTGTAACGTTTGGAATGTAGAACTGTTGAATGACCTTGACTAACTTTGAAGAAACGTCCATCCCCTTCTCTAATGAATCAGTAGAGGGTGGGAGAGGTCACTAAAATGCCCATTTACAAGGTTTCTGTGCTTTGCTCTAGACGTTCTTGAAATCTATGCTAGTATAATAACTGAATCGAAAAACGTAAAATGTTTTCAATAAATAGAATTTTTTTTCATCGATCAGTGGCCTGTTGATCCCACAGATTTTTATTTTTCGAATTTAAAGTGTTTTTTCTGCCTGCAAATTGTACTTCTGAGCTACAACCCATTGATACGGGAATTATCCTATCATTTAAAGTGTAATATTGAAAACTTCCTATCAGGAAAATTCTTGATAATATGGAAGAAAACTCGAAAAAGAAAGGTGAACATTTTTCTGAACATTCTCGAACGGTATTTGACAGTCGTGGAACGCGGTTACTAAACGCAATATCAGTAATTGCTTTACAGAAGCAGGTTTTCAGCGGGAAAATGTGCTGGAAAATCTACACTACATCAATGAAAATGATGAAACAATAACTGAGTGGGAGGAAATTCCTCCTGATTGTTAATTTTCTGAATATGTATCTTGTGATCCAAGACTACCCAGCTAAAAATGAACTGCAGTGAAACTACAAAAAAAATGCAGTTGGAAAACTGCGGTGATTTGGCACAAATCCCTGCAGTTTTTTTGAAGTCGACATAACTACAAATTTACTGCAGTAAATTTGTAGTTATGTCGACTTCAAAAAAACTGCAGAGATTTGTGCCAAATCACCGCAGTTTTCCAACTGCATTTTAACTGCACACTTACTGCAGTAAATTTGTAGTTATGTCGACTTCAAAAAAACTGTAGGGATTTGTGCCAAATCACCGCAGACTTCCAACTGCATTTTAACTACACACTTACTGCAGTAAATGTGTAGTTATGTCGACTTAAAAAAAACTGCAATGATTTGTGACAAATCACTGCGGTCTTTCAACTGCATTTTTTTGCAGTTTCACTGCAGCCTTTTAGAAATTTATTACAAAATATGTATATATATAAAATATTAATTTTTCTGTATGAAAAAATCAGCACTAAAATCTAATTAAATATTTTTTTTCATATCTCAATTTATATGCAATCTGTGCATAAAATATATCATGCATACAACGATTAATCATCACTGAAAAATATTTTTTGATCATGGCTGACTTATTCAATTATTATGGTTACCTTTTGAAAAATGAAAGAATTCAAGAAATTGTATGAACGACTTTACTCAAAATAATAATATTGAAAGATGAGTGAAGTATTCATAATAATCATAGTACTTCAATCTTCAAGCAATGATTTTTTTATGGTATTGAATTGTTTTTATTTTTTCAATAGTTTCATTACTAGGCAATTTCTTTGAAATCAAGGACACATGGTTATTGGCTAAAAATTAAAATCTTACTTTTAAAATTTTGTAATAAAAAGTGCAATTTTATAAATAAATTCAATGTGAAGAAGAAAATTGATACTGTGTATTTAGTAATTCCATTGCAACAATAAAAATTGCAATTAAAAATAATTGTATATGAATTTTAAAAAATTAAATTATAATTCTTTATATAATGGCATATCTTTTCAATATTTCTACAGAAATTTCAAATTGATAAAGCAAATAGATGCACAAGAATTTAAATCAGAGTGGACATAACTTTTTCTTTGTCCATTGTAATTTTGTTACCCAAGCATTTAAACATTTTTATAAGATATCCTTGTTTTTTTAATTGCTGTAACTGTTTGATTATTCAATATGTACTTACTGCCTCCCCCCCCCCACCCCTCCACAAAAAAAAGGGTTTTCTTTGTAGCTTGTGAGAATATATATTACGAAGCTTGTGAGAATATATATATTGTGCGAAAGGGATTACAAATTTTTAATCTCATAAGCAATTCATAATGAAGTCTATTGTGTCAGATTTGGATGATAATTTTAAATATTAAATGTAGGGGAGACTGGTACACAGTGGACCACTTTTTCAGTTAAACTTTTTTTTTCTCTTTAATGGACAAACCGATCTGCATAAAAAATATTTTTGAATATTCCTTAAACCTTTATACATTTATCATAACATAGTTTTCAATATATTTTTCAAAAGAAATTTTTTTATATGCATCCGTAAAATGGACCGCTATTAGGTATTATCTGAAATATACAATATAAGTCTATTTTTCATTAATCTAAGTCTTTTTTATTTTCCCTTTACCCACGAAATAACATAGTAATATAAATTTACGAGTAACATTTTGAAACAAAAACAAAATGAATTATATTTTGAAAATAATAACAGATTAATACCGGAACAATTGCAATTTAGTTGAAGTTATTACTTAAGTACAAAACAATCAGCGCACATTACAATTTGCAAGTGAAATTCCAAAATACTTATGAGTATGATTGAGCCTGGAACTTCCCTGAAATACTTTTGGGTCTGAGAGCAATATTATGAAATCATTGACATCAACAATAGATTCATCTACAGTTTCGGGAAAAATAAACTGATTTCCATTCAATTTGCATCTCACGAATCTTACTTGAATAGAATAATCACCAATTTAGACTACAGTTATTTATCAAAGGCAGTAAATACAAAACAAAATATTTCTTACTATATTAAATAAATTGTCATTTTTCTTTGTTTACTTTATTTTACAGTTAAATAACTACTTTTAAACAATATTTCTTTATAGTAAATAAGCAATTATTAAATATTTTGAACATTCTGCATTACAGGAGCAGAGTGGATTGTGGACCACTGTGCCCAGGAGTGGGTGGTCCACTGTGACCCATGTTGAAGTTCAATAAATAATCGTATTAATATTGTTTATAGCTTCCTTTTAAACATATTAACTTTAAAGTTAAATAAAAACAAGTATCTTAGCTTTACAAAAAAGCTGTTTTATCTTATTTATCTACAACCTTTAATTACTAAAAAAATTCAAATATGATGAAAAATTTTACTTTTAGAAGCTCAAAACAACCAATCAGGATAAAATAGTTCAAATCTGAGCTAAACATATTTTCTGAAGGCTATAAATAATCAGTGCAGTGCTGTTGTCTATTAGGATATAAGAGAAGCTTTTAAAAAGTTTAAATAAATAAAATATTAGGGGGTGATCCACTGTGCCCATAGGTCCAGTGTGTACCGGTCTCCCCTACATGAAATTTAAATGCAAAAATTAATTTTAATTGCAACAAATTTTTCCACAATGTAAATTTCAAATTTGAATATTTTTGCATCTCTTAAAGAAATTATCTATATGTGCATTGAATATTTATATAATTTTGAATATATAAAATAAATTATATGAAAGGATATACATACATATATGTAAATTTCTAAATTATATACCATTTACTATGAAATAAAATGTATTACATATATTACAGCTAATAAAAAATAACTGTATAAAATTCATATTAAAAGCAAAACAAATATATGCTTTTCTGTTTTTCTAAAAAAATGCTAAAATTTACAAAAATTACTCTTACCTGCGTCCTGATTTGTCCTTCCAATTTTATCTTGTATACAATTATGGTGCAAATAAGGTTTAAATTAAAAAAAAAAATTATTAACATTTGATGTTTATGCTTTATAATTTACATTGTATTTAAATACCAAATGTATTTACAAATTCTTCTCACATTTCACAGCCTTTGCTGCCGAATTTAGCTTGTTTCGAATAGTGGCACGTATAAGTGATACATTTACAACAAACTTGCAGGCAACATGGCCCTGAATATCCATTATCCTGGATCCCATTACCATAGTAGACCGCGAAAACACTTATATAAATGCAAATATATGCAATTATCCGTTACCGGATTAAGCAGGTACATTAACCGAACATTAAATCCGCATACATTAACTGAAAAAAAAAAACCCTGGATGCATGAAACTCACCATGCAGCAATCTCTAGAATGCATAAAATTCATTCAAACAGCAGTTAGCAACATATATATGTATGCTTCGCATACATTAACTGAAAAGCCCCACCAGTGGCTGAGAGGTTCTGCTCTCGAAGCTGGTAGACAGGAGGTGCGGGGTTCGATCCCAATCGTGCCCGTCGGCCTAATCGTTCGGAGTTTTCATGGTTTTCTTCGAGCCGTGGATTTATCCATGCGTAAATACAGGTTAGATTCCCTTAGAAAGACCCCCACGAAGGGCACTCCCCCTGGGACTATATCCCTAGTGTGGATAACTGGCCGGCAATAATCAACCCAACCCAACCCATTAACTGAAAAAAAACAAAAAAACGTGGATGTATGAAATTCACCATGCAGCAATCTTGAGAATGCATGAAATTCATTCAAACAGCAGTTAGTAACATATATATATATATATAGATATGTACACTTCGCCTACAATAACTCCCCCCCCCCCCCCCCGCCAAAAAAAAAAAAAAAAAAAAAAAAAAAAAAAACACTCCTGGATGCACGAAACTCACAATGCAGCAATCTCTAGAATGCATGAAATTCCTTCAAACAGCGGTTAGTAACTTATATATATATGTGCACTTCACGCACATTAACCGAAAAAAAAACCCACAAATTGAATTTCGGAAGAAAAATTACAAATTTCACCATTCAAGAGTGCAAAAATCCTGAATTTCATCCATAGTGCGTGTAAAATCATGAATTTTCTCAATCGTGTGCGTAAAAATAATGAAGTTTGTCGATCATGCTCAGAAAAAGTAATGAATTTTGTCGATCGGCTACGTAAAAAAACTTCGCCATTCGGGAGTGTAAAAATCCTGAATTTCATCGATCAAATGCATAAAAATCACGAATCTCGTCGATCGGGCATGTAAAAATCATGATTTTTAGCGACCGAGTGCATAAAAATCATGAATTTTATCGATCGGCGTGTAAAAATCATGTATTTTGTCGATTGGCTACGTAAAAATCAAATTTCGTCATTCGGCAGTGTAAAAATCTTGAATTTTGTCGATCGTGTGCATAAAAATAATGAATTTCTTCGATCGGCCGGAGAGAAATAATGAATTTTGTCGATTGGCTACGTAAAAATCAAATTTCGTCATTCGGCAGTGTAAAAATTCTGAATTTCGTCGATCAAACGCATAAAAATCATGAATTTTATGGATCGCCACGTAAAAGTCATGAATTTCTTCGATTATGCACGGAAAATCGTAAATTTCTTCAAACGGGCGCGTAAAAACCACGAATTTCTTCGAACGGACGCATAAAAATTATGAATTTCGTCGAATGGACGCTGAAAAATCTTGAAATTTAGGAGAAAATGGTAATTGGGAAATCCTGCATTTGGCTTGTGCTTTCCACATTTTTAATCGCCAGTTTTTAAAGTTTAATCAACAACTGGCGACTGCTTATTTTCACCTTTAGGGGGGGGGGGGGGATCGCAAAATTAGTCGCTCAAGGATTGCCATGGAATGTGTTACCTGAAAGCAGAGGTGGTAAACAATGACAATGTTTTAATTGCCGTTTTACAACTTTAATCGTTATGTGGTGAATAGCTACTGCTAATTTTCACCTATAGCTAAATTCTAAACCTGTTTACATTTTACATGCGACTCTCGGCATTGAGCAATAAGTGACAGCGTTCGTCCATTATTTTCTGTAATTCGCTAACTTTGTTAATATAATAATTAACACCTTAATTCATTTTTTAAATGTTTATACATAGCCATAAGATAGCTAAAAATATGTACCGACAGACACTTCTTCAAAACTGGTTTCTCTTTAAAAAAAAATTAGATAGATTCAACGTATTTATAAAAGTCTTACTAGAAAAAATATTTCATAGGATATTTGTATTTTCAAAGTTTTGTTCATATTATCTTATTTTAAACTTTTCTTTAATAGTGATGGAGTTAATTTAGAGTTTGTTATTGTGAATTCAAATAACTCATATTTATTACAAAATTAAATTAAATATTTGAACCTTTTATCGTTACAATGAAATTTATAATATTGTTTGGGTTGTTCTTGACTGTACTTAGCCTGTGTGTCAATACAATTAATGGTTTCTCAAGGTTTTTACATATATTTTCAATTGCTTTCAATCAAAGTTTACAAATAATATACCAGGAGGAAAATAACTTTATAAAAATTATAATTTAATTTAAAGTAATGCTATTTTAAATATTGTCCTCCTGAATGATGATATGTTACATGAAATGTGATTAAAAGCTTTTTCTTCTTTTTCCAAGATAGTTTGCCAAATTGGTATGTTACAGGTGTCAGTTAACATTTTTCAATTAATAACAAAATATTTGTTGCTATATTTTTATACTTGATAGCAGGGGTGTAAAAATCTAGTCGCCAATGGGTAGATTACTACCACTAAATTTTTAATATTCTTCGACTAATAAGAATACTGATAAAATTTAGGTGAAGTATAATAATAAAATTTAGCTGAAGAATACTAATAAAATTTAGTGGTGAGAATTGGCCCATTGACTCCTAGATTTTTACACCTCAGCTTGATAGCTTATTTTAAAATTTTGGATGCTGTTACTTGTTTGTAATAATAAAAACTTTGGATTTAAAGAAAATAATTCTTTTTTAGCTTATTTATCCATTGAACACCATAAAACACATTTCAGGATTCATTTTTTGCATTTTTTATTACAAAATAATGTAAAGTTAATATAAGAAAAAACATCTAGTGACCAAAATTTATCAAATTATAAATCATATATGACATTATAATAATACTATATGTGTTCAACATTTCGTGATTTATGTGGCCGAAAGTTATAGTCATATGATGCAAATAATATATATATAATGACGTATTAATTACGCATAATATGAGTGTTTGGTGTGTAATATATATATATTCATATATACGATGCATATGTAAGCTGCAACCTTGGCATAATCGTAATTGTAGGGGCAACAAACTTTAAATTAACTCCATCGCTATTACAGTATTAAAAAAAAAAGTCTAAAATAAGACAATATGGACGACACATTGACAATACAAATCTCCTCCGAAATAATTTTTTTTGGCAAGACAACGTGGTACTTTATAAATACGTTGAATGTATCTAATTTTTTAATCTATCTAGATTTGTAGAGGTGTCTGTCGGTACATATTTTTAGCCATCTTATGGCTATATATAAACATTTAAAAAATTACGGCATTAATTATTATATTAACAAAGCTAGCGAATAAGAAAAATAATATACAAACGCTTGCACTTACCGCTTACCGCCGTGCCGTCGCCGTCAAAATGTAAACAGAACGATCAGAATCTGAGTTGAGTTGAGATGTAGCGTTTCTTCACATAGTCAGTTACGAAAAAAAAAATCAAATGTTCAAAAGGAGATTTACATTTTTCACTTGTTTTTTGAAGTAAAATTTTCTTAAAAACTGGAAGTCATCATGCCTGTAGTTAATAAGTGGAAAGGCAATTTCCGCCTCCCTCGATTTTGAAATTTAAATAACTAAATAATTAAAATAACTAAAATAAATAATAATAATAATAATAAAAAACTTAAAATAAAAGAACTAAGAATTTTTCGTTGTGTGTAGGGTGTATATATGTGTGTGTGTGTGTGGGGGGGGGGGGGGGGTGTTCAATTACTACTTTCTTCCTGAATTTTAAAGTTTAAGTAACTAAAATTACGTTTTCTCCGTTTTTGAACAGCATAATAAAATTGGTTCTTTTGAGTAAATTAAAAGAGGAACTAAAAATTTTCCGTTGGAGGGGGGTGGGCGTCATTAACCCTCCCTGGATTTTGAAATTTTATTTAATTTTTTATTTTGACCGATTTTGTAAAACAGTAAATTTATTCTTTTTTCGAGTAATTTAAAGTACAGAGACTAAGACTTTTAAACACTAAGAGAAAGTACAAATTTCCCGTTGGGGGGGAAGGGCGGACTTTCCCCCCTTAAATTCCCCATGAAAGTTATTTATTTGTTATTTTTTATATTTATGTGTTAAAAATTTATCTCAAAAGGGGTGGTTCAAAGCAGTGTCCGCTGCTTAACTCGCTGTTCCTCGCTTAACTTAAAAGAGGAACTAAGAATTTTCCGTTGGAGGCGGGGGGGGGGGGGGCGTGTTGCGTCATTAACCCTCCCTGGATTTTAAAATTTTATTTAATTTTTTATTTTGACCGATTTTGTAAAACAGTAAATTTATTCTTTTTCCGAGTAATTTAAAGTAATTAAACACTAAGAGAAAGTACAAATTTCCCGTTGGGCGGAAGGGCGGACTTTCCCCCTTAAATTCCCCATGAGAGTTATTTTTATTATATATATATTTATGTGTTAAAAATTTATCTCAAAATGGGTGGTTCAAAGCAGTGTCCCCCCCCCCCCCCCGCCTGAGGATTTTGATTTTTGTTCAATTTAGTCCCATTAAACTAAAAGTCTTGAAAACAGTGTTAATTATTAATAACAGAGTAAATACGCAATATTGCCAAAAACTGAAAGACTTTAATATTGCTTAGCTTTTAAAACTGCAGATAAATTGCAGAAAATATCTCACAAACTTACTAAAATTAAGTTCTGTAAAATTACCTTAAAGTAACTGCAGTTATACTGCAGATACATCAGAAAATATAATACTGAAATAATGACTGTAAAAATACTTCAAATTTACTACAGTTTTACTACAGATGTAAAGTCTCATTATTTTTTTAATTTATGAATATAACATAAATTCACGTAAACTGCAGTATTTTTGCAGATAAAAGCTCACAGTATTTTTGAAATAAATTACTGCAAAATTACTTCACATTAACTGCAAAATAACTGAAGTATTTTTACAGTCAAGATTGCACTACAGAAAATCTACAGTTGCCTGTAGAAAAACTTTAAAAATACTTCACTTCTGTAGAAAAACTGCAGTTCATTTTTAGCTGGGTATCTACATTCGAAAATGTACATTACAGCGAAGTATTGGATTGGATGAAGAAGATAAAATAGAGATGAAGCATGCAACATTGAAAGAAGCAGTTAGCAGTTTGGATACTTTGAAATGGTATTTAATAGCTCGTGATGTTGATGATATTGTTTTCACAGCTTTGAAAACAATCGATAAAGAAGTTTGGAATACAAATCTAAACAAAGAAAATAAGCATTTATAAAATATTTCTTTTCTAGAAAATAATTTATATCTATAAAATTTGAATAAATGAGATTTTTTCTTAAATATGATGCTTTTGATTTATACTAGTACATAAAAAAAAGAATCACTATTTATACAGTGTATTTCTTAAAGCCACAAATGTTTAACATCATTATTAAAGTAAAAGTGAACATTGTTCTTTTCATTTATAGGCTTTTTAAAACATATTCTATTGTATAAATAAATTTCTTTGATTATCCGGATTTAATGAATAATCTCGATTTAACGAACAAAATTGCTAGTCCCAAACGATTCGTTAAATCGGGACTCGACTGGGTTTTGATCGTGATATATGTAATAACTGTAAAACAAGGGAATTAAATTACTTTGGAGCTATTCATCCATACATGAAGTTACTTTTTGTTAGATTTTGAAAGTTTTGAAACAAACATAGTACTCTTTATTGGCAGTTTTTAATTTTCTTAAAGCAAGAAGAAAAATTTCCCATTATGATAATTTCACATAATGCATCATAGAAATGTTCATAAATTCAAAATATTGCATTTTGCTTTGAATGAACCTTTTTAACTTACACGCACTTCAATGGATCACGCAAACTTATATTTTAAAATCATTTTATACTTCTCTAAAATACAAAATATACGTTGAGTACCATTGCAAAAGAACAATTCAGATTTATTTCTAAAACATCAAATAAGTGAACAACAAATAAAAGCACAAGAGTATAATAACATATATAGTATTTACATAGCTATCTTTATATTATAACCTCTTTAGAAATTGGGAATGTATACTACATAGTAAATACAACTTGTATTTTTGTTGTCTCTTTTGTTTTGAAAGTTTTTCAATGATTAAATGTTTACTCCCATCTTATGAAAACGGTTTGATATACACACAATGACATCATACAAGATGTGTTACTGTTATGAATTGATTCAACGTTATATTTTGAACAATGTTTACGCATTTTTGAAAAAGATTTTACTTTTGGTCAATAGCGAGCAAATACGACGTGGTCGAAACCCATTCATCGCATGGAAAAGTTGACGCGTTTTATACTTTATAATATGCTTATTTGAATTCCTTTTTTTGTAATTTAATGTTAACACCAATTACTTCAAAAGGTTTTTTCCGTTCTATTTCCTATTCGTAGTTATTTGGATACATTTTTCAAATTAGTGAAATGGATTAGATTTTAATATGATAGAAGTGTTGAATTGGACATCATATGAAATGTTTCCGGTGATTATAGGGATTATGAGATAACTTATTAAGTTATAATCGATTCAAATGTATACCAGTGCTATTGTTTGTGAAATATTTTTCACGCGTTTTCTGTGAATATTGAAGTTTGGATAATTTCTAACAAATTTGATGGTGTTAAATTGGTTGATTACTAAGCCACTAGGCATTAAATACGTTATTTCCTACTTTGTCACCATTACAGCAAAAGCTTTGGGATTATTACTTTATTAGTAATAATCCCAATACCATGATAATACATAATAATAATCCCAATACCATATGGGATGATTAGTAATAATCCTATAGTACCAATTAGTAAATGAATAATATTTCGATATAATGAATAATATTTAATTTTTCTTTTATTCATTTAGTTGTATTTTTTTAATAATTTATGTATTTGTTTTATTTATTGGAGAGACTTAGCGTTATTTTACGACAATCTAAATACAAGATTTTATTGTGATATATTTTTTTATCACATCTATTTCTTTTTACAAGCTAATATCGCCTTAATATTATAAGTTTTTTTTCACGCGTTTTCTGTGAATATTGAAGTTTAGATAATTTCCAACAAATTACATGATGTTAAATTGATTGATTACTAAGCCACAAGGCATTAAAAGCATTATTTCCTACTTTGTCACCATTATAGTAAATGCTTTGAGATTATTACTGTATTAGTTAAATCCAATTAGTAAATGAATAATATATCGAAATTGCTGCAGATATTTGTTCTGGCGCATACTTTTTTGCCACTATATTAGATAAAATAGATGGAAACTGACATTTTAATTTTTTTAATTCATTTATTTGTATTTTTTATTTATTTATTTACTGGAGAGACGTAGCGTTATTTCACGACAATCTAAATACAAGATTTTATTGTGATAATATTTTTTATCATGTCTATTTCTTGTACAAGGTTTTTTATCATTTAATGTTTAATAAATTAATAATAACACCAGTGTGGGAAACCAGGGAACGTACTGCCCAGTGTATCGAACATAGGTGAATTGTCTTTTAAACAGTTTACGTTCTCACGCTGTTTTAATGTTTGAATTAAAGAGATATTTTTTAGAATATGTTTAGTATGTTAAGAGATAAATGTTGTCTCATAATACAGGCTGAAACAAAGTCTTGCCCTGATTATAATAATTAATTACGTAATAACCGTTTGTATAATAATGTAACTTATTGTATAAGTAGATAGGTCAGTTTTTGTAGTTTTTTAGGCAATAGATGACGCTAATTGGATTGGAAAGGATGGACAAAAAATCCCTGGCCTCCACGCTCTCCAGATATGACTCCTCTGCATTTTGTCTTTTGGGGCTATATTAAGGACAGAGTATTTGCCACGCCAAGTGCTGACGTAGAAGAATTAAATACCAGGATACAACTTGTTGTATGTACTGTAACAGTAGGCATGTTAAAGAACACTTGGCGGGATCTAGAATATCGCTTAGACATTCTCCGAGCTACCAAGGGGACACACGTTGAAATTTACTGATGTACGTGTTCTTATAAAAGAAATTATAAAAATAATTACAATGTATCAAAACAAACTTATGTATAATTATAGTAGTTTGAGCACAATAAATATTTATAATCAAGGCAAGACTTTTGGTTCACCCTATATTAAAGAAAGGCACTTCTGTAATACATCGTAAAAAAGAACCTAACGCAGCACGTTTTGAAAAAAAATATTTTTTTTTTCTTCATTAAGCGCAAAAGGACGCCCTGCCACTACAAGAGCCTTAAGTAATCGGCTCGGTAGCTCTCACAACGGAAGGGCAAACTGCAGATTGCGCGTACACATTAGTTGTAGCACCGACTAAGGTGATGTTAAAAGAGTACGCCAGTAAATCGAAGACTCTCGCAAGCTAATGTTTAAACCGATGGGTGTTGAACTTTTCAAACTCCTCGATCGCATTTTAATATATTTAAATAATTTTTTTCTTTCTGCATAGAATAACTTTAGCCGATGTGTTACTGGGTAATTTTTTTTATTTTTTCGATTTTGATTCCTTTTTTTTTTGCCAGATGATCATTTTATTTAGGAAGCTGCTTTCAACTATAATATGTCCTCAGAAAAAAAACTGCAACCGAAATTGTAAAATAAAAAGTATCCGGTAAAATATCAACCTCAGATATCATATAAAAAAATAATAATAATAATAATATATATATTGGAAGCCGAGCAACAAATTTTAAATAAAAACATTTCCATTTCTTAAACTTTAATGTGCGAATGTCGCTAATGTAGATTTTTAACAGTCTACTACAAATACAGAAAAAAAGAACGACATGTTCATGTTCCCGGTGGAGAGGAAATAAGACAGGAAAATCATGCGTCAAGCATAGATTTTGAAACACTTTCCAATAATTCCAGGACACTTTAAGAGAACTTCGCTGGGTCATAAGTCAAAAAAGAACATTTAGAAAGGAAAGAAGGACATTTCAGAAAACGCATAACATTTGAAAACCATATTTCGGCAATTACCGTCTAAAAACGCATAACGTATAATGCACTTCCAGCAATTATCGCTAAAAGTCAGTAATGTAATCGAAATATTTCGTGTGTCCCTGTAAATGAACGATAAACGTTATTCTCATCATATTCTACAGCAAGTATATTTTAGTAAACATCAGTAATATATATCAATGTCATTATATTTGGAATAATATAGCATAATTAATATACGCTGCAAACAGTCTCCCACCCCGTAGACCGTTATGTAACCAATTTCCTTTGTGTGTCCCTGTAAATGAATGATAATTGCTTTACATATCATATTCTCCAGAACGCGTGCTTCAGTGCACCCCAGAAATTCATATTGATTTCATTATGTTTGAAATAGCGTAACATAAGTTATATATACAGCACAATATTTTTCCTCGTAGACCATAATGTAATGCATTTACTTTGAGTTCACTGTAAACGAACTATACATGTTACAAAATTCATTTTCAATACCGAACATGCGATGGTAAACCAGAAAATCGTATATGAATTACATGTTAATCCGAGTATATTTAAGCGAGTTAGAGCACAAAGAAACAGACAGATAGACAAACGGAATGAGTACACACTTTTCAGCTACATTGAAAAGTGTTAAAAACAAGACTATATCGGTTACTAGAGGAAAAAAGTGAGTGGAATGCTGTATTATATACCATACGGGCAAAAAAGAACCAATGTAAATTTCATTACCCTTTTAGACGACAATGGTGAGAAACTATTATCCCAATGAACTATAAATGATTAAAATGAAAACGGAACGAAGTGAGAAAGAAAAAAAAATAGCTGTTTTCTAATTTAACAAACGTACATAGGATGTTTTAGAAAATTATTAACATTAACGTACTAATTTCAGCTCGTCAATATCGTAGACTCTAAACTGTTAGTTTTTTACAGATACAGAAAAAAATTTGCTGCTCATGCCCCAAGTGCAGACGAAAAAACAAGACTGCACCGGTTTCCAGAGCAACAAAAAAGTGAGTAGACTCCTGGATTACAGATACATACCAAAAAAAAAAAAAATCAATAAGAATCATTTACCTTTTAGGGGGAAATGGTGGGGAATTATTACCCCCAATGAACTATAAAAGTTTAAAAACGGAAAAAAAACATAAAGTGAATAAGAAATAAACAAGTAATATAAAAACTTTTTTTTAAAGTCAATTCCTACTTAGGTCAAACAGAAATTTTTCTTCCAGCGATCTACACGCTTCGCCACTGACGGTATTTATTCCTAAATTTATATCCTGCTAAATATCTTACACAAGAGAAATTTTCAAAATGTATTAAAAATTAAATAAAAAATAAATAGCTAAAATACCAAAAATTAATAGCTCGAAAAGTATTTCTCACAAAATTGTTAGACAAACTACGTTAGAAAGTTAAAAAAAATTGTATTTTTCTTGATATAAATTTAAAATCTAATGATTATGCCGTTTTTCAAATATTGAATTTCAAAAATTACCAAACTTCACAATAAAGTGCCATAGCGATGTTACAGTTAACGATAATACAGTTTTTTTCAAATATTAATTAATTAATTAAAATTTATTATTTAATTTAGTTTTATACTTAATTTCTGTTCAAAAGTATAGACTCACTCCACATTTATAGTATCCTTCGCCCGCGAGCCGCCTGATCTTCGTCCGTGAACATCCCATTATCTTTTTACGTGTGAAGGTGAGACTATAAATGTGGAGTGAGTCTATACTTTTGAACAGAAATGAAATATAAAATTAAAATTAATTAATTAAATTTAATTAATGAATTAATATATGAAAAAACTGTATTAACATCAATTGTCATCCAGTACAAGTTTTAAAAAAAATTTATTTGAACTTGATAGTATGAATAGAAAATATTTTATTAACTATTGAAAATTTGAACAAGATATATAAATATATAGAGAGTGTGAGCTAATAGTAGGAGATGAAAATAAAATGTTGTTTTCTAATTTAACAAACGTACTTGGGACGTTTTTGAAAATTATTAACATTAACATGCTAATGTCTTCTCGTTACAAGCGTAGGCTCGTAACGATTGATTTTCTACAGAAATGGAAAAAAATTGCGCTTTTCATGCACCAAGTGCAGTTGAAAGAACAAGTCTTCACCGGTTACCAGAAAACAAAAAAAGTTATAGTATGGTGAATGACAAACAATCACAAATAATATTAATTTACCTTTCAGAGGGCAATTTCGGGGAATTATCACCCCCAGTGAACTTTATAGTTCATTCGTATTTTCTATAGAAAAAACAACAAGACATTACCGGTAACCAGAAAGACAAAAAAAGTGAGTAGAATGCTGAATTACAGATACGTGCAAAAAGGAACCAATAAGATTCACTTAAATTTTAGAGGGAAATCGTGGGGAATTATTACCTCCAATAAAAGGTTAAAAGGGGGAAAGTAATAGAGTTAGTAAGAAATAAAAAAATAGCTATTTTCTCTAATTTAACAAACATACATCAGACGTTTTTGAAAATTATTAACATTAACGTGCTAATAATGTCTTCTCGTCACTAGCGTAGGCTCTTAACGATTGATTTTCTACAGAGACAGAAAAAAAAGCCAATGAACTATACCGAGTTAAAAAGCAATAAAACATAGGTAAGTAATAAATAAAAATATTGGCTGTTTTCTAATTTAACCGACGTACATCGGACATTTTCGAAAATTATGAGGTTAGTTTTTTTTAAAACGAAACATTTTTGTTTTCGCATTTTATTTTTTTAACAAGAACATGGAACATCTTACTGATGATTCTTGAAAACTTCAAATGAATTACTTTAGACGTATATTTACTGATTTAGAAGAAACTGGAAAAGAAATATCATGTTTAAAGGAGTGAAAAGAAATAAAAAAATCCTTAAATGAAAAAAGAATGGGAAGTGCTTTCAGTTTGCCTGAACAAATTATATGAAAGACCATTTCCATTCACTTTGTTTTCCCTTCTTTGCAGATAATATAATATTACTTTGCTCGAACAATTTTCGATAACCACAGTTCAAAATGTTTTCAATGAATTCGAAAATGCGAACATTCTCAAGCATATCTTTCAAAACTAAAGAAAAAAAAAATCATGCATCACGGCATAGATTATGAAACATTTTCCATTCCAACACTATCCGTATACTGTTACAAATATTCTATTTTGTTCATGTAATGTAATGAGATATCGAAATATACATAAAAATATATACACAACGCAATGCACATTTACACATTTATTTTCAGCAATTGCTGTGCATAGCCCGTAATGTGTGTCATTCTTTCGTACAGTCCTGTATATGATCTACGCACCTCGTAATGTACAATCTATATATTTTTAAAATAGCGTTAATTTTTTTTTAAAGCGTCTTTTTAAATAGCGTTAATTTTTAAAGCGTTTTTTTTAAAATAGCGTTTTTTTTAAATAGCGTTTTCAGCTATTATAGCTGAAAACCTACATCCTGCAGTTGTCGCACATAGTCAGTCCTGTAACCGAAATGTTTTGAGTAACACTGTAAATAAACGATAATTTCTACGTAGTCAATAATCTGTAGAAAACCTGCTGTAGTAAATTTCAGTGATGCATCTCAGTTTCATTATAATTCCAATAGTTTAATATCATTAAAATACACTGCAAACGATTTTTCTACATAGATCAAAATATAATGGGATTCTTTTGTGTGTCTCTGTATACGAACTATACAAGCTACTTAATCGATACTCCATAGAAAACATACTGCCATCTATCTCAGTGAGGCATATCAGTTTCACTATGTTTTAAACAGTCTAACATTATTCAAATGCATTGAAAAACGATTTTTCCTCAATGACTGCAATGTAAAGACATATTTTTGAGTGCCCCTGTAAACGAACTATAATTGCTAACAGGCTGTCTTCCAAATCAATGATGCATATAAATTTTATTATATTTGAAATAGCGTAACGACATTAAAATGCACGAAATAAATATTTTTCCTTTCACCGTAATATAACGGATTACTTGTAAGTGTCTCTCTAAACTAACCATAAATGGTAATTATTTCATTTTCAATCCAGGTCTTACCATGGTGAACCTCAATAACATATACCAATTACATGGCGATCGAAGTATATTTACGCCAGTTAGAGCACGGACAGGCTGACGAGTAGATAGACATACGACCAGACAAAATAGATTTATAAACACTTTTCAACTATGCTGGAAAGTGTTAAAAATGAAGGAATTGCTTTTTGAAATAAAGCGAAATTCCATTAAAGAATGTTATTGACATTACTTATTTACTTTGGCATTACTTTACATAATTATATACATACTAGCCGCCACTGGCGACCAGTTTGGTCTCCCTTAAATGTATGTTAAACATTGCAACATGTTACATTTATTCATAATTTAATTTTCCCTTAATCCTTCGCCAAATCGGAAGATTCTAATAGACAAATCATGAACTTTTGCGATCATGGTAGCATTTTGCATATTTTTTGGGCACAGGTGTCACATACGCACGTTGGCGCGATCCCCCCCGCCAATTTGGCGAAAACTTTGTTATGGAAATTGTTGTTTATTTACTTTTTTTTTTTTTTTTTTTTTTTAGTTCTATAAATTATTTTTGGTATGTATATCAATATTTATTTACATCAAACTATCATTTATTTGTTTTTATTTCCTTTTATAATTATGAGTATTTTTGTTAGCCGAGAGCAGATGATAAATCGCCAAATATTGTTCCCATCACCATCATTCATACTACATTAATTTAATTTTAAATTATAAGCCTGTCACTTATTTCATTTAAAATACTTAACTTTAATCTACTAGGGGGCTCTGCCCCCTGCTCGCTACGCTCACCAACCCCCGTTCTGATTTCACAGCCTATTTTAAAAAGATGATGATGATGATGATATCACGAACGGCGACTATCTTCTGTAATCAGATTATAATGCTTTTTCATTTAACTGGGTTATAATGCTTTTTCATTTAATTCATCTTTTTTATTTTTAATATTCATGTGTAAATACAATTTTTATGACGTAATTTTCTTTATTTCCTGTTTTCAACACGTGATCATTTAATTATTATTTTAAACTTTCATTATTGTTTTTAATAGTCTCGCGCAAATACATTTTTTATTTGAGATAAAACATAATTCTTTGCGCTTATTTAGAAATTGGCAACAATATAAAAAAAATGACTTTTTCAATAAAAGATTTTTTAGTCGATTTTTAAGGATTTTTTGAGTTTTTATGGTCCGACAGTGATAATTTTTTTAATTTCTGAAAGCTTGTTATATTTCGCGTCTGGTGGTATGATTTTCGAATCCGTAGGATGGCTAGAAAAAAAAGTAATAGCTCCTCAAAAAAGTCCCTAGTAAAAAAGCGATGAGAATAACCCGGAATATCTACGCAGAATTTGATTGCTCTAAATCGTTTTTGGTTCAGTTCCAGATTACTTTTTTTTAATATAGAAGGATAATGCTTATATTACATTAATTTAAAATACTTCACACTTTTCATGTAAATAGAAAATAAATAAATAAATAAAAAATAATATCATAAATCAAAACATTTGATTTCAAAATCAAAGTATCGTTTCTAATTTGTACACGCGATAAATAAAAGCTGTATCAGCGATTTCAAAAATGCTAAAAATCTGATTCATTAAACATTATTACATGAGTTCAATTTACGTCAAGAAAAGGTGAAGTTGAGTTGTATAGCACATAATTATGGTAAACTTTGATTGTCTCACTAATACGAATTATTTTTTTGACGCGAGGCAGCGGTCCAAAAATTCATTCGCGGAGAACTTGCTTTGCGAACGATTATCTCTATGATTTAATATTTTAAATGTTCACGACGAATCAATCTTTTTTTTTTTGTTTACTTTCACGAATAGAGAATTTGAACTGCGAACCCAATTTCGACTGAAGTTATTGCAGAATATATACATAATTGAACGTAAGTCATCTCTCAAATATTAATTTATTTTGAACGATCTTTCTTAAAATGTAACTTTTATGCAGTTTTATTCGAAAAAATAATTTTGAATAAAAATGGCCGCCTGGCATATGAAAAAGGGAAACGGTCATCCCGGAACTGTTGATGACAGTCACATGACTTACGCTTTTATTTTAGAAGATATAATTATATATATATATATATATATATATATATATATATAATTATATATATATATATTACATATTACATTGACATGACTTTACTTATAGTTTTAACTAAAGCATTTTTTATTAAAAATTATTACTTAAAAAAATAATTTTCTTTTCTGTCTTTGTAAATGTACTTTACAAAAATGAAATGTGAAGAATATCTGTGTAATTTATGTAATTGGATCGAAATTACGTAAAACTCCAAAATGTAATTTTCGTCATTGTCAGTTTATTTACGCTGTAAACATGATTTTTTGCTCAAAAAAAAAAAAATATATATATATATTATAATTTTTTTCTAAAATGAGCATTAAACTAGATTTACCTCCCCCCCCCACCCCCACCAAAAAAGAAAGATTTCGTTGGAGGAAACATGGAGTTGCTATGGCTGATAGTTTAGTTGTATAGTATATTAAAATATGTCTGTCTGTTTGTATTTTACAACTCCTCCATACCTAGAATGTGAAATCTAACTCGATGAAATTAACAACAGTTATTTGCATGAATTCGAGAATGTCAGATAAGCTTACAGAATTTTAAAATTCGAATTACGTTTTGAGATATAAAATTTTCTGTAACTTTTAAAGAAGTTTATTTAAAAAGGCTAATATATTATCTGTGTTAAAAAAAACGGGATAAACAGAGTAAATAATGTGATATGATCTATTGTCCAAAATGCTGTTTATCTTAATTTTTGTATTATTTGAATAAATCATTTTATTGACATTTAGTTTACATTCTCTTTAAAAATATGTAATGCAAACAATAAAAATATATGACTTACTTCTCCATTTTTTAAAATTATTATAAAAAATCTGATATATTTTAATATTATTGTTACGTATGAAATATTTTCAGAGTTTATTTAAAATATAAGTAAATGAATTGCAACAGAATGCGGAATTTGAGGATGGAGTCTGAAAATACGCACAGAGCATATGCTCAGATTAATTTTTTTTTCTAAACCCTAGCAACCTACATTACAGAATTTGGCGATACTCGCCTAAAAGAATTCGCTTACGCGAATTAGATAAATAAGCAAATACTAATTTGGCAATAATATCAAGCTATCCAAATTTTTAACGAAATTTATCTCTACTAATGGAATACTATAGCCCAAAAAACATCAATGTATTATCATATCATCCTAATTTAATTGTATCAAAATCATGTGCAAAATCCAACTGTCGTATATTTCAGTTCAATTACACCGTAAACATGATTGTTTGCTTATAAAAATAAATTTAGTATACTTGATATCAGAAATAATTTTAAATTGTAGAATTTATATTTATTTTTTCCTCAAACATCGAAAGAGCTCCTGCCATGTAAATGCAAACCTTCGAGCTGCTTTGACAGCTAGTTACTAACATATCCAGGCACATGATTAAAAAAGAAATAAAGAATTTAAATGGTTTGGAATAAATAAATAAAAAAGAACATGAGATTTTTATGTTTCAAAATGGTACATGGGCTGATAGAAAAATGACATTTGTAAAAAAATTTGTTTTATGTTACTGAAAGGAAAATATACATCCCTGAAAAAATGTTGAAACTAAAAAACAAAGAACATATTCAAACAGACATTTGATTCTAGATTTTGAAGAAAATAGAAAAAGAATCATTTAGAAGAGAAAACCGACTTTTTGAATAAAAGAAAGAAGGGCAAAAAAAAAGTGGCTTCCATTTGCCCGAAAAAAAATTGTGAAAAACTTTCATTTAATATTTTTGGTTTTATTCTATTATTATTACATTATTTTACTGGTACAATTTTTACAACTCTCAGCGATTGCTCAGAATAATGTTTTTTAGAATTTTTTTGTTAATGTCTAGTTTTTTTTTAATTAATTAAACATTCAGCATTCAGAAATAAAGCGTGAAAAAAAATTGAAACAAATTTATTTTTAAAGTAAAGTAAAGAACTTGATAAACATGGCCTGTTAGTATTTAGCTCTATACGTTTTAGTAATTAGTTATTTTTTGCGTATATTTTATTTCATTTTCCTATATTATTTGTTATATGTTTTAATTTCACTGCCGTATTTGCTCATTTATTTCTCAAACTGTACTTGTTTAAATACTTTCTACAACTGTATTTGGCGTTAAACAAAGTTATTTAAAAATGAGTTTTTTTCCCCTACATAAATATTATTATTATTATTATTATTATTATTATTATTATAAGAATAATACATTAATGTATATACTTTATACTATCAATAAGTAGAGAGACAAGAAAGATATTTTTATAACCTCATATTCATCACCATCATCCGTTTTCATTCCACTGCCGGCTGTAGGTCTCCCCCAGATTTTTCTATTGTTTCCTGTCTAGTGGTTTAGTCATCCAATTGACACCGGCCACTTTTCTGATTTCGTCACTCCATCTTACTTGAGGTCGTCTTCTTGATCATTTTACATCTCTGGGATACCACTGTAAGGTGTTTGAGCTCAATCTATTGTCTTGTCTTCTTGCAATGTGCACAGCCTATTTCCATTTTAGCCGTTTAATTCCCTCAATGATGTCAAAATCTTTCGTCTGACTTCTTATCCAGATTATTTTATTTCTGTCTCTTATAGTTATGCCTTGCATACATATTTCCATACTTCGCTGTGTTGTTTGTAACCTTTGTACCATCCGTTTTGTTAGCGTCCATGTTTCTGCTCCATAAGTTAGTGCAGGCCGAACACATTGTGTTAAACACCTTTCTTTTCAAACAAAGAGGCATGTTACTCTTCAGAATAATATTGTTCTGCCCAAAAGAACTCCATCCATTTCTTATTCTTCTATTGATTTCATCCATGATACTCTTGTCGGATATTTCCTGTCCAAGATACACACAATTTTGCACTTTTTTAATGTCAGCGTTGTTGCAGACGATTTTCTTTTTTGATGCAAATGAATTTAAGATTACCTTAGTCTTTTCAAAATTTATTTTTAATCCCACTTTAATGCTAGCTTCTGCCAAGTCTTTTAGCATATTTTCTCTTTTTCAGGGCTAATACTGAAAATTAAAATTTCATCAGTAAACCGGAGAAGGCTTAAATATTTTCCATTTATTCTATTCCCTTTATTTTCCTAATCCAGCTTCTTGAAAATATTTTCTAAGACAGCAGTAAAAAGCTTAGGCGAAATAATGTCTCCTTCTCTTACTCCTCTTCCAAGCTTGATCTTCGCTTGGAAAAGTGTAGAAATTAGTCCAATAAAAAAGAGAAAACTGCCCAGTTAAACTGAGGGCATTGAGCTCACAGTCTATTCACACTAAGTCTATATTAAATTCTTATTTCAAAGAATTTGAAATAAACCCTCGAAAAATAAAGAAATTGACAATATATTAACGGGGGTATCATCCCACCGTTCCCCCTTATAATTAACTAATGAACCCCCCAAACTGAGCAAGGAAGTGCCTTATTACAATGAACCAATATACAAAATTTGAAGCAAATCGGATAATTCTACATGAAAAACCCATTTATCTAAATTAAGGGGGGGTTGAACCCCCGTTACCCCCTTTATACTTAATTTAAAAAAAAACAAAACTAATCAGGAGAGTACCATATCTCAATGAACCTATATACAAAATTTGAAGAAAATCGGATAATTCTGCATGAAAACCTTTTATCTAAATTAAGGGGGGGATTAGACCCCCTTAACCCTTTATACTTAACCAATGATCCCCCAAAGGAAATCAGGAAAGCCCTTTATCACAATGAACCTACATACAAAATTTGAAGAAAATCGGATAATTCTATATGAAAAACCCATTTATCTGAATTATGGGGGGGGTAGCCCCCCTTCCCCCTTTATACTTAACCAATGACCACAAGACTAATCGGAGAAGTACCTTATCACAATGAACCTGTATACACAATTTGAAGAAAATCGGATAATTCTGCATGAAAAAATGTTTATCTAAATTAAGGGGGGAAGGGTTAGACCCCGTGCCCCCCTTTATACTTAACCAATGAACCCCCAAAACTAATCAGGGAAGCGCCTTATCACAAGGTACCTATAACCAAAATTTAAAGCAAAACCGTTAGTTCTATCAAGAGTTATCGCGTTACGTACATACGTACATACATACATAAATACAGAACGGGCGGGCACATTAGCTCTCAGGCTTTGATAGATTGTGAGCTAAAAATGGAAATTACTCTATTTTGCGTAAAATGATGCAGTCGTCATCACTGTGAGGCTTGCGGGAGTCTTTAAGTCTTTATAGTACTGGTGATGAACTGGAGGTATATACTTCAAGAGGTACATCATATCCTTCTTTTTTGCCATGGTGATCGTTCTTGATGCAGGATAAAAATTATTTTGTGGAACAGTAGCAAGGCTTTCTAAAAGCCGTCTGTTTTCTTTTTTTTATGTTTATTTTTCCAAATGGCATCTTTGACAAGAAATTAATTTTATATTTGACAGCAAATGATTCGGTCTTCTCAATCCTGATACATCTAATTTTCAACCAGTTAACTGGTTCACCCTCGGTATTTTTTTTCCTGTTGGTGATAAATTTTTGTATAGTTTCCGTCGAATAGAAGTCTTCATGCTTCATTTCTGCGAGGAAATACTTGTTTATTTTCCTGCAGTCAAGAATAATATCGTACCAATCTCTTGGAGAAAAGATGTTGGAACTAGTTCTTGCTTTTTTTCTCCAAAAAAGAAAACTCGGAATCTTTCGGAAGGTAACTGTGTCCTGGCAAAAGGAACTTTAAGTCAATAGTTTCAGTGCTACCACGCTGAGTTCGCAGGTATTTCATTAGAAATAGAACAATTTTTATGTTGCGGTTTAGGATGCAATACGAGTCAGAGTGCATGCCAATATGTTTGGCATTATTGGCATGATCATTCAGATGCTTTATAATACAAGAGATAATTTCCTTTGAACCTCTTGAACCCTCTGTTACCGGTCATACGTACCTGTAAGTTTTTTGTTGTTACAAACATGAACCCCAAAATCATAAACATACAAGTTTTGTTTGTATTAAGCTACAGACGTTGACAGTTCTGGTAAAGCCAAAGCCTTCTGGAGGTCTAAATTTAACACGTTGTGATCATCTGAGCATCTACCCTAGTCCTCTTTGAAACTTTCTCTGACCTTTTCCGCCTTTCTTGGATTCAGCACTTTCTCAGTTTCCATTACTTTATTTTCATCTTCGCTTCCCACTAAAAGTCTATTTTGTGAACCACCGCACTCTTGACAGGTGTCTCTAAGCGGCGATTAAAAATGCAGATTAAAGTTACTTGAAAATACATGGCAATACATTTTTTCTTTGAACGGGGTATTTTGGTTTACACCACACCACAAAACATATAAATCGTACATTTTTTTATTGTAAGGTCAGGGTTATTTTCCGTGAGGGTTGTGTGAACTCGTGGTGAGGTTTAAGCAAGCAGGAATTGATTTTATGTAATTTACAACATCTGATATGTCAACTTTATATCCTGGATTTGACGTTCCGCTTCTATCTACAATACAGTATACGTCAGTCTTAATGCTACAACTATGAATTCGGTATCATACACTTGAAAGGTTTGCCTAAAGTATGTTTTACAAACCTGAACATCATTATTCTTGACTCGGAGAAAAAACGAAAAACTGTGACTTCTTGGAGGTTTAGACTGATTGGTAGGTTGACGTTTCTTCATATTTCTTGATTTGATACAACCATTGAGAAATATATTTTGCTCCCTCTAAGCAGTTACACTATAAAATGATTTAAAAAGAGTTTCCCTTTCATCTATTGATATTTTTTCATTGCATTTTCTTACTCATTTACACTCTTTATCGCTAAAGATTTTTGCAGCAACTATATGGTATGATCTAATTTTATACACTTTACCAGAAAGTCTCTTTTTCTTGTGACGTGCTCTCTTCTAACAATTAGGGTTTCGTTTACGTTTAAGGCCTCTAATAGGCTCCGGGCTAGACCTAACCTCAAAATCTGAAAGAGCAGAGTCACTGCTTTCCTCAAGTAAAACATCATTATTATTCAGTTGTTGAACAACATTAGAATCTAAGTTATTTAATCTGTTAAGGTTTTGACCTAAGGAATTAAGGATTATTAGTACGTAGATCTAAATCAGAAACTGAAATGTTGTCTATATAAGAGTCCGAGTTGTTGCCAAAAATGTCACTTTCACTGCTATGTTCACTCATTTGAGACTATTTCTTGATTGAAATAAAAAATGTAGACATCTCAAAGGATTTAAACATCACACGAAATAACTACAAAGTCAGTTCAACAATATCGATAAATAGTTGTACAATAAACATCAGCTGTCATGGAGACATGGAATTAATCAAATTTGGCCACTGAAACATCTGGTAAAATGTTCAGTTGCCAGAGAAAATAGCGCATTCTAGCGGCAAACAATTGTACTGTGGAGATAGTCGTCTTATCCACTGAAAATTATTCACCCAACCATGTTATTCCCCGAATTTCTAAAAAACTGGAATTATCGGATTGACTTCTGAACGCCTCAATTGTAATTCCATCTTCGACAGAGTATTTACCTTTTTCATGCATCTAATGACTTGTAAAACTTCATTTGTCGTCACTGGGATTACCTCTTCAGTTTCTGTTATGTTTACTCGTAGATAACGTAGGTTTATTTCCCTTTGATCTTCACCTTTATATACAGGGTGTTTCAAATATGGCCGGTATATTTGAAAAATCAATAAAAACTAAACGGGCAGCGAAAGAAATACACCGTTTATTGCAATATGCTTGGGACAACAGTAACTTTTCAGGCAGACAAACTTTCGAAATTAGTTACAATTTTCAACAACAGATGGCGCTGAATCCAAATTACGATATTTTCCACATATCCACCATGCGCTACAATAATGTGGCGTAGTCTCTGAACGAAATTACCAGAAACCTTTGTAAACCTGTGACTTCTTTCTGTGGGGACACTTGAAAGACCAGGTGTACCGCCACAATCCAGAAACAATTGAACAACTGAAGCAGTACATCTCTTCTGCATGTGAAGCCATCCCGCCTGACACGTTTACAAAGGTTTCTGGTAATTTCGTTATGAGACAACGCCATATTATTGTTGCGCATTGTGGATATGTGGAAAATATCGTAATTTAGATTTTTTCAGACTGCAGCGCCATCTGTTGTTGAAAGTTGTAACTAATTTCGAAAGTTTGTCTGCCTGAAAATTTACTGTTGTCCTAAGCATATTGCAACAAACGGTGTATTTCTATCGCTGCCCGTTTAGTTTTATTGATTTTTCAAATATACCGGTCATTTTTGAAACACAATGTATATTGTTAATTAATTTTTCGACAACGTGTACTATTTAATTATTGATTTTGGTGATTGTTCCATCTGCGCTCTTCAGTGCAAAAATACCTTTTTTTCCCAACACAAAGTTTGTGCTTAGCTGATTTTAAACATTTGTTTTCCTCTAGAACTTTCTTGACAAGGTCACAGTTAAATTTTCTTATATCTTCTGTAACACATTTTTGTACCGTTTTACATAATTTTTCATATTCAACTCTTGATTTAGGATAGTTTTCAACTGGAATAAAATTTATTCTTTTAACTCTAAATACATACAACAAATGTGACTGTGAAATATAAAAATAGGAACTTCCATATTATTACAATAACATTCTGTTATTACTAGAGTTATCGATTTTCTAATTATTTAGCTATTGATAATTTAGATTGATTTTAAATGCATAAATCTGGGTTAAAATTAATTTTCTATATTACATAACTAAGCAAAGATTTTTAAACATACAAATATAATTTGAAAAGATATAAAATATTTAATTATTACACATTACAACGGGGGAGAGTCCTGCATCTCTTTTTCTAAAGCGGCATTCAAGAACAAAATAGATTTGATACTTCTAAATGTTAAAAATTTTATTCACGATAAGCAAAATGTGAGAAATTCCGATACTAAAGTAAAATAATTTAAAATTAACCAGAAAGTAACAGTTAGATATTATACACCTGAAGCAAAGTGGAAAATTGGTCGCATTATTACAAGACAGGGCAAGTTACATTATACAATTCAAGTTAGTTCAAATATTTGGAAAATACATTTTGATCAGATAACTAATGTCGGTTCGAACATGCATTTAACTAATGATACAAATTCTGATGAGAGTGATACATAAAGCACAGAAGTAAAATTATAGTTATTAATCACATTGTGTCTAAACTAATGCCTCCTAGCCCCACACATCTTCGACCAGCTGACTCTGGTGTCTCAATTACTCCGAATACAAAACAGCTGTCCCAAATACTCCAAGTCCTGAACCAGATGACTCTGATATGATATTTCCAGTTCCAAAGCCCTTGGTTCCAAATAATACAATTGATGATGCTGTAAATCCTTTAAAAAGTAATTATTCTTTTTCCTCCCCCAGGTACTAGGACGTTCCACAATAACTCGGAGAACTCCTATCCGGCTACAATATTAAGCGGTGGAAAATTGTGGTGTTTTTATTTCAAATAATTAACTGTAGTTGACAGCATCACAAAATAAGTATAAGAATTGTAAGTCCTCCATTCGCTAGTGACATCAATATTCATAAGGTTTGTTTATACTGCGATTACCACTGGATATGTAGTTCTGTTTTGTTTTTATGTTGTGATGTCACGTATAATGTTCTGTGATGTTAATTAAATGTGTACAGTTAAATTTATTCGTCCATTTCATCTTCATAATGTGTGCTACTTCAATTATTATTCAATATATTATAAAAACAATAACTCGTAAATAACAAAAAGTATGATTGAGAACGCCGTTTGTTTGAGCTTCTGTGAAGCAGTTTCACTTTTTGTGCGCCATTTCTTACTCGATCGCCATGTTTTACAATCTTCGCAGCCATTTATAAACATCTAAGCAACTAATTCACTTTTCATGTTAAATATATCTCGATAGGAAATGATTTCTGTAATAGTGCATTCAATTTGTGCAAATTTTCAATAAGTTTGTCATTTACATTTATTAAACGTGTAAAAAATCTACGCTGTGCAACCGCACAAGTTACTTTGTATTCATTCATAATGGTAGCGACTAAAAAAAATGAACGTTTCAAAAATAAAATGCCTCCCAACCTATTTTTGTAACATAAATGACTTTTTGTAATACCAAAACAAAAGGTATAAACATTTTTATTGATGTTAAAGAATGATATTAAAGATACTCCGGTATGTTTAACTCACCCTTTTATAAATAAAAAATCTAACTCAATGAATCTCTGTTTATTATTTTAATCTGGAGTGAAATTTAACTTTATTCTTAACTTTAGAAATTATAAAACCTTATTTGCACGTGAAAAGGAACGGAAAAAATTAAACAGCATGCGGAAATATTCAGAAACTTTTCCTGTATTAAAACAAGATGAATTATCTAGAAATAACTTTTAGTACAACAACATTAATCTTTTCAACAAGATAAGGGAAGAAAAATGAACTGCTGCTTTCATTTTTTTGTGTTTTTTTAAAGACCTTTATTTCTTATTATTAAAGATATTTAAGTCAGTATTGCTACAATATCTTTAAGAAATTTCAAATCAAATAGGTTGGTTAAAATATGTTTTGACCATCAAAAAATTATACAAATAATTTCATATTTATTTTCCTTTTGTAGTATTGGGTATGCTGAAAACATACTAGCAGATTTCTAAATGTTGACCATCGGAGATGTCCAATTTTAAAGATGACGCCCAAAATGGAAGTGAAATACCTAACTCCAAAATGTTTTATCCTATATAAGTACAGTTGGTATCTATTCTTATGTTTTCAGTGCCCCCGAATGCAATTATCTCGTCTAAATTATAAAAATATTTTGTTTGTCTTTAGTAGGCCAATATGCAGTCCAAAATGGCCTTGAAATATTTAACTGGCACATTTTTCATCTTGCAAAAAAAAAAAAATTGTGTACTCGCATGTTTTGGGGGTTACAGAATACATTTATCTCATCTAATTTTTAAAAATAATTTATTTATCCTCAAAAGTTTCGATTTTTAAAATGGCGTGAAATAGATCCGTGCTATTTAAATAAGTACCGAAATAGATATTAACTCCTAAAGTTTTCATCATACAAGGCAACGTTGCTCTCTACTATTGCATTTTAAAAGTCACAAAATGCATTTATTACATATAAATTATGAAAATAAATTTTTCATCCTTAGTTTACCAAAGATTTATATCTCGTTCAACTGCACTATTATGTTAGCCAGGTGATTCTGCAATTAAAATGTAGATTAAGACTTTCTAGTGCTACCGTTATATTACTCATAAATGGTATATACTGATTGTGCAATAGCTTTCACCCCCATTTGCTCTCATTCATGTATCGGTCTTTTCCAGTCGAAACCATGATTTGAACAAATTCTCTAAAGTTGTGGTATTTTGTAGAGGCCTGGGTAGACAAAAGAAGCTCAGGACTGACAAATGACGTGGTAGAGATATAAATTTTTACTAAAGAGTTTGTATTTCAAAGAAATAAGTTTAAAATAACAAACGGCCCCGATATATGATTGCCATTACCATTACTCCTGCCATTACCCATCTAAATAGATTTTTTTTTTATGCTGGAGCAGAAACACATTTACGCAGTTCTGAATTGTTTCTTCGCTACTAATATGTATTTTGAATGCTGATTTTTTACCGATGCTAATTTTGTGCGTAGTGGATTTACATACTGTGTAAGAATGAATTAACACCAGTTAAGAACACACATTACTATTGACAACTCGATTAATTTAACTGATATAATGTGCCTTATGAAATGTGAACTTATCCGAACAAAAATATAAGCCTTATTATTTTGCTGTACATATTACAAACGCACGATCATACTTCTTACCCTAGTCGTTGGATCTTGCTCTTACGACGTTACAGAGACAATGACAATGTTCACACCTCCACACTTTTAAGTACTAAGAACACTACTGCCTGTTTCGCACAAATTTTCAACTACTTTATGAATAAGTTCCTTAATATTGCAGAGACTTATTGGAAATAATATCATCTTTTCTTCCGAGAAAATCTCTAACTGCATTGAAGCTGATGTTCAAGTGGGTAATTTGCCTGCTTGCACACTCTTTGCATCGCCGATACGTAATATCCTTCATGGCGTTACCAACTTCTAAATTGTCAAATATAACACTTGCTTTCCTATGATGTTTTATGATACAATTCTACGTTTTAACTTGTATGGAAACATAACTGTCGTTATTTTCTATTACAAGCAGTGCCTGATTACCGACGGGGCACACTTCCACCAGTAAAATTTAATAGAAATTTTCATCATATTAAAACGCCCAAGTCATGCAAAATTACTGCCATGAATAAGGAAAAAAATTCTATTATTTCTTACTGGTGGAAGTGTGCCCCGTTGGTAATCAGGCCCAGATTACAAGTGATGATAAAGGAAAATTCAATCTAACACATAAATTTCTGTTGATGGGAATGAATATATGTTGATATTTTTTGGATTCTTTGAAATTAGACTCATTAATTACATGAGCCAGTTAAGGGTAACTTTTGCCACTTTCTTAGTTTAGTCACTTTTTACTACAGATGTTTTTGGCTTGAAACAATGATGCTGGAATCAATGGAAACAATGATGATGGATCCTCTTTTTGACATAAAGGTAAATTGTTGCTAAAGATAAAAGGCTTACACCTCCACCTATTGGCAAATAACGTAGTTTGCATTCCCATCTCGAAAACGTACAAAATGCGATAAAGCAGTTAATTACAAAGTTGCAGAGTGTCTTCCATTGAGTAGTAGATGATATCTTACATGTAAAAATAACTTTATTTGAAGGTCTGAAATGTATTTTTTAACCAATCGTGAACATCAACACAGCATTAATTTTATGCAGATATTTTGACACCATGAGAAAGACATACAATTATTAATCAAATAACACAGATAAGCTAGGTATAGTTAATTTTCATAATGCAATCAAGTTAAGTATGCGTATTGTGCAACCATCGGAATCGACACACAATGCATAACCCATTGTTGCTAATGGTGGACATATTGAGCATACTTAACATATTTAACTTGGTGAACTGTACCTTGCTTACATATATTGATTTTTTTAATAAATGTACGTGTACCTTATAATGCCATACTTCTTCATGAAATTAAGGGTGTATTTCATCTCGTTGATTGGATATAAACAAATTACCCTCCAGGGGTTCTAGAAAAGTAACTTCGATATGAAAGACATAACTTCATATTAACTTAAAGACGCTCTACAACTTTATTTTTGACTTTTTATTTTTCATTTTTCTATATTTGAGATAGAAACGCGAAATACGCCATTTGCTTGTAGATGGCTCTGTAGCCGGTCATATCGCGCAGCGCATAACCGCTTTACTTAGTACTTGTACCTAGACACTATGTTTATGAGTATAGCTATCGTCGTTCTGACGTTAATGAGGGTGGACAGGACTTTAGTGTGTACCCTGTATATGTATGTATGTGTTGTGTTTAGAAGAGACTGCAGATTGCAGGATTTGTGTAGAACGTTTGTTCGAATAAAATAATCAATATGCACAGTAAATTAAAATGTAATAGAAGATAAACACACCACAAAAAAATACAGACCACAATACTATTGCATGAAATAGCCAACTGCAAAAGCAAAACATTTTTGTATATTGTATGATATAAGAATATAATTTGTGCGCTCGTCAGAGCTCGGAACTAGCCTAAACGTGGTTGAAAGCAGCACAGTCAGATAAGCATAAGTTCATATTGCAACAAAGTTATTTTACATCTTCTACATGTATTGTAGGATCCTAAAAACATAAGGTCTAAATTTACTTTTCTTGAATGAAAACTGTGGGCGTTAGGTATTCGACTGCCTTCTTTGACGCCACGTTGAAAATTGGTACTATTAAAGATAAATAAACTAATTTTATAATTTAGATGTGATAAATCTATACTGTGTTTTTAAAAAACCTGAGTGCAAACAACAGATTTACTTTTATAGGATGAAATCTGTAGGAGGAGTTATTTATTTCACGTGCCATTTTTGGCGCCATTTTGAAAATTCGTTCTTTGTCAGCAAACTATAGTTTGTTTTTAAGTACACCTGGTTCTGCAAATAAATAAATAAAATAAATAACCGTTGGAAAACCTTTTGTAGCAATATTTTGAGGTTAAGGAGGTTTTTCTTTTTATCTCTGGAGTCGATGAAAATATTGTACACATTTAAAGACAGCCCTTAAAAATTATTACATAAGCAGTATTGTTACATGAGAATAAGTATTGCAATATTTTGTTCAAGTTAGATATCATATATTATTCCATAAATATGATATGATGAATTTCATATACATTGTTACTTACATGCTGATTAAATTAAACAGTTGATGTAAAATAAACAATAATGATTTATTCCTCAATACAATAAAAAAAAAACTATATTTATTATTTTTAAACATAAAGTTATTTAATTTTATTAATGAAATTAAATTAACCTATTTCCATTTAACCTAATGTTTCATCATTCGAATTTCTCGTTTTTGCTTTTTGATTATTTGAGTGATATGTGCTTGACCTTTACATTGTAAATTATACATTATATGTAAAAAGTAAAGAAAATAATATAAATATTCAAATATTCAAACTTTTAACTTGATAAATGTTTGTTTAAATATGTATAGTTTTCCTCGAGAGAAATTTGACTGTAGTTTTAATATAAAAATTTATAAAAGCTTATATGTGGAAAGTAGTAGAAAGAATTAATTTAAATAGCCTACTAAAGTATTTAAAAACTTTCATCTTACATACTTTCATAAAAAGTAAAAGAAAATAAGATGAATTATCCAACAGTAACTTTTTGTACAAGAACATAAATCTTTTAAACAAGATAGGCGAAGAAAAATGAAATACTGCTTTAATATTTTTTCACTTTTTCTAGCTTTGGGTTTATTATTTTTAAGGATATTTAAACAGTTTAGCTTTAATATATTTTAGAAACTTTTAATTAAATGCTGCATCTATTTAAATAACACACCTTAAAAATAAATACATAAGCATTATTATTACACTAGAAGAATAATTTGTTGAAGTTAGTTATACTAATTATAATAATTTGTTGAAGTTAGTTACACTAATTATAATCATTTGTTGAAGTTGTTCATAAATATGGTATTATAAATTTAACATACATTCTTACTTACAAGCTGATTAAATTGCACAATTCATGCAATATAAACGATAATGACGTACTCCTCTACACAATACCAAAACCATGTTTGTTGGCTTTAAAAATAAAATTATTGATTTTTTGTAAATTAAATTAATTTAACTCACTTTAAATGAATATAATATTTCATGATTGGGATTTTGCTACATTTTCTTTTGAGCGATAAATGTTTAGCCTTTGTCTTTTAAATGATACATAAAATATATCGGAAAAATATATATCTATAAATAAATAATTCTCAAATAATCTTTTAACTCAATAAATGTTTGTTTAAAGATGTATAGTGTTTCTCGGGTTATATTTAACGATATTTTTAATATGAAAAAATATTACGTGGGAAGCAGTAGAAAGAATCAATTTAAATAGCATGCAAAAATATTCAAAAAATATTTTTTTTTTCATATTTTACTAAAAATAAAAAAATAAAACAAGATGAATTATCCGACAATAACTTTTAGTACACGAACATAAATCTTTTCAACATGATAAGAGAAGAAAAATGAATTGCTGTATCCATTTTGTCTACTTTTTGTAGATTTATATTTATTATTCGTAAAGATATTTAAGACAGTTTAGATTTAATATCTTATAGAAATTTTAAATTATATGCTGCATTCTTTTAAGGTCATACACAAAAATCAATACGTAAGCAGTATTTCTAAACGAGGAAAATATTCAAGGTACTTAGTTCAAGTTAATTAAAATAATTATTATATATTATTCAAATATATGTATATGCTTTAATGTATATGCTTTCTACATACAAAACTCATCTATTTTTGAAATATTATAAAATGCCAATTTTAGTAATTTGTAACTTAATAAAACATTGAAATGAAATATTTTTTATTTAAAATATCCTGCTCCGTTTACACATTCAATGTTTTTTATGCAGTTTTGGTTTAATAGGATTTTAAAAGTTTCAATTATATGCGGTATTCATATAAATACAGTGTGATGAGTTGACATGAATCAACTCCTCCCTTACTTGTGGAAAAAGGATAATCTCTCTGGAAGAAAATAATCTGACAGACTGATCTCTATTGAGAAAAATTCTATCAAAAGGGTGAATTTCAATTTCACTTTAAGATAAGCAAGGCTGCAATGCAGGCTTTGTGTTGAAAGATGTGTTATCTGAAAAGGGTGGATAAGAAATGTGAAAGGCATTCTTTGGATACAAAGGATCTAGCCCATATGAGGTGAAAATTCTAACTGGATAAGTATGGGATTAAAATACCTGTCACTCATAGGAGACTAGATGGCGTTTCTTATCCTTAGGGAGAAAATACCAGTTTTGCCGTAGAGGAAGGAATGCTGGGAGATATATGAAAGACGGGACTTGGATGTTGAACAAGCGAGAGTGAGGTTGTCTTTGGAGTGATCGTCAGATTCGTTTTTTTTCTGACCTTGTAACTGTACAGCGTGGATATGATTATCCTATTTTTTTCATTTTTCATTTTATTTTTTTTATGTTAATTTAAAATAAAGTTTTTTTCGTTTCAAACGATAAATGGATTTCATTAATTGTATATACAGGTGTTCACGCTACCACAACAGCAATGAAAATTCAATCCATATTTTTTTATTTGAAGGTAATAATTCTTACTTAAAATGAATTATTTGACTTGCCTAAAAAAATAAAGTATGAATTTAGTTTTTACTATTACTTTCTTAAAACAAAAAACAAGCAAATTTAAAAACTCAGGGAAAAATAAAAATTCTGCTATTTATTACAGGCATCGTAAATGTTTAATAAATAAATATATTTTTAAAAAAATCCCTGACGGCTCGGCCTACAGGCACAGGTAGATTTCGAAGACGCAGAACGTGGGGTGCCTGTTTGTCGGGAATTGCGGAAGAAATGACCTTTTTGCGATGATGCTGCAGTTGGAACCGTCTACTTCGAAACGAAACTTGTTTGCAGGCGGAGCCAGCAAGGATTTTTTTTTTTTTTTTTTTCTATAAGAGTTGGATAAGAGAATATTAGGAGGATAAGGATTAGAGAATATTAAGAGGATTTATAATATATTTAAGCGGATTTGAAATATTGGGAATTGACGAAGTTATGAATTTTTTTCTTCTAAAACCCCCCTTCCCTCCCCCTCTTAAGGCAATTTTTAATTATATCAAAAATCTGTCATACATAAGTTTTTGGCCCTGTTCCTAGAAGTAATAATAACTTCAAACGGATTCGATACGTATCATAATTAAGAAATTATGGGTTTTTTTTCTGTTTTCACAAAAGCCCCCCCCCCCCTGGTTTGATTTTGCCCATTAACGAACTTGACCGAGATTTTATGTCCCTTGATTTTATGTATCAGTTTCGAAAAGATGCGGGAGTTGGAACCGCCTACTTCGAAAAATAACTTGTTTGCAGGCGGTGCCGGCAGGGATTTTTTTTGTTTTTAATTTTTTTGCTATAACGGTTGGTCCTATAAAAAACTTGTCAATATAAAAGTTTTAGATAATACTAAGAGGATTAATAATAAATTTACGCGGATTTGATATCTTGTGAATTGACGAAGCTATGATTTTTTTTCTCCTAAAACCCCCCTTTCCCCCCCCTTGGGTCCATTTTTAATTATATCAAAAATCTGTCATACATACATTTTCGGCCCTTTTCCTAGAAGTAATAATAACTTTAAACGGATTCGATACGTATAATAATAAAGAAATTATGAGGATTTTTCTGTTTTCACAAAAAGCCCCCCCATTTCCCCCCCCCTTGGTTCGATTTTGCCCATTAACGAACTTGACCGAGATTTTATGACCCTTGATTTTATGTATCAGTTTGGGAGAGATTTATGCAGAATTTTTCCAGTTATCGTGGTCAGAAAAAAGTGACATAGATAGATAGATAGATAGATAGATAGATAGATAGATAAACTTTTGAACTGGGGGTGGTTTTGGGTTCTGGGAGTCATGATCGGCGTAGATCTGCGAAAATTTTTCAAAATTTCCAACTTAGGTGAGAATGTAATAGGTAGTATTTCTTACGAAATCTACCTAAAAGAGTCATAAAATTTAATATCATTTGTTAATACTAGATTAAAAAACAACATTTAATTCTCAAAATTTTAGATTACAAGGTTTTAAATTTGAAGGTTAATTGAAATATTCTTATTTCTAGCGAAACCTATTTTCTGTTTGTTTTGAATTTTTAACTACAGATGTCCATCCGGCTTACTCAGAATTGTATGTTGATTTGATTTTTTTTTTGAGGTAGAAACGCCAGTCTTATTATAAATCTGAAAAAAAGTATAGTCTCATCACACTTATTCTAAGATCGCTATTTTGACGAGAAATATATTTTTCTGAGAAATTTTTAATTAATCTTATCACGTTCAATTGAATGTATGTAATGCTATTATATCCAAAATGTTAAAAGAATGTTGAAATCACAGTTTAAAAATCATCATAGGTATAATATAATGTCAACGCTCAAACAAGCCTCAAACACAAGCAATTTAATGAGTGTTATCGAAAGCTTAAGTGTGTTCCTGTAAACTCACTTTAAAGATTACATACTTGCTTAACCAATTAATCGAAGATATTTGCAAGATCAACACACTGTCCCAATTAAGTTCAAATGAGTTCACTATTTCCGTTGTGATTGTGATGACATATTGTGCAAATGTTTTGCTTTTGTGTGTCTCTGTAAACGAACTGAAACAGTTACATGCATAATTAATAAACTCATTTAAAATATTTTCAAGATCAATAAACTGTACAAATTAGGTTCGAACTGGTTCCGTATTTCAGATTTTTATGTGAAGGCAATTTTGCTTGTTTTGCTTTTGTGACCCCTAAAAATGAACTGTAAGAGCTACAAACCCGATAAAGAACTGATCTAGTGTACAGTGAATACAGTCTCTCAATTAGTTTGGAATCGGTTCTCGATTTTCTCTATTTCAGACGTTATTGTGACGACGGGCATTTATTTTTACATTTTTGCGTTTGTATCTTACTGTAAACCTGTAAATGAACTATAAGATTTAACGAACTCATCCAAGGTGCTTACAAGATCAATACACTGTCCCAACTAAGTTAGAATTCTTTCAGTATTTAGGGCGTAATCGTAATGACAGGCTTTGCGGTATGTATATATGTATATATATATATATATATATATACACACACATATATATATCTATATATATACGACTCAAGTAAGATGGAATGACGAAATCAGAAAAGTGGCCGGTGTTAATTAGATGACTAAAGCACTATACAGGAAACAATGGAAAAATCTGGGAGATACCTACATCCAGCAGTGAACTGAAAACGGTTATTGATGGTGATGATATAGATGTGGATATAGGTAGATTGATGATAGATTGATAGGTAAATAGATAGACAGATAGATGCATCAATTGACTGATAGGTAGATTGAGAAAAAGATACATAAAGGAAATGATTGCAATAGGGCGATTTCTAAAGAAATCCACCTAAAAATGTGTTGTACAATTTCTATTAATCAATCAAAATGAAGAATCTCAACACAGACACACAAATATTCTTAATTAGTCTTGTTTAAACATAGCTGGAGAATAATTTGGCTTTCGTTAATTGTAAGCTATTATAATGAATCCGTATATATTTAATAAATGAAATGCATTTATTCTTATCATATGTTTTAGAATAAAAGAACTGAAATAGTTACATGCTTTACGCGAAGAATTCTCGTTACTCTTAAGCAAACCATTTTATTCTTATACTCGGAGTCATTATTTGAAATCATTTTGAATGCACACTACTTGTAATTATATTCTATTCGTTTTGTATATTTTACCTGAATGATCTAGTTCAATTGAATGTTTTGAATGAAATAACTATTTGCTTTCATGTAATTGTTATTTTTGATATCAATTAATTGTACAACTTTAATTAATCAAACGAGACAGAGAGAATCTCAACACAAAAAAATTTTAATTATTTGGGTTTGATATTAGCTTTATAAAAATATAGGTTTCGTTAATTACAAACTATTATAATCAATTCTGTGCTTTTAACAAATGAAATTCATTTCAGAATTACTGCATGTTTGACGATAAAAGAATTTTAATAATTAACGTGCTAAACAAAAGATTTTCGATTTTCTGAAGCATAATATTCTTTCTTGTACTTTGAATCATTATTTGAAATCAGTCTCTCTCTCCACTAATTGTAATTATTTCTTTTAGTATATTTTTCTGGAATGATTTTTTAAATCAAAAAGTACATGAATATTTATTTCACTTCTTTTTAATTGTTATGATTATTAATAATTGTCCAAATCATCCATGAATGTAAACTTTTCAATTTTCTGATGTTATCGATATCGTAAAGAAATTATCTTTAACCTCACGAATTAAATGAATTCATGTGTAATACATAATTAAAAAACACCTAAATCAGTAATTTGCAAACATTACTGTTACAAACCAACCAATACATATCTATTAAGGCTTCTGAATAATCTATCCTTATTTTGAGTAATATATTCTATGAAAAACGTCAATTTTCATAAAAAATACATATATACGAAAATTGTAATATTTATTTTTAATGGAAATAATCACATTATTATTAATAATGCGATTGAATAATTAAATACATATTATACTAAGTATGAAAAAATACGTTTCTCAATAATTCTGAAATACAAACATATGTTTTAAAAATCAGCAACATTTGTAACTTTTTTGTGCTAATGAGGCTGTATATGTCAGGGTTCAAACTTGTTAACACTCTCGTGCTAGACAACCTCAAATGATGTTGTATTAAAAAACGATCCAAAGCGATTTGTTTTATTCCTGTATAACATATTAAGTTCATATAAAGCTTAATAGAAATTGTGACACACAATAATAGAAAACTGAGCATTTATATATATATATATATATAAATTTAGTTGAGCCTTTGACAATTTGTTACAGTCCTGCACGAGAAAAGATTTTCGCAAATAATTTCTGCTCATGAATAAAACAAAACATTAACCAAAAACGTTTTTTTTTGCATTATCCTTCGTGGTAGGGTGCATAAAATTGAAATTCTCTCAAAGAATGCTTTAATAACTAATATAACATCATCAACAACAACAAAAATCGTTTTTAATCCACCGCTGGATGTAGGTCTCCCACAGATTTTTTTATTGTTTCCTGTAAAGCGATTTAGTCATCCAATTAACACCAGCCACTTTTCTGATTTCGTAGTCAGTAGACTAAATCGCTTTACGCAATTAACACTGGAAAAATCGCAATTAACACTGGCCACTTTTCTGATTTCATCACTCCATTTTACGTGAGGTCGTCTTCTTAGTCGTTTTACATCTCTGGCATACCACTGTAGGGTAATTGTTCTCCATCTATTGTCTTGTCCTCTTGCAATATGCTCAGAACTATTTCTATTTTAGCCGTTTAATTCTCTCGATGATATCAAAACTTTCATCTGACTTCTTGTCCAGATTATTCTGTTTCTGTCGCTTCTAGTTATGTCTGGCATACATTTTTCCATACTTCGCTGTGTTGTTTGAAATATTTGTACCATCCGTTTTGTTAGCGTACATTTTTCTGTTCCATAAGTTAAGCAAAACACATTGGTTAAACACCGTTCTTTTCAAAGAAAGAGACATGTTACTCTTCAGAATAATATTGTTCTTCCCAAAAGCACTCTATCCATTTCTTATCTGCTATTGATTTCATTCATGATACTGTTGTCCGATGATATTTCTTATCCTCCAAGGTACACATAACTTTGCACTTCTTTAATCTCAGTGTTGTTGTAGACGAATTTCTTTTTTGATGCAAATGAATTGAACATCACTTTAGACTTTTCCTAATTTATTTTTAATCCCACATTAATGCTAGCTTCTGCCAAAATAACTGATATATAACACTAGCAGGCTTCTCCCGCTACGCTTGTTGTTGTCGCTAAAGCAAACTTGAATCAAACTAAATATATCCGCAAATTTGACATTGTGTTTTAAATCAGTATGGACACAGAATGTGCTTCCGCATTGCTTAAAACCATACGAACGCCTTGGCCAATTATATTTTCTAATGTGTCAGACACAATTTGGGCTGTTCATTTTAGCTGATCATTTACCGTGGTAAAGTACGATAAAACTATATGGAAGACAATAAAACCTGTCAAATTATTAAACAATTCAGGTTTCATTGAAATCCGCCCGGAACGTTTTAAAAAGAAAATATTTCATACTCGGGTTTACCTGATTATAGAACTTTCCTTCCTACTTCTGTAACTAAGCAACGTAGAAAAATGCGTTATATACTAAAATCTTCCTTGAAACATTATCTAACTAACAGTGCATGCCTCACCAAGATCAGCAAAATCCTTTTAAAAACGCCAATCCCTTATTATCAGGTTTAGCTGATTATAGAACTTTTTCCTATAGCTTTATAACTAAGCACCTTATATTGATGTGTTACATACTAAAATCTTTCCTGACACATTATCTAACATCAAAATCTATTCAGCATATCTTAAGTTATAAGCAGACGGAACGAAATTCCCATTTGCATTTTATATATATAGTATATATATATTTGTTGTTGGTGTTTCGGTGGTGATTTTGTCATGAAGTCTCTCTAACATAAAAGTTGTTAAAATCGTACTTAAAACAAAAACGTTATACTATTTTTTTCTTATTTATATTTAATTTTATACATTTAACTTAAAAAATATTTCATTTTTGTAGTTTCACTGCCAGTTCGCACATTTTAGCTCATTTGACATACTTCAGCTCAGTTTGCATATTTCGTAGTTTGGCACATATTTAATTCCATTTCGTTGTAACACGCATACAGTTGTAACCATAAGAATATTAGGCAATTTATCTCCTGCTCACGAAAAACGGAAAATATCTTAAGAGCTTACGCTAGTCATCCGAAGAAACTCGAACGCTAATGGTAAGTCTAAGGGAAAGCTCTTGACAGATTTATCGATCGCATTTTATATTTTTAAATGACTTTTTTGGCATAGGTTAGCTGAGGTAGATCTCTAACGTTGTTAGTTTTTACTTTTTCGATTTTGATTCCAGTTTTTTTTATAAGGGGACATTTCCAATTTTGGAAGCGGTTGAAACCGGTTCTAAAAGTGAAAGTATTATTATTTTTAAAAACTGGAACAAAAATCGAAAAAGTAAAAACTAACAACGTTATAGATTGACTTCAGCTATCCTATGCTAAAAAAGTCATTTAAGGGGACACAGTGGACATTCAAAATCATGAAATGTGACTGAAAAATTTATTTTTTTGTATTTGAAGAATTATGAAACTAGATGCTCAAATTTATCTGATGCAAAAATAATTTTTCAATTCTGAGGCTTCTTTGCACAGATATGATCTTTTATTTTTGTTAAAACTGTACATATTTATACAGATTTTTCAATTAAAATGCTGTTTTATCAAAAGTGAAAATTTTGTACATTTCTCACTTTTGAAACGTTTCATGCGCATTCCTAATTATCAGATTCTTTTGAAATTTACTCTGTATATCCTCTATATATTAATGAATAAATGTTAGCAGAAAAAAAGTATCTCAGGAGTATTTTAATGTTCAAATATGTGCGCATCTGAAAAAAAAAAAGCTATTTTTTTAGAAAAAAACAAGGTATAATTATGAAAATATTTTTTTCTGATTATACATTCAGCAAACATTGACAATTCATGCCAACTTCCATTCTAATACATAAAAAGTACCTCATAAATAAATATTGTCTTATTTTATGCAAAAGAAATGCGCATGGGGCATTTTAAATTACGATATTTTTTTGTTAATTTTAAATTTAAAAATTTGAATAATTTAAAAACTTTTTTATTATTTTAACACCAAATTTTGAATATGACTATTGGAGATTGTCATTAACTAGTCGGCCAATTTTCAAATGAATCCATTCAAAATTCTAGGATTTGGTTTTTAATGTCCACTGTCCCCTAAAAAATATTATAATGAAAGCGAGAAATCTGTCAAGAACCTTACCATAGACTTAACATTAGCTTGAGTGTTTCTTCCCGTGACTAGTGTAGGCTCTCAGCTGTAATCTAATAACTTATAATTAAGTTTTAAAGTATCAAACTGTCACCATAGAAGTTGAGACGATGGACTCACGTCTACACGATATACATATATTTCACAGTGGTTGTCATAAAAACCTCTAACGCAAGGCCTTCAAATATGTATAAATTATCGAAAAAACAAATATGATTGTAATTTTAGCAATGTATTTTAGTGAGAAGGAGGCGATTTCATAATATTTATGGGGGTTAAGAGCCAAAATATGTAGAAAAATAACTTGCTAATATTTATGATTCAAAATGAAAGCACATTTTTTAAAGAATTTTTATTCATAATAGATTCTAAGAATACACATTCCATAAAAAGGCGCGAAATAAACCTCTAAATGGTACAAGAGAGTATTATCATAGTACACGAGTACATTGAACAGCTCAGATTCAGATTAATTATAGTTTATATATATTTTTTTTTATAGTTTACAGATATTAGTACTCTCTAAATATTAAGTGAATGCAGAAATGCTTTTTAAAAAATCTTAACACCTTCAGAACTAAAATACATTTGTCGAAGTTTTGTTTTTCCAAGTGAACGTTAGAATAGAAAGCTATTCTGCCATCTACTACTGTGTTTCACAATTATTATTTTTCACTTATGCAAAAGTTATATACAGTGTGTCTACGTATAACCTGACCTACTTTTATTTTCGCAACCGTTGGTCCTAGATGCATACTTCCAATTACAAAAATTGTTTAAATAAGATAAAGAATTATTTTTAAAGCGATTTGGGTCAAGGAAAACATTCATTAAAAATTACGAAATTTAAATTTTTATACGGTCCCCGGTCCTATAAGTGATATTTAGTAAAAATTTACTGTGACCAGGGGTCGGAAAAACTATTTTTTTTATTGTAGCGAACTACAACTACAACTACTTTAAAGAAAATGTAGTTAACTAAAACTACAACTACGTTATAGAAAATGTAGTTAACTACAACTACAACTACTTGTTTAGAAAAGTAGCGACTACAAACTACTTTTCAAAAGTAGTCACTACTTCGCTACTTTCAGATTTTGTCGAAGGGTTCCATTTACGTTAGAAATTGAAGAACTGGATTAAATAATAAAGTGCCAGGATATAATTAAATAAATGCGACATAACCGAGGGGATTAAAAAATTAAGAACGATAACATACAAGGAAATGTTTTGTATTTGTCTCCAAGATGTTAGTTTATACACACATTAGAAATTTCGTAGCAAAATTAAGAGATATATTACAATCAGAAAAAATACAGAGACAACTCTAAATGCAAACAATAAATAAATCGGTAAATAAAGCAATTCCGAATAATAAGAAACGTAGCGTTAAAACAGGAAGACCTAGTTACGAGTAAAAAGACAAGTGTTGCCAGCAAGAAAATTAATTCCTTTGGTGGGTTAGTGCTTGATTTTAGCAGCAAGTGTCAATGGTAAAAATCTATGACTTCATTCATTGCGTTGTTATACACTGCAGACGAGATTCGAAAATTGGTCAGCAGAATAAATTTTTCACAAAAGAAGCATGTTTCGGTCACGTGATTTTCAGGAAACTACACATTTTCCCTGAAGTATTGATAAAAGTAGCGTAGGTTCTCGCTACAAACTACTGATTTTTTGTATCGCGCTACTCGTTACACTACATTGTTCAAAACGTAGCGCGCTACACTACAAACTACTATAAAAAGTAGCGACTACTGTAGTTCGCTACTTGTAGCGCGCTACTTCCGAACCGTGTGAAACTAACAAGTAAGACAAAAAAAGTCCCATTCATCTAACATTAAAATTGACCGAGTTGTAAAAACTTTAAAATGCTTTGAAATGCTTTGAAATGCATGACTTATACCACTTTTTTGCATCTCAAAACAGATGATTTCGGCCATGCTTTCAGGGATCGTATATAAAGTACTTAAACTTATTTCAAGTTATCTGCGCTTTGAAAGAAATCGTACGACTATTACGATTGAGTTGACTTTTATTAGTTAAGCTTCAGATTAGTTAAAATAATTATATTTTAACTAATGTTTTATTTTGTAAGGATTTGAGGCTATGATTTCTTTTAACAAAAATTATGTTATTTTCATAAGGTTTTATTTAATTTGCAATGATCATTTTTCCAGTTTAAAATATGTACTCGAACTTTAACTCACTTTCAAATGTCCGATCGAAGTTAAATTTTACATACTGACTTAAATCCAATGACAATGTAATATTATTATGATTTTCGACGCTTACCATCTTATACATACTTATATTAGAGGATAACACAAAAACATTCGGATAGATTACCGTCAACAATTTTAAAAAAGAGTTTTAGATTAAATAACATAAACCTGCGATGATTGTGTTTTTTAACTTTTATAATTACGTTTTATGTATTTTTTAACGCTGAATAAAAAAAATATATATATATCTTCACTTTTAACCATCATGTCAGGATTTTTCGCAAATCGTAAATTTCAAGGTTAAAAAATAGCGAATAATCTGATACTGTAAAATAGATGTAAGACTTTTTTTTCTGTTTAATTTTATTTAATTCAATAATTAGTTCAAATTTTGGGCTTATACTGGGTTTCTTACAGCTAAACAGTTCAGGGGTCTGATGAGGTTGGGAGATCAATTTTAACTTTCAGCTTTTTAACTTTGAAATTTGCGATTTAAGAAAAATCCTGACCTGATGGTTTAAAATGAAGGTCATTTTCGGATTCAGTGCTAAAAAATACATAAAAATAAATTTTCAAAAGCTAAAAAACATGGCACAACTCAAAATTTGAAAGTCAGAGTAATCTAACAGCATTTGAAAATCTGTATCATTTTGTAAATTGTCAAAATCATTTTGTCATTTGGTACAAATTGTATATTTTGCATTAATATGTCAGAATGATCATAGATTTCACATTTATATTATATTGCAAAGTTAATTTTGCTTTCAACTGTTTTTTTTATCTATCTGACGATTATTATATTTATATTACATTATTTATACTAAATTTGTGAATTAATCCTATTTCGTTGCAAAAATATACTCCAACTTTAAACAGCTATTACTCGGTCAATTTTAATGTTAGATGAATGAGACTTTTTTTGCTTTATTTGTTAGTGTCACAGTAAATTTTTACTGAATATCACTTATAGGACCAGGGGACAGTATAAAAATTTAAACTTCGTAATTTTTTAATAAATGTTTTTCTTGGCCCAAATCGCTTTAAAAATAATTATTTACCTTATTTAAACCATTTTTATAATTGGAAGTATGCAACAAGGACCAGCGGTTGCGAAAATAAAGGTCGGTCAGGTTACACGTGGACACCTTTATATCATATATATTATACTCATCATAGTATAATAAACGAATAAAGCAAAGAATGCACAGTTATGTGTAGTTTCTTTTCCCAATACACAGGGATACTGATGAGATTATGATGCATAAGGGAGTTAAGAATAAACTAATAAACAAGTATACGGATAAATAACATCACAGGGCTCACAAATAGTCCGATTTTTGAATACCCAGTGGCTGAGAGGTTTTGCTCACGAAGCTGGTAGACGGGAGGTGCTGGGTTCGATCCCAATCGCGCACGTCGGCCTAATCGTTCGGAGTTTTCGTGGTTTTCTTCGAGCCGTGGATTTATCCATGCGTAAATACGGGTTAGGTTCCCTTAGAAAGACCCCCACGAAGGGCACTCCCCCGGGCCTATATCCCAAGTGTAGATAATTGGCCGTCAATAATCAAACCAACCCAACCCGATTTTTGAATACAAGTATTTCCTTAAAAAAAATTTTGTTGCATATTCGTAAAACATTTGAAATATAAATGATCTTCTTGATAGGTATTTATAATATTTGAAAAAAAAAATTAAAGAATATTTTTATTTGAAAAAAAGTGCTATTTAAAAACGGATTTTTCACAGCACTGGTATCAATATTAATCATTATAAGAAATTTTGAAGTAAAAATTCTATCGAGTTTTGTTATTAGCCGCCATTACCTACAACGTTCAGGAACTTTAGGATGTTGATTATCAATTATAAAGTGAAGCAATTAATTTTTTTACTAGTATGTACAATTTGATTATGTTAATACTTTATGTATGTCTAATTTTTAAATTTTAATTAGCTTTTGTAATGAATTATTATTATTTTTTAAAGTGTGATATATTATCTTAGAATTGACTTTACATTCATATAAATCACAAACTGCCAAATAATGTTCATCCGTCACGTACATAACTAGAAATAAGTCAAACTATATTTTTATTTCTTTCTGTATACAAATATCATTTATTTGCTGTACACTCATCATTTTTATTTGACAGTTTGCTTGATCCAAGATAATGCTAACTATTTGTATCTCTTCCATAAGCAATAAATGGGTTATTTGCTTCATTCGTGATATACTGCAATTATATTAGAGTGGAAAATTATTGTTTATCTCTTATAAATGTTATTACAAGCTTTCTGTATATTTAAAAATGTAATTCTATTCTGTTTTTTACATTTGCTTTATCATGATAAATATTATAACATTATGGAATTTACATATAAAAAAAATGTTTATAACGTAACGTACACTGTTAAAAATTTCATAATAAGTTTAACCAAATTTCTGTGTTTATTACGTTGTCTTTCGATTATACCTGATATTGAAGCAAACATTTGTAAAAATATGTAGCAATATTTTTTCTTCGTTTAGTCTTTATACAGACATCATAACTTTGCACTTTCTTATTCCAACGATAACAATACAATCAAATGTCGATTGAAGTAAAATATTATGCATAATGTCCGGACGTACCAATAAATCTTTCGAGCGTATAATATCTAGCACGTGTGCCAATGGTTCTCCAACAATGTCATGACGCATATTAAAACAGACAAATTTAGTCGAATTGCATTATTTTCATTTAATCTTACAGTATTGCTTTACGATATTTTTTGTTTTGTTAAAAGTCAGACAAATTTATTATTCATTCATTCATTCATTCATTCAATTATTCAGAAGTACCAGTTATTCAGAAATATACCTATTGTTGTTGATTTTTTTCGATGAGAATTTGCGGTATCGAATAATAATACTCATCAAAAACAACTCGTTGTAAATGATCCCGCCAAGCCAAAAACCTAAAACATCAGTCATAAAAAGAAGTGATATCACATAAAAGAAGCAATATAGAAGTGCAAACTTCGAGTCCCGTGTAAAAATCTATCACCACTCATAATGTTTCCAAAGGACTCGGAGTGAGGTACAGTATGTGAAAACTGCTTGGCGACCTATGCCAAACGCTATTCTAACCCTATGCAAACTGCTATGACTCAGCGCATGAATGTACAGTTGGAATTTTGTAATCGCTATTTCAATCAATTCCTGATACGCTAGAATTATATATTTATAAATAAACACAGTTTTTTTTAATCGATGAAAATACTATATTTTAATAGATTTAGAGCTTAAGATCGACGAGCTTTCAGGCGGACAAAATGAACTCGTATTAAATTTTAAAGCAAGACGATAAAACCTTACAGAGATTGAAACAATATAAAATCATTAAAATACATCTCGCTAAGTAAATATACATCGGTTGTAATGTAATTAAGATCTTCTAAGAGACTCTGTAAATGAATTGTACATAGTTCAATGCCGCTTTACAATAGAGAGTTTAAATGAATCGGATGTAGTTGTAACATATTTGAATATCTTGTGTATACAGCCACTTTGACAAAATTTATGCTATTTACTATTGTTTTTCCTCTGTGTTAAGTACAGGAATCAAGTACTTCAACGTAAAAATTCGCTAATTATACAACTATTTAGTCTTATTAAAAAATCTTTTGAGTTACCCTGTAAACGAACAGTAAATTCTACAATTCTGTTTTACAATAGGAAGCTAACTTAGGTCGTTCTTAGTAACATATTTTAACATCATGCACATACGTTCTTTTTAAAAGAGTTAGACCATTTAATATTTATTTGCTTCATCTTAAGTATAGGAATAAATCACTTTAAAGAGGTAGACATAAAAAAACTAATTAATATTTTTACACGAAATATTAATCATTTGAACTACTCATAAAAACAATTCAACAACCCATCGGATAATTACGCAACTCTTTAGCCCTATATGAAAAGGTATTTTGTGAGACCATGTAAACGAACCTTATATGTTACTATTTTTTTATAATAGGAAGTTTACTTGGGTAGACTGTAATAACATATTATAATATGATGTGTATACGACTATTACTAAAAGAATTGGGTCATTTATTATTTTTTTGCTCTATGTTAAGTATAGGAATCAATAACTTTAAACTGATATAAACCAAAAACTAATTAATATTTTTACATAAAACTTACAACGGTCTGAACTACTCATAAAACAGTTCAAATGACGTAAACTGCGTAAAAATCCGACAGTTACACATTGCTGTAGCCCTGTCAACAGTTTTTTGCTCTGTGTTAAGTATAGGAATCAATAACTTTAAACTGATATAAACCAAAAACTAATTAATATTTACATGAAACTTACAAAGGTTTGAACTACTCATAAAAACAATTCAAATGACGTAAGCCGCGTAAAAATCTGATAATTACACATTGCTGTAGCCCTGTCAACAGTTTTTGATCTGAACAAGATTTAAAAATTGCAAAAAAACAGCACTTTTACTGAAAACCTATTCGTCGGATTTTGCTTTACTTTTGATTTCTTAATCACTTGGCACGCCCCATTCCATGGAATCAAGAATTTTGTTTCTATCACAAATAGAACGCTACATATAGATGTGTCAAAAACCCGTTTTGTCCCGTCCCACAGTGTGGTATTTAGTCCCAAAACCTGGCCAAAATTATTTTATACTTCTAAAAGCTACACATCTACGTTTTTACTAGCTCACAGGCTATCAAAGTCTGAGAGCTAATGTTCCCGCTGGTTCTGTATGTACGTACGCATGTATGTACGTACGTATGTATGTATGTATGTACGTATGTATGTACGTAACGCGATAACTCTTGATAGAAATAACCGTTTTGCTTCAAATTTTGTTTATCGGTCCATTGTGATAAGGCGCTTCTCTGATTAGTTTTGGGGGTTAATTGGTTAAGTATAAAGGGGGGGAACGGGGGGGGCTAACTCCCCCTTAATTTAGATAAATGAGTTTATCATGCACAATTATCCGATTTTCTTCCAATATTGTATATATATTCATTGTAATAAACTACTTCTCTAGTTAATTTTGGGGGTTCATTGGTTAAGTATAAAGGGGGGGAACGGGGGGGGGGGGGCTAACTCCCCCTTAATTTAGATAAATGAGTTTTTCAAGCAGAATTATCCGATTTTCTTCCAATTTTGTATATATATATTCATTGTAATAAAGCACTTCTGTAGTTCGTTTTGGGGGTTCATTGGTTAAATATAAAGGGGGGAATGGGGGTATGATCCCCCTTAATATATAGTCGATTTCCTTAATTTTCGAGAGTCAAGAGTATAATATACAATTAGTGTGAAAAGCCTGTGATCTCAATGTCCTCAGTTTAATTGAGCAGTTTTCTTTTTTATTTGAATTGTAGAATGAAAACGGTAAAATAAAGTCTTATTTATAAATGAAAGCATGTATTCATCAGTTTCATCACTATTACTGTCTTTAAGAATATTAACATTTGTAATATCACTTTCTGATAACAGATGTAAAGATAAGGGCTTTCTATTCTAGTTTGTGTTGCATTTCATGCCAGTTATTAGAGGGTCAGAAGTTAAAAGAAGCCTACAGGACATCAATGTACAGGCCATTTGCAAAAACTTTCTTCGGTAGTTTAATTTAAATGACCTATTATGTTTATTGCGAGCTTCTGCAGCCTCTTCAGATAGTTGGCCCTATTGGCAGAATAGATTTTTTTTTTATAAAGTCTGCTCCATGACGAAGTATCTTGTGCATTGTATGGGATATGGGATAAAAACCATATAGCGACACATAGAGTTCAGCCGTGTCTTAGCAAAATTTTTCAAATTATTCTGTATTAATTTTGTATTAGTATTGTTTTCTCCAAATATTGTCTTTGTTTTTATGAGTAGCTACCCGATTTTGTTTGAATTGATTTTTAATCACGGAGAGCTTTTGCTTCATCTCAGCTATCCTTGGATCACCTTCAGAATAATTTCTCAATAATTCTTGCTGCATAAATTGATGATTTCCATCAAGTGTTGACTCATTTGAGCATTGCATGATGGTATATAACTCATTTCGAGTCATAGATCTCAATTCAGAAGGCCCTGTTACCAAAATAAATAAATAAATAAATAGCAGTAATTTATATAAAAAATTGTAGGAACCAACAAAAAAATTCGTTAAAAATAGGGGGGTGGTTTCGGGCGGCTGATTTTTTTATAATTGCCTTGTACACTAAGTATTGTATATTACACAGTAGTTTTCATCGCTTAAATATGTTTAAAAATATAAAAATCCTTTCTAAATATTATAACTAATTATTTATGCCACTATTAACTATACCTAAGTTGTCGACTATATAGACAAAAAATCTGCAGGATATTCATTAGATAAATGTAGTGTGTATAAAGTAAAAACCCAGTTCAGAATAATCCATCACGACAACAACCACTAAATTGTTTATACAATAAACTACAAGAGATTTTAAAACACTAAAATCTGAGCGCATCGTAAAATCACAGGACCACTGGAAGCGAACGGCAACTTCGGACTGATCGCATGGCGCGCTGCGTTGTGCTAGCGCATTGCACGTTTCGCCTTTGGATGCAGTAACTATTAAGCTTTTTGAGGAATAATATACAAGGTAGGAAACCAATTTTTAAAAAAATCATTTTTGGCCATGTTTTGGGACTAAATACCACACTGTGCGTCCGCAAAATATAAACTAGACAGAGTGCAAAAAAAAGAAAAAAATGTAAAATTGTCTGGCATCCATTGGCGGAAATTCCTCTCATTTACGGTTCAATGCATTGCTGTTTCTTATGCTTGGCGAGAGACTCTGTCGCGTTTCTATGATCAATACAAACAATATTATTTTGATAAAAATATACGCGTTTTCAAAAGTAAAGATACAATGCACGGAGGAGAAAAGAAAAGTTTCAATGTACGCGTTGGCATTACTGGCGTTAATCTTGAACCTTGAACTTTCTCTTGTAGTCATTTGCCATGCCTGTGCTAAATCGGGTTCTAGTCGAACGTGTTGACAATGGCTTTACCGATTCAGAATCTCGCCAAAAAGTGTAGTATACTCCGTCTTATGTTATCTTGATGCAAAAAGTGAACGTTCATCTTATATTCATAAAGCAATTATTCCCGCTTATGGAAACATTATGAATCAACAAAATGTACCGTGTAAATAGTACCGTGATTTTTCTAGCAGTAGGACCGACGTTCATGACGAACAAATAACCGGTCATTCATCTGTGATCTTTGTTGCACTTCTTTAAAGATCTATGAAAGCAATTCGCACAAATAGGCGTCCCACACTGAAATAATTGCACAAAATCGTACTTGATTTGTAAATGACAACTATTTATGAAGCTATGACAATTACTTTAGGGTACAGGAAATTGAGTTCACATTGGGTTCCTAAATGAAAACACAGAAGAACAAAACTGAGAACACTAAAAGAAACGGATGAGATTTGCACTATACTTCCTCACACGCTACACAGAAGTAGTTTAGTCGTTTCTTGATCATATTGTGACTGGTGACGAGACGTGAAACACCTCGATCCAAGCAACGAGAAATGCGATTCCCATTTCCCAAAAACCAAAAAATTAAAAACTATAATTTCAGCCACAAATTATGGCTTCTGTTCTCAGGCGCAGACAAAACAATCTTATGATTCACTTTACACCCCTGGGCACCACAATTACAGCTGTTTCAAACTTTACAATTTCTTCGACAAGCAATTTAAAACACGCGTATAAGAATGCTAACAAATGTTATCCCAGTGCTTCATCACAACGCTATGGCTCACACAGCGAATCAAACCAAAACTCTAAACAAAAGTTTTAAGTCGGTACCACCTACCTAGTTCCAATTATTCTTTTACCTGAAAACATATTGCAGGACATAATTTCCAAGACGATAATGATATTAAAAATGAAGATTGCACGTGATTTCAGCAGAAGACAGCAAAATTATGTGAATGTGTAATACAAAAACCTGTACCCTGACTTAACAAATGCTTGGACAATGTTGGAAACTATATAGAAAAATAAAGTATGTATTATTAAGTAATTTGTAGTAGATATTTTGTCAATTAAAACTGGTTTGAATGAGTTGGTGGCATTATATCGTCAATTACGTACTAGCATTGTACAATGTATGTTCATAACTTAACGCCTTGAATTGATATTTTGTGTTTCAATCATCAGTAAACAGTTTTTTGCTTCAAGGGGATTCCCAGTTGCACATCAACCCCATTCTCTGTATTTGTGCGTATCTCTGTATCTGTATTTGTGCAGATGTAATTGTGCAATCTGTATCTTAGAGAAGTCATGAAAAAAAGTATATCCGTAGCACAATATACGTACTACAATGATATATATATACCTAAATAATATATATATACCTACCTAATAATATATATACCTAAAAATTAGCAAATATAGTTTTAGACTGTTTTCTGTAAAAAAATAAATTAAAAATATATATATTTATTACCTAAATGTTTACATCATTTTGCAAATCGTATCCTGAACAAAAAAAAATATATACATATTATTAATTTTAATCGTTCAGGTCCCAATGCATCCGCCATTGTGCACATTTTTTTTCTTCCCTATTTAAAAAAAAAAAAAAAAAAAAAAAAAAAAAAAAAAAAAAAAAACTTTTCCACAAGAAAGTTCATGCCCATATACTTACTTATTTGGGTTCGAATGAAGATGTTGATATCTAATCAACTCTTTCTATCATAAACAGGCACTTTTCCTTTGTATTCCTTTTGATTCGTAACACTTACTACGTTTTGTTTTTACCACGATTTTTAAAATGTGAGAATTGTATTTTTTTTATTGCAAAATATAATCAGTATAATAATTTAAAAGTATTTTGTATGGCATTCATCAAGGAACGAAGTAATATTTGTTTCAATGCACACTGCAGTGAGCGGTAGTCAAAAATAAAATCATATTTTAAAAATATACGTATTTTTACTTACCCACCATACGTAGTATAGGGTAAGTCTTGTAATCGTTTTGAAAATCGAAAAATTTTTGACGTATTTACACGTTTCAGACACTGGAGATTCCGAAAAACATATTTTTAGAAAAAAAAAATCGCCGTCCGTCTGTGTGTCTGTAAACGCTCTATCTCCCGAACAAATTGAGATAGAGACTTGAAATTTGGTATGTACTTAGTATATAATAATGGGAAGAAGCCTATTGAATTTCAGTAACCTCGATTATCTGGAACTATTTTTTTCGGACTCTCGAAATATTATTTCTGATAAAAGGTATGTAAAAATTTTCGAAATTGTTTTTTTTTAAGAATTGAATATAAAAAAACAATAAAAAAACATAAATTTTGCATAAAGCATGAAGTCGATCGGATAATGAGTTACCGAGATATTTGTAATCCTATTTTCCACACTCTTCGATTTTTCATGACCCTGTATTTCATCCAAATTTCAATTCAAAGATATATTTTAATTGGAAATAAGACTCTTAATCACATGCTATAAACCGCTTGTTAATAGGATTATTGTTTTTGGAGTTATAAGGATGTTTCTTTCAAGCAATTCAGTAATCGAGCCTTCAAAGTTTATGACATCATCAAGCCACGATTTTATTCAAATTGCAATGCATTTTATAAGTAGTTTACACATTTTTTTATTTTAATATTTTATATTATGCATATCCATGATGGGTAAGTATTACGGTGGCCCCCAACGACTAGTTTCTTTAGCGTTTAATTAGCTAAAAACAGCTTCAAAAATGAAATTTTTTCAAGTAACTCCTATGAGGAAACATAAAGGTAGAGACTCTTAAATAATCTGCAATGTTTGAAAATTATAGCAAAATTAAAAAAAAATTAAACACAACATAAGTTTATTTATGAATAGATATTTAGAAAACAGTATATAAAATAATTGCATAGAAGTTTTAGCACTCTTATTGGGAACTTTTGACGCATTATATCCTGGTTTAAAATTGACAATAATTTCCACTTTTGGGAAACTTATAATTAACTTACAAAACTGTTTTATTAAGTGTAGGATAATTTCCATCTCATTATCGGGAAAGAAATTGAAATTTCTGATTATTATGAAGTATAATTCGAAATTTACCATAATTTCACGGCCAACTGCTTCCATTCTTTAAATTATGAATATACTTTTCTGCTTTGGGACTTAAAATCCGATAACGACATACTTTACTTTTCCTGCATTTGCATATTAAATGAGAAATTTTCGCAATTTTATTTACCATGTGTCTTAAATAGGTCGATTCAAATTTTAAAACTCATTTAACAAACATTTAACAAATTGTCGTATTGCACTTTTAAAAATATGCAGAAAACTGTCCTGCCATTTAAGCATTTTTATAGATAAAGATTACTTGACCATATTATTAAGCTTTCTGATTGGTCAGAATAGACATAAGTTACGATTCTGTAACAGTTTTCTATAAAAACGGTTGAATTGCAGGAGAGTCTGCTGCAGATTTTTAAGAGTCTAGAGTGCGGTTTGCATCTTAAGAATTGTTAAAGACTTATTACTTACCCATCATACGTAGTATAAGGTAAATCTTGTAATCGTTTTGCAAAAAAATTTTGGCAGATTTACACGTTTCAGAGACTGGAAATTCCAAAAACATATTTTTAGAAAAAAAATGCCGTCCGTCTGTCTGTGTGTGTGTCTGTAAACGCTCTGTCTCCCGAACAAATTGAGATAGAGACTTCAAATCTGGTATGTACATAGTATGTAATAATGGGAAGAAGCTTAGTGAATTTTAGTAACCTCTATTATCCGGAACTATTTGTTTCGGACTCTCGAAATATTCGTTCTGATAAAAGGTATATAAAAATTTTCGAAATTGTTTATTTTAAGGAATGAATATAAAATACAATAAAATTTTGCATAAAGATTGAAGATGACCAGATAATTAGTAGCCGAGATATTTGTAATAATATTTTCCACATTCTTTGATTTTTCATGACCCTGTATTTCATTTAAATTTCAATTCAAAGATATATTTTAATGGAAAATGAGACGCTTAATCCGACGCAATAAACTCTTAGTTAATATGATTATCAATTTTGGAGTTATAAGGATGTTTCTTTTACGCAATTCACTAATAGAGCATTTAAAGTTTATGGTGTCATCAAGCCAGGATTTTATTCGAATTACGATGCATTTTATAAATAGTTTACACATGTATTATATTCATATTTTACATTATGCATATCGATGATGAGTAAGTATTACCGTGGCCCCCAACGACTAGTTTTATACTTATTAGCTTTAAACATTTTAATTATAGTAAACATTTCATGCATCAAAGCTTTAGAAGTTGTCATTTGATACCCGGAGGAATAATGTTTATCTTCCCGTTATTAAGAGACAATTAATTTTCACATTACGCAACAAGTATTTATTTCCATTTGAAAACATAATTTATAAATTTAATATCTGTACTGTTAAAAACATTTCCTTGTTTGTTATCATCTTTCTAAATATTTATATGTCCGAATTCAATATATTTATTTATATGTATCGAATTTTTTCGTGTAAACTTATTAGCGCACAAGTAACGCACAATTTTTTCATGCACTACATAATGAGATGTTAAAATTTTATAAAAACATTCATTTTTAAAGTGCCAATGGCAGTTGAAAACTTAACCATGATACCAAACATATTTAGGAGTTACATTGTATGTACATTCGATAATTTAAATGAAGTAAAACTATTTAGTTAGAGATTTTTTTTTAGTAATCTCAAAGTAATTTTCTTCCTGAAAGCTAAATAAACCTCTAATTCTCTACCTCATTCTCAAACTCAAGACCTTAAAATATACACATAACAAACGACATCTCATTTCCTTAACATTCATGTTTTTTTTTGTTTTGTTTTTTTATGATTACAGTGTATATTTTTACACTTAGCATCTTTTTTGTTTAATAAAGATAACTTCAAGGATATTATTTAAGGAAAACAAATAGAAAATTGCCTGAATTTTCTTAAATGAGAGAATGTTTTTAAAATAATTACTTGTTATTTCCATTGTCTCTTTAACTAGAAAAAAAGAAATAAAATTAAAACTAAAGCTAAACTTCAACAATATTATTTAAGAAAAACAAATAGAAAATTGCCTGAATTTTCTTAAATGAGAGAATGTTTTTAAGATAATTACTTGTTATTTCCATTGTCTCTTTAACTAGAAGAAATGAAATAAAATTAAAACTAAAGATAAACTTCAACAATATTATTTAAGAAAAACAAATAGAAAATTGCCTGAATTTTATTAAATGAGAGAATGTTTTTAAGATAATTACTTGTTATTTCCATTGTCTCTTTAACTAGAAAAAAAGAAATAAAATTAAAACTAAAGCTAAACTTCAACAATATTATTTAAGAAAAACAAATAGAAAATTACCTGAATTTTCTTGAATGAGAGAATGTTTTTGAAATAATTACTTGTTATTTTCACTGCCTCTTTAACTAGAAAAACTGAAATAAAATTAAAACTATTTTATACGTACTGAGATTGCATACCTTTTAACGTTCAAGATTTTTAAGCACGTCGTGCAAATTTTTTACCGTAATTCTCGAATTTCATTCAATAATTGTATATCAGTTATAGATATATATTAAATATATATATATTTAATTAATATTAAAGAGGCACAAAATTTTTATCTTTTAATCTTCTATAAGAATGAAGCCTTCTTTAACTCAAACTTCCTAGTGAAAATTCAAAACTAAAAGCAAAATTAAGTGCGAAAAAATCTGTTATACTTTTTTTTAAATACTATTTAATTATAACAATACAAAATACATTAGTTAAATGCGTTTAATTTTGATGTAAAATTTATTTATTTAAAACAAAGTACTTTCAAATGCTGACGCATTCGTCACCAGGGTTAGAACAAGAAAACACACAATGAGAAAAAACTGTTACATTACAACATGAAAATTAATTGGTTGGTGGTTTGAAAACAGTTTTCTCTGATTGTGTGTTTTCTTGTTATAACCCTGATGACGAATGCGATTGAATGTGAGAGCACTTGCTTTTAAATAAATAAATTTTACAGCAACATTAAACGCCTTTAAGTAATGTGTTATGAATTATAATTTAAGGGAATGTGGATTCAATTGATATATATATATATATATATATATATATATATATATATTGTTTTGTTAATATATATTAGTTTTACACTATTTAATTATTTATAGTTTCTGGAATGTCACTTGCTCCTTTTAAATTTACTTTAATCAATTATATTTTTTAAAATTGTGAATGGACAGCAATTTTTTTTAACATAAAATATTTCTATGCCGTTCTCACGTTGTTCTTATATTAATATTTTTCTGTGATTTCTAAGTTATAGATTTTTTTTTTAATTCTTATAATACAAGCATGCATATAACCGAATAGAGGCTAGATTATATTTCCTCAATTTATTTTTTTATTTTTATTATTTTAATTTTTTTTCTTCTAGTCTAAATAGCCTGCTGCGGCCGAATATTAATCGTCATCTTGTTTAATCACAGCATTTCTATCATTAAACAAAACAAATATTCCTATTCGAAAATATCGGTACTCAGATAGGTCTGTAGCCGTGACTATATGGTTACACTTATCCTTAGTGGGTTTAAATACTCAAAATATGATGATTAAGATGATATATGACTAAACACTGTTAAATAAATAATCAAAGTATTTAACATTTTCAATCACAGAGATGATACTCCATTATCCAATTGTTATTACATGTATCCTTTAAATTCAGATATGTTTAAGTGAATATAGGAAACTAAATAATAACGCTTAAGTATGTGTTTGTTGTTTAAAATCAACGGATGTTTCATTTCATATTTTAAAACAGAGTTATATAAATTAAAAGAATATGTATAAGGTATCGAAGACGTATCATCTTTTTGAAAATTCCTTTAATAAACATAATTTGTACTTGCAATGTTTCACGGATTTAGAAATTACAAATGCAAATTTACAAAAAGAAAAAAAATAATAATTTGAAAATTTAATTTTATAACTTTATTTTATTTTATTATTTTGGGATTTTTATAATGGTATTAAAAATGGCATAGAATGACTGGATAATGGACATTTCCTTCTATATTAAAAAAAAAGTAATCTGGAACTGAGCCAAAGACGATTTAGAAATGGACCAATCAAATTCTGCGTAGATATTACCGGTTATTCTCATTGCTTTTTTACTAGGGACTTTTTTGAGGAGCGATTACTTTTTTTCTAGCCATCCTACGTATTCGAAAATCATACCACCAGACGCGAAATATAACAAGCTTTCAGAAATTAAAACAATTATCACTGTCGGACAATAAAAACTCAAAAAATCTTTAAAAATCGAGTAAAAAATCTTTTATTGAAAAAGTTATTTTTTTATATTGTTGTCAATTTCTAAATAAGCGCAAAGGACTATGTTTTATATCAAATAAAAAATGTATTTGCGCAAGACTATTAAAAACAATAATGAAAGTTTAAAATAATAATTAAATGATCACGTGTTGAAAGCAGGAAATAAAGAAAATTACGTTATAAAAATTGTATTTACACATGAATATTAAAAATAAAAAAGATGAATTAAATGAAAAAGCATTATAACCAGTTAAATGGAAAAGCATTATAACCTGATTACAGAAGAAAGTCGCCGTTCGTGATATCATCATCATCATCTTTTTAAAACAGGATACATTACCAGGTTTTAAGAGGCTGTGAAATCAGAACGGGGGTTGGTGAGCGTAGCGAGCAGATAGCAGAGCCCCCTAGAGTTATAAAAAAAAACTTATATGGAGAGCATTTAAATGAAAACCGATTGAGGTGCAAGATCTATTTTACAACAAATTCATTCTAATGTTTGGATTCCGATGAATTTCGTTAACATAAATATATTTATTTGGTTGTATTTAATGTTGTAACATTAAATGCAATTGTTGTCAATATCTGTCATTGCGACACGCAGCAATTGATCATATATGTGAAATTGTTTGACTCTTATATTTTAAATAATAAATATACGATACGACGACTAATAGAGCTGTGCACATTCGGTGATTTTTTAATGTAACAACTTTGAAAATCATACATGGCTCTATAACACACAAATAGAAAAACAATGTTAAAACAATGTTAATCTGTTATGCAGCAGCAGCAAATTACTGTTCCTGATGTATGTCCCCTTGCACATCTCTATTCTAACTTAAAGTAGTATAGTATAGGTTAGTACAGAATGTAAATTTAGTAGATAGTGCCCTATTTTTACGACAGTTCGTTACAGTGTAAAATGTTCAACAAAATACCAAGAATACGAATAAGTATACAAACATACCAATTTTGGATCCTAAATATACAGGGTGGTTAAAAATTATTGAGCGCATTTCATGTTTGAAAAAAAAAGAACAAAATGAAGTACGTACATGTCTATTGTTTTCTTGGAAAGACAATTTAAAAACAGTTTTTCACAACAACATTTTAAACATTATTTAAGTTTCACATAAGCCGGTAGATGGCCGCCAAGATTCCCACATTACATCCCTTGACTGTTTCTTTTAGGGGGTTGTTAAGGACCCAGTGTACGCAACTCCAGTTAAGAATATCAATGACATAAAACGACGAATAACTGAAGTCATCGAAGGAATACCTGCTGACATACCGCAACAAACTTGGCGTGAAAATGTATATCGGCTGCATATTTTGCATGCCACAAAAGCAGCTCATGTGGCATTTATTACTTACCCATCATACGTAGTATAGGGTAAGTCTTGTAATCGTTTTAAAAATCGAAAAAAAAAAGTTTGACGGGTTTACACGTTTTAGACACTGGATATTCCAAAAAACATAATTTTAGACAAAAAAATTTGCCATCCGTCTGTGTGTCTGTATGTCTGTGTGTCTGAGTGTCTGTAAACGCTCTATCTCCCGAACAAATTGAGATAGAGACTTGAAATTTGGTATGTACTTAGTATGTATTAATGGGAAGAAGCTTATTGAATTTCAGTAACCTCGATTATCCGGAACTATTTTTTTCGGACTCTCGAAATATTCGTTTTGATAAAAGGTATAAAAATTTTTTCGAAATTGTTTATTTTAAGGACTGAATATAAAAGACAATAAAAAAACCTAAATTTTGCATAAAGAATGAAGTTGATTGGATAGTTAGTTGCCGAGATATTTGTAATCCTATTTCCACACTCTTCGATATTTCATGACCCTGTATTTCATCCAAATTACAAATCAAAGATATATTTTAATTGGAAATTGATACGCTTAATCCGACGCAATAAACCGTTAGTTAATATGATTATCAATTTTGGAGCAATTCAGTAATAGAACATTTAAAGTTTATGACGTCATCAAGCCACGATTTTATTCGAATTGCAATGCATTTTAGAAGTAGTTTACACATGCTTTACATTCATATTTTATTTTATGCATATCCATGATGGGTAAGTGTTACGGTGGCCTCCAGCGACTAGATTAATGTTTAAAATGTTATTGTGTAAAACTGTTTTAAATTGTCTTTTCAAGATAAAAATAAACATGTACGTACTTCATTTTTTTTTCAGACATGAATTGGACTCAATAATTTTGGACTACCCTGTATAACGAAATCACCGCTAAAAAATATCTTTCAAGAGAATTAGGAAAAACCAATCATCCGTTCAAAAGTTATTAATGAACATACATAAAAAATGCACAGAAAAATTGTATTATTATTTTTTTGGTAGTAGATTAAAATAAAAGAAAAAAATATGTCTGTATTTTTTTTATTCTTGTTTCTATTCATTGAAAAAAAAGAGTTCATAATTAAGTATGTTTTTATAGTTGTCTCTAATGTTTGCAGCAATCTTTTGTTTTATAACAAAAGGAATATACTGTTAAAAGAACAATGTTAATGCGGTACGAAATGTTCTTATAATTAATAGAATATTTTAAATAAAATCAATCTTTCGCAATTATTCTTATGTGGATAGATATCCATTATAATATGACTTTTTCGCTTATTGCATTTATTCATATATCCTACAGTATATTATAAGGAAAAATGCAACCTTATAAAATATTATTTTTAAAAGAAAAACAAAAATAGAAAGAATATAATTGGATAACATATGAAGGAATATGTAAAGATTTTGCTATTTACGAAAAGTTTTTTAAGGTATCTCATTTTTTTTTTTAATTTTAATATAAAACATTTTTGAAATTCTGATTATGAGGTTATAACACGTTCTTGGCGAGATTTGGATAAGCAGAAATCTGTATAATCTTATCAATCATTTTAAAAAATGCCATGTTCTGAAATGCATAATTTTCTAAAATCGCTTTTGTTTTATAAAAAGGTAGTTTTAACTAGGAAATATACTGAACTGTTTGTTCTAGATTTCGTCAACACAGTTGCCGTTGAAAAATTCTTGTTATGTGGATCAAGCAAAATACAGGGATTATCCGGCCAAATCCAACCACTCAGGAGGTACGGGCAAATTTCATTTATGACGTCATACAATAAAACAATTTTAAAAAATCCGATTTCGTGAATCCGAAGAGCTGTATTATTACGAAAGTTTTATCATGAGGATGAAGATAAATATGGGAACAACCCCATGAATTCAATCGTTGACAAGATACCTTTATATATACATAGAATGTTTTAGAAACAGCTTGTAATTTGTAGCAAATCGTTGCTCTGTCCGCTATTACGGCCAGTTAAACAAAAATAAATAATTAAAATAATAAAAAAAAAAATAATGTAAAAAACCCTTTCTCCTGTAAAATGGGCTTTTTGTCGGTTATGATAATTATCAGGAAGGGCTCGATATTTCATAAACTTTAATAATAATACATTTTTATATTTTGCTCTTCAAAATTTAATTTTTTTTCATTTACAGTATTATATTTAAACTATGGGGCTGCGCCACGTGCTCGCTAATGGTCGCCAACCGCCGTGAAATGCGACGGAATTCACATTGGGACAGCTACGCGAGCCCAGCTCGCTTCGTTCGCTTGCCATTTTTTTTGCATCAAATCTAACCAGAATGAGTACTAACATAAATCATTTTAACATATGAAATTTACAATAATAATAATAATAATAATAATAATAATAATAATTGAAAAATGAGTTGAAAATACAATTAAAAACGCATTTTAGTGATACTACCAATGGACTTAAATCATTTTAACATTATGGAATTTACACATTTTGTAAATGTAAAATAATTAACTAAAAAATTATCTTAGAACTCAATTAATTTAAAAGTATATTATTGTACAGCACTGCTTAAATTCATTTCGAAAATCTCTTTGAAAGCACTACGTTCATCACGTGGGCGTAAAATGAACCGATGATTATTGCACTTCATACATCATCCAAAAGATAGTGCTGGGTTTAAAAAGATCTCTTGCTCTGAATTTTGATTTGCTAAATAGATCATGTGACAGTAAAATGAATTACTGAAAATTGTGACTCTGGAAACTGTGTTTGTTGCCAAACAAGCCACAAATTCAGCATTTGTTTTCGCCACGTAAGAAAAAAATATGTGTGGATAGATTGTATGTTATTAACTTACGTATGCTTAATCCTTTTGCAGTATGAATAAATTTCAACCTTATTCCACAGTATACGGTGCTAATCAAGTTCTTCTATTATACTAATGAAAATTAATTATATTTATCTTTAATTTATGGGCTATTAGATTAAAAAATATAATTTTTTTTTACAAAATTGGATATAATTTTCATATATTTTACAGTTTCCTATTTATTCTAGGGAATATGCATTAATTATATTATACTTGTAAGATAGAATTTATAGAACCATAAACGAATTATATCTGAAAAATTCCTCTAAAAAATATGTCTTCGTCTAACTAGGACTTGTTCGAAAACAATGCAAAGCATACAAAAAAAAAAAAAAAAAAAAAAAAAAAAAACTGAAGTACGCTTTGAAAAAAAAAGAAAAAAAACTGAAGTACTGACACCAGAAAAATAATGAACAAACTTTAGAAAATAATTGACAAAAATATACATAGTTCGTGTTAGATGGTAATTCAGTATTGCTCAAGAAGTTTAATTGTGCATGTTAAACAATTAGAAAGGTCGTAATAACAAACTAATGTAGACGGCAGACATAGTTTCAGACTCCGAAAGATAAAATGTTAGTTTCTCACATTCTAAAACAGGAATGTCAAACACGTGGTCCGCCGACAACTTATCTGTGGTCCGCGAAACTTTCGGCATTTTACCTGTGTTTAATATAGTTGTTAGAGTTGTTTTAGTTGTTAGTCAATTCAAAATTCTACCATTATCTTTGAATAGTAAAATTTGTCTTATTTATTCTGTCATTAAATAAGGGGAATATTTTTCTTCAGAATGTGGTAGCATTCTGAATTTAAAAAAATCTACAAATCTGGCAACAGTGAAGTATATAGAGAGATATAATTCAATTTTACATTATAGCACAAAAAGAAAAAAAAATGGACACAAATATAACCAATTGGGACATACCAAAGCGCGGCGGGATTTTGAGTTTGAAAATTTAAAGATTCGGAAAATGATGTGTATAGTAGTTTACTTATAATTTTTCTTTGCTTTATGTAGAAACTAATACTTTACTTTACTACTCTGTTTGATTCTATGCTGTATTTATTAAATACTAAGAAATGGATTGTAAAATTAATAAAATTTGGAGCTAATTAAGAACAGTTAAAATTAAAACAAATAAAAAAAATTAAATTCATTTAAATGAGTCGCTTTGAAAGTGACACAAATTATCACTTTTTTGCTCGACACAATACCCAGAATATGCCATCCATATTCTGAATTTGCGCTATAGTCGAACATATGGATTTTTGATTTAAACTCTTTACTTATTTTCATTACTTAGGTTAGTAATTGTGTCATTGTTAGTGAGTCCTGAATGATCTTTCTTTCTTTTCTTTTATTTTTTAATGATATACACACATTTTATTGACATACTCTCCTACCTCTCATGATTTAAATATATATATATATGTTTAGCTATTAAATAAAGCTCTTTATATGAATAAATATGACAAACTGATGATGAACATCATCGCTGATTTTTTTAAAAGTGATTTACAATACAATTTTATTCAAAGGAAAACCGAAATTTTACGTTTGATGTTTAGACACAATTGGAGTTTGAAAAGAATGTTGCACAGAATGTAAGAAAATAAACTTTTCAAATAAATTTTCGAAATAAAATCATTGCACCTTTTAGAAATATATATTTCTACTATTCGCTATATTTCGTAGCATTACACAAATATTTTCATGTTTTATTTACATACATCAATCATTTTTCGCTCAAATTACAAGAAAGCACTCAACAGAAATATCTATATCGTTGAATTTCTTGCTTACATCTGCGAAAAGTTCAGAGGAACGTGCTACAGAATTGCATTACTCAAACGCAGATATTTTCTGGTTGAATTATGCAAACTATGCGTCATACCAGAATGTCAATCATGTTTATACACAATTCAGAATATGCACGAGAATGCCTTAGCTATGATAAATATGTCTTTTTTATCTACTTCAATAACGGTCATGAATTATATTTGCTCTTATATGCGTAGAATTTTTTGATATTCTCACTCATGTAATAATAATACTCCATTTAAAATGAGAACATCATTGTTTGTAATGAGTTTTATCTATGTTATATTCATATAGGTCCACCTTTTCTAAAAATTATCCGCATATCCATATATACCGGGTGATTTAAAATAGTTTTTGTAAATGATGAATGTGTCTTAAACCGCTGATGATAGAAATATTCGACCAGTTATAAGAATTATACATATCAAGTTCATCTTTTAGATATAGCCTTTGTTATATATGATGATACGTATTAAAGTACGAAATTAATTTTTTTATACTTCTCCTTTTCCTATAATTCACATTTAGAGAATGTTGTTCTCCGTCTAAGAAAGACATTAAACCATTCCATTCTGCCGCTACGAAAACAAACAGATTTCTGATGCTTTCACTTGTAGGCATTTTCCGCGTATACAAAAATACTTTTTACTTTCTTCTATCTTTACAAGAAGAAAGAATTGGATTCATGAAAATTTTCGACTTCCGGTTTTCGACGGATTTATACATTTTAGAAGGTCCTGAACACGATTTGACTATTTTTAGAAAATGTCTGTCTGTCTGTATGTGAAAAAAATTTTGTGGACGCTTAATGCACGAAATTGATAAGAACTTTGAGCTGATTAGTTTTTGGTGAAAATCGCCCTGCAGGTGGCGTTGTTATGCTGCATTTTTTTGCAATTTCCGCAATAACTCTATCTCAAGAACTAATGCACTTATTTTCATCAAACTTCAGGTTCAGTTAGACCTTGACATAAATAGACGCTGATTACGTTTTGCTGTAGATATCCCGACAGGTGGCGCTGCCATAACTCTTTTTTCTCGATTTTTACGATAGCTATATCTCAAGAACTAATGCATGGAATTTCATCAAACTTCAAGTTCAGTTAGACCTTGATATAAATAGAAGCCGATTATGTTTTGGTGTAGATATCCCAACAGGCGGTGCTGCTATACCACTTTATTCTCGATTTTTACGATAGCTATATCTCAAGAACTAATGCACGGAATTTCATCAAACTTCAGATTCTGTTAGACCTTCACATAAATAGATGTGGCTAATGTTTTGGTATAAATTTCCTGACAGGTGGCGCTGCTATGCTACTTTTTTCATTATTATCACGATAACTATACCTCAAGAACTAATGCACAGATTTCCACCAAACTCCAGATTCAGTTAGACGCTGACATAAGTTGTTGATTAGGTTTTGGTATAAATCTCCAAACAGGTGGCACTGCTATGCTGCATTTTGCAGGATTTACGTGATTTTATCAATGGTCATTAGGGTGGAACGAAAAGACTTTTTTTTAAAATTTCAATATGCTATAGTTTTCACAAGTTGCCTTTCATCAAAATAAAGATGGAAATTTAATATTAGTGTAATTGGATTATGTTTAGAGGTGCCTCAATTAGGGTAAACTTTAGGTTTTTATTAAAATTTTGACAATTTTCGCATTTATGTTTAATTTTTTTCAATATTCTATAGTTTTCAAAAGTTATTTTTGATCAAAATAAAGCCAGAAATTAAATATCAGCGTAATAGGATTATGTTTAGAGGCGCCGCGAGAACGGCAAACATTAGGTTTTTAGTAATGTTTTAACAAATAACGCAATTATGCCTAATTTATTTTTCAATAGGATATAGTTTTCATAAGTTGCATTTAATCAAAATAAAGACGGGGATTAAATATCAGCGTAATTCGACAGCGTAATTCGATTATGGTTAGAGATGCCACAAGAAGGGTTTTTATTAAAATTTTGATAAATTTCACAATTATGTTGAAATTCACAATGGAGTATTGCATACACTTGTAGTAAATATGTAAAAAAGAATTTAATTAAATCAAATTAAATTTACACATTGTTTTTAACCAGAAAATATTTTAAACTGCTATGTAATACAATTTAATTAAAAAAATGAAATATAAATAATATACAATCAGGTAGAAATAGAATAAAGTTCAGAAGAGGACACAGTATTAGATCCCAATTTTGCTATTGCCTCTACATCAAGTATCTCTGAAACCTCAAGTAATCAAACTCATAATGAATGCAAATGAATTGTCCATATGTCATCCATTTTGTTTTCTAGATGGAAAAACTAAAGATCCAAATGAATTTGGAGGTAAAATAACGAAACAATTAGAAAAGTGTTACGAACTTCCAATGATTGAGTTTTGACTTATTGAAAATAACATTCCATCGCTAAAACTTAAAGATAATTTACGTATGGACTAAAAATATTTGTTAGAAATGTGTAACACAATCTCCATTGGAAGTTGTTCTTCTGATTTGTCGATGAAGAAACCAGAAAAACTTCATAATTTTTTGAATCGTCATTCACTAGGGATTATCTTAGCAAACAGAATACTTCGCTTGTATGTGGGAACAGAATATCCATCACAAAATCTTCAAATACTGACTGAGTACATTTTGAAAGTGCATGCAACTATTTGTTTTGACATAAAGTTGAAACCATCTTGTATATGTGGATCGAAGCACTTGTGATTACTTCTCAGCTATTTACGTTTCCTTTATTAGACTCTCAAAATATAATTTATCAAATCAGTCAAAGAAATTCATACTTTGCTGGACATGAAAATGTCCTCCTTTGTATGCTATCAGGTGATAGAAGTCATGTTAAAGATTTTGCATCATGCCGGATTGAAAAAATCCTGTATAAACTTTGATGTCACGTATTATATTGATATGATTCAATGTCGTGCTGTTAAAGTAACAGAAACTCCTATGATGATATATATTTCTTATGACAAACTAAAGCAGAAAATAAAGTACGCAAAATAATCTTATCATGAGAATCAACGTATTGACTTCAATTTTTCCCCATGTCACACACAAGCAGTTGAAAGGATTGTTAAATTAGTTACCGAGTCATTCTTGTCCGTTTGTAACACTTCTGCAAGAGATGCATTAATAAAAACCAAAATACTTTTTTAAAATATAATGCCAAAATCTGAAACAAAAAACAATTCAATGTGTCAGTATGATTATTATGGACCATATGTAATTACTAAGGACTTTTGAAAAAAAATAATGCTTCTTAAAAATAACATTTTGCATTTAAAAACATTATACAGTCAAACCTCTTTCTTAACCGACGTCCTTATATACGGTCCCCTATCTCTTGCGGCGAAATTTAAATTTCTCAGCTACATTTAACCTCTCGGTATAACTAATAACACCTTTCCTGCAGTCACCCAAATTTTTCAGACATTTATTTTGGTCTCATAAGTGTCCGTTAATCAGGGATTTCACTCTTTTTCTAAATAAATGTGACTTGTTTAACTAAGGTACGATAATTAGAAATCGTATTTTTTTCATTGCAATGTAGTACTATAAGTATATATTACTGTAAAATTAATAAAAATTAATGTGATGAAAATCGCTAAATTCTACAAAATCTTTTTTTTCTGTCTTGGCATCTAAAAATTAGTAATAAATAGAATTGGTAGGTTTTTTGTAAAAGTATCATATTTTGATTATTCTGTTTGCAAAATATCTGCATATTACTTTAAAGATCAAGTAAAGTAATATTTTAAAAAATGCAAATTTTATCGTTTTTTCCCTAGAAAAGTCAATTTTGAAGCCCTTTGCGGCACCTGAAAATATTTTAGTACAGCAACAAAATTTTATACTCTTCATTCTAATCTCAAAATACAACTTTTGCCGACTATAGCAAAATTCTTCGTGAACAAAAAATAATTAACCATTATTTTCGTTCCAACCTAATGGCCATATCTCAAGAACTACTGCACGGAATTTAATAAAACTTTAGATTCAGTTAGACCTTGATACAAATTGGTGCTGATTCTTCTTAGTGTATGCAAAATCTTTATGAGATAGAAGAAAGTTTTGGGATTGGCACATCCGACTAATTTAATTATATAAGAATATTTTTGAATTAACCTAGAAATTTTTAAATTTTTCATATTAATGAAAAAATCATTACGATATTAATAATTATTATCAATGTAATTTTAAATTATAACCACATCAAACTTTTTTAAATATATATTTTTGGAACTCGCTATTTTCCGAAAATTCTTCTGATATTTTAATTTTTCATTTAAATACATTGATCATTTTATGCTTTAATGACACAAAATCACTCAACAAAAGTATCCATATCATTGTATTTTTTGCTTAAATGCTCGAAAATATCTTGTTTGCTCTATGATAAAAATTATGTATATGAATTCGCGTGTTTACGTATCTCATAAAAACAAAATTTTATAAAAATATTTTGAGTGCCAGTTGCCAGTTTAGAAATAAAATTAATTTTTACACATAAAATACCTTTACCTGGAAATGGCATATTTCTAGTTTCATAAATAAAGCTATATAGACATGCAAATTACAAATCGCAAAAAGGAACAATCTGTGTTATGTTTTAACAGTTCTAAACTATGTGTAATATAGTAAACCTCATTGCATATATAAGAAATAATAATTATAATTAATTAATAATATATATAATAAATAATAATTAATTCAATTTATAAAGAATTTTACTTAAATTAGACATGGAAAGAATTTCATTGAAAACTTACAGATACGTGAGATAATGCAGAATTTATTAGACTTTCCAAGAACATTGTTAAGTGACTTCGATTTACACTTAACATGAAAATACTTGAGAAGCACTTAAGCATTTACTTGAAAGCTCTTCTCCAATAAAGAGTTGTGTATAATGAATCAAATTATTTGAAATAAAAGATGCTGCAGTAGTTATTTAGACAATTATGAATAGCATCTTGAGATACATTTTAAAAGAGATATGTTTTAAGTGGTTACTTATACAATATAATAGTCAATTGAATTATAGTAATGCAATACAATACGCTTTAAAAAGTCATTTTTATTCATATGTGTACTTCTTTCAAATTTGAAAAGATTTTAAAGAAATCGAAAGATTTTTTCGACATTATTTTTAATTTATAATTCAAATTGATATTTTATTCCAATATGTATAAATTAAAAAAAAAAATTAATAGTGCAATGTATTTATTTGTGTAAAATTATTAAAACTGGGAAAAGTAATGTATATTTTTATTCTAAAATGTGATGTAAAATTTTAGATAGATAGATGATTTTTAAGAAATCAAAATAAAAGATAGTTGTTACAAAGATAACTCAAATGAATTTATAATTCTGAAGCAGTTGCATTTGAACTTAAATATATAACGCAGTATTCAATTGATAACTAACAGTATATGTTTTCGGAATAAGTGAGATTTTTTTTTTCTTTCTTGTAAATAATAAAAGTTGCTGCCTTTTTATTAAATAAAAAGCAAGTGTACTCTTTGATTGATAAGAATATTTAAATATTGTCATATGTGATTGATGAAAAAATATATATATAAATGTTTTTTTTTCCCAAAACTTTCTTTAAGTTTCAAATTCTTAACATTTATAAAGAATTTAAATGTTTAACGTCTTAAACACACTTTTTGAAAGTAATTTATATTTTAAGTCACTTTTTTTATAATTATGTTATGCACATACACAAGCAATGACATTACCTTTATGTTTGAAGTATATTTAAAATGTAAAAAAGAAATTAATATAAAATTACAGTTAAAAATGACAACATTTGATAAATTCAAAACTTATTGACAACAGGAAATATTTACAATATACTTTTACTCCATTTTGTAGTACAAAAATATTTATTCCACAACATATTATTTTCTGTGAATGTCAGATTCACATTACGAAACGTCATTGCATTAATCATGCTACTTACTTTTGTATACTTCGGACATTTTGTCCAAACTTTTAAGACTAAAAACGTCTTGTGGCCTTATACAAATTATATTTATGATAGCTGAAACCAAGCATGGTTTCACTAACTCAATATATATACACCATGTTGCAATATAAACCGACCAATATATTACTATTTAATGAAAGGAAAAAACATCTTCTTTTAATTAAGCACCGTGCTTTGTTTATTTTAAACAAATATCTGATATTGATTTCTGGTGTCAATAAATATTTTAAAGTAAAGTTTCGAATGAGAGATAACTACTCATTACAGAAATCTTACTGTTATTATATTACTTACTCATGATACGTAGTATAGGGTAAGTCGTGTAATCGTTTTGAAAATCGATTTTTTTGACGGATTTACACGTTTCAGACACTGGAGATTCCGAAAAACATTTTTTTTTCTTTTTTTTTTTCTTTTTTTTTTTTTTGGCCGTCCGTCTGTATGTCTGTGTGTCTGTAAACGCTCTATCTCCCGAAAAAATTGAGATAGAGACTTGAAATTTGGTATGTACTTAGTATGTAATAATGGGAAGATGTTTATTGAATTTCAGTAACCTCGATTAACCGTAACTATTTTTTTCGGACTCTCGAAATATTCGTTCTGATAAAAGGTATATAAAAATTTTCGAAATTGTTTATTTTAAGAAGTGAATATAAAAGAGGATAAAAAAACAAATTTTGCATAAAGCATGAAGTAGATCGGATATATAGTTGCCGAGATATTTGTAATCATATTTCCACACTCTTCGATTTTTCATGACCCTGTATTTCATCCAAATTTCAATTCAAAGATATATTTCAATTGGAAATGAGACGCTTAATCAGATGCAATAAACCGCTTGTTAATAGGAGTTTTTGGAGTTATAAGGAGGTTTCTGTTAAGCAATTCAGTAATCGAAACTTTAAAGTTTATGACGTCATCATGCCAGGATTTATTGGAATTGCAATGCATATTATAAATAGTTTACGCATGTTTTATTTTCATATTTTATATTATGCATATCCATGATGGGTAAGTATTACGGTGTCCCCCAACGACTAGTTTTAATAAGGTGATCATTCATATATAAACATTACTGAATACTATAATATAGGATCGATGAAGAAACAATATAAATAAAGACATCTACAATTTTTTTTTGTCCCAAGTTTTCTGTACTTGAATTAGCATGGTGGGAATTATGCACGAGATGTAATTTTGTTTTCTTTTCTCCTCTGTCAAAAACAGGGTGAGCATGTATATTTCGAGTACACGAGTTCGATAACACGAGTTCGCATATATACTAGTAAATGCGGTATACGATTAAAATTAAAGGTACCAATATTTTGAAATAATGACATGTAAAAATGAATTTTGATTTATAACGTAATTGGCATTGCCTATTTATTAAGATTATTTTAAATATTAATAAGAAACATTAGAAATTATTATTATCTTAATTAATGATGATCTAATTTTATTTTTAAATGTAGACAAATATACCAAGAGATTGTCATAAAAAATTTATACCATTTTGTTTAATCATTGATTAATAATTTTGATCATTAAAACCATTTGAAACATTTAGAAGATTTCGGATAATTTCAATGATTCAGAATGATCCCATTTAATTATGATGATCCGCAAAATTATATATTTAACAGCTATTATATAAATCACGTTTGTTATAATTTTACACTTGCAAATTGTTTTAAACATCCAAAACTACACAAAAGTACAAAATAATAATTTAAGTAGAAAAAATGAATAAGCTAATAAATAAAATATAAATTAAAGCATATATTTCATTAATAGTAGAGAAATATAAAAAAATAAAGATATTAATTAAGATATCGATTTCTAATTAATACAAGCATGTAGGAAAACAGGAATTCGTTTTTGTATAAATACGTTTTGTATAAAAAATATTGAATCATATATACTTAGTTCGAAAGCTAGAATGGTAATGTCATCGATTGAATCAAATCCTTTTCTTCTACATCAAATAATTATCGAAAGATGTATTTCAAAGTTACCTTTTGTGACTGCTCGAATAATTATAACTTTCTTTGATAAGAGATTTTAACACTCCTGATAAAATACAGCTGCAAGTCTCAAACGAATTCGCTAGAGACATTTACGTTACAGGAAATTGGAATAGTTTCTTGGAAAAGATAAATCGTAAAATAATATAGAACAAAATAATAAAAGTAAAGGAATTTCGGAAATATATAATCTTATGTATGGAACTTCATTAAATTATAGACAAAAATTATTCTGAATCGTTGGCATTATTATTTCAAATTGATTAATGAAGTTAACATTTTAGGAATATATAAAATTTTAATTGCAAATAATTATCAATTGCATAAAATTTAAAATACAAATTAGACATAAAAAAAATATTTTATATGAATTTTACCTTATGCAATAGAACATGACAGATGATTATAACGGAGATAAAATTTCTACAACTGAAAACGTTATTGTAATTTTGTAGGCATATAAGAATGGTTATTTTAAACAATAAAAAGAAATACTGATTTTCTTTCTAGAGTGATAGAAATATTTAAATATTACAATATTAAATGTATGAAAATGTATGAGACACTCGACAAATTCACGGAATTTAACGGACGTGTTTTGGAACGACATAAAATAGATTACTGAAATTAAGTGTGATTTTTAAGATAAACATTGAATGTTTATAAAAGCGTGTTTTAAATAATTATTTTAACTTTTACATTTTATTAAGGTTTAGTAAAACATCAAGAAACTGACGTAGAAGTTTGCGGTTCAAACAGTAACATTTCTTATAATAACATTAAAACAAGAAAGAAAAATCATGCCCCAAGCATAGATTATGAAATACTTTCTATTACTAACAGAATACTTTAACAAACCATCGCCCTTTAATACCGTAAATAAGGTATGTAAATAAACATTTCAGAAAAAACACAAAACAAATTTGAAAACCAGATTTCAGCAATTGCTGTCCACAGTCTGAAAAGTACTCCAATTCTTTTCTGCAGCCCAGTATATAATTCATATATTTGTATATACTCTATAGTATGCTACAATTTAGTTTAGTAATAAAACGCATAACATATAACCTATATATGATCTGTAGCATTTATACATACGTCATAGCATTCAAAAATTTAGTTAAACGCATTCTTTACTAAAATCCCACTTCCAATTATGGCTTATAAACAATATTGTGGACACAGTACTGTACCCGAAATATTTTGTGTGTCTCTGTAAATGAACGATAAATGCTATACAGAAAACAAGTATCTTGTAGTAAACCTCAATAATGTATATCAATTCATTGTATTTGAAATGGCGTACCATAATTAAGATACGCAGCAAACAGTTTTTCCCCCGTAGACCATTATGTAAAAGAACACTTTTGTGTGGCATTGTAAATGAAAGAAAAAAGCTTTACACTCCATATTTTACAGAAAGCATGCCTTAGTGCATTTCAGAAATTGATGTCAATTTCATTATATTTGTAATAGTGTAACATTATTAAAATGCGCTGCAAACGATTTTCCACATTAAACAATAATGTAATGGAATTCTTTTCAGTTTTGCTGTAAACTAATTATAGGTGCTTGACGTACCATGTTCGATAGTAAGCATCTTGTAGTGTATTTCAGTGATGCATATCGATTTCAATATATTTAAAATGGTGTCACATCATTAAAATGCACTGCAAAGGGTTTTCCCCCGTATACCATACACTGTTAAAAATAAATCCGTAAATTCACGGTAAAAGTACTGGCAGCGAAGTTGCCGGACTTTTTCCGTTCCGTTAGTAGATTTTCCGTTTTGAAAAATAAAAGAAGGAAAATCGCCGTTTGCAGAAGCGGTAACTTCCCGTTAACGCTCTCAGAAATCACGGAAATATTCCTCGTAGAACTGACAGAAAAGGACATTTTCCGTTTTAGATAAACTCGGTTTAAAAAAATTTTGACATCTCACTTGGTGCTGCCATCTGTCGACTTTGGGGTAGTATTTACTATCTGACATACGTCAAGAACAGCTTTTGGTCGACATTGGGTTTTGAACCAGGGGTGATAATGCCTCGAGTCCAGCGTCTTACCGGTTTGACCAGCGGGCGCTTGCTAGATTAGTAGTTTGAACGGATCATTTGGAAATTCTCAAAATGGCGGCTTAGAACAGACATAATTTGGGGTTTAGAAGCTTGGTAATTTTGAAGTTAATTGCGAGGAGATTTCGTTATGAGATGATGTTGATGTTTTAAAATTGTAATATTAATACAGGATAAAAACATGAATTATATATATTCTTAACTTGATTGTTAGATGTAAAATATGAATATTATATTTGAATTAAATTCGATAAAAAATGTTTGCTTGTTTAAGAAAAGCGATTTTTTTTTCCAACTATTATATATTTTTTAAATGTGTTCGCTTAGAATATATTTTCAGTGCGAGTACTTTTTATTACTTTAAAAACTAAATTGCGAATAATTTTAAAGGAATGAGAAAAATATTATTTTCTTTTTATTTGAAAGCATTATTTTTGTATGTTGCTTTTTTGAGTAAAATAGATTTTTTTTTAACTTAATTTAACTATTATATATATATATTTTAATCTGCTTGTTTAGAATATATTTTAAGTGCGAATATTTTCTTATAACTTTAAAAAATAAATTGCAAATAATTTTAAAAGAATGGGAAAATTATTACTTTTTTTAATTCGAAAGTACTTTTTTTTTTTTTTTTTTTTTTTTTTTTTTTAATAAACTCGAAATTTTAATTTATTAAATTTTTAGTTTTTCTGTGCAACAACATGTCAGTTTTTTAAACATTGAAAATAAATATGCAGCAGATAAGATAACGGAATATCTCCGTTGGCCCCTTTCCTCTCCGTCCGATCCGTTGTTTTCAGGAAATATGAGGAAATTTTCTGTTTTTTAAAGGAAAATACCCTTTTGTCGCAAAAAAGGACTTTTTCTGTGAAATTCAGGAAAAAAATACCCGTGAATTTCTGATTTTTTTTAACAGTGTAGTGATACACGCTTCATTTTCAATACCAGACAGGCTATAGTAAACCTCAATAATATATATCAATTGCATGGCTATCCGGATATATTTACGCGAGCTAGAGCACGGACAGACAGACAGACAAACCGAATTCATAAACACTTTTCAACTATACTGGAATGTGTTAAAAAATGATTTAGCATTTAAAAAATATTTCCAAAATTTACAGACAGGTTGTGTTATACCCAATAGTAAACGTGAAAAAGCATCAAATATACAAATCAACCAGCATTTACGATGTGCAACGCAGAACCATTACAGCCATTCTTTAAAGATTTTGCATGTAATCCAGACTCTTATATCATATACGCTAACAATTACGTGTATTAAATTAAGCGCTATTAGGATATGGTTAGAGTTACCATGAGAGAGTGTTGAAATATGGTAATAAATTCCGCAAGATAAATATAAGGTGATCCATAAATTATTAAGAAATAAAAATACAGTAATTTAAAAAGTACAGACATAGATTCACAGGATGCGGTTTATGTATAAATACACATTAATATATAGAATTTTTGGAAGAAAAAAGTATTGGCATCTAGCTACAATTGTCACCGACAGGTAGCACTGCAGTGGTACTAAATCTGCAACTTGTGGTTGTTTAACCCATAATGTGGCAGGAATTACAGTGGAAATCTTTTCGGAATAAAGCAGAGAAATAGACTTGATGGAATCGTTCGTTCTCGCTTTGCCATTTACTCATAATATATATATATATATATATATATATATATGTGTGTGTGTGTGTGTGTGTGTGTGTGTGTGTGTGTGTGTGTATAGCTTCAAATCGTAAGTTCCTCTTATGTGCGAATCATGTTATACTACAGAATATACGGTATATATGTATAATAATTCTGGTAATAAATTCTTCATTATTAAAAAATGATAATAATATTTTTCTGCATATTTCTGTAAAACCGCATCATGTAATTAGGCAGTACTTTTGAAATTATTGCTCTTTTATTTCCATTGTGTATTTTGTATTACAGTACGTCTCAAATGTATATGGACAGGCGCTTTTTTTAAATAACAGTCCAAAAAATGAAGCAATAATCACGAAAAAGGAATTAGCACATGAAATTGTAACATAAGTTTATTACAATACAGAAATACAATACAAATATATATATATATCACAGATTGTTTGTTAAAATTCAAATTCAAATTAAGCTGCCCTAAAAATATATGGACAAAGAAAATAATCGCTTTTATTACCACCGTGTCATTTGCATATTCTGCCTTCTGTACATGTGAAGTAGTAATCACTTTGATATATAAAATCACTGCTCGTTCTTCAATTCCCAAATAATTGGAAAATGCCTCGCAACATTCAATTCTTTGCAGCTGATAAAGCTAAAATTTGGCGTTTAAAGGCTTAAAATGTTAAAGTTTTCGATATTGCTAAACAAATAAAGCGTAGTAGATCTGGATATTATAAAATTTTATGCGATTGCAAAAACGTGTTTAGGTCGACCACCAAAAACATCTCAGAGACAAAACAGAGAGATTTTGCAAGCAGTTTCAATCCAAAAGATGTCTGTTAATGAAATTGGCGTATTGGATGGAAGAATAGTTAAATATTTTCTTTAATGACGAAAATTGGGATGGCCCTGATGGCTAGTAATACTAATGAATAATCTATGACGAGAAACTCGCTTGTTCTTTAGTCGACAACAAGGAGGGGTCGTCTCGTGGCGTGTGTCGCGTTTTGTTTCAATTGAACAACGAATATTGCTTTTCTTAATGCTAGAAAATGCTCTGAGGTTTCTTAAAATGTCCTCAAAAGCAATTTACTTCAAACTGGAAAGATTTTAAGAGGGGAAAACTGGAAATTCCAACAGAAGAATGCATCAATTCCCAACTCCCACTCAACAACAGCTTACTTTACGCAGAATCAAGTGACAGTTGCAGAGTTGTCTGGCATCAGCCCATGCCTGAATCCAATTCAAAATCTTTGGGGAGTACTTACACGAGAGGTGTATGCCCATGGTCGTTAGCTTTTCATGAGTTAAATTATTACAGGAGTTAAACTATTCAGGAATTAAAGTAACACGTAGAGCTGAGTTCGTTCTCGTTACAGACACCCATTCACCAAACACTAGTCACACTATAAGTATGCCTGATGGGATTTTCAAAATAATTCAAGGGAATGGAACCAAAATTTGAATTTTAATACAAAATACTCGAAACGTCCATATATTTTTAGGACAGCGTAGTTTATTTTACAAAACTTATGTAAAACGTATACCGTATTTATTTGTTGTAATACATTTATATGATTATTCCATATGCTTATTATTTTTTTCGTGATTATTGCTTCATTTTTTAGACTGTCATTTTAAAAAATCGCCTATCCATATAATTTTGAGACGCACTGTAGGGGTCTACGCTAGTCATGAGGACTTGTTAGTGTACTCTTTCTTATACCGGGTCACTTTAAAAAATTAAAACATTATTTTGAAATATTAACATAGAACCCACTCGCAAGCAAATATTTAACCAATGTCAGCATTATTTTTTTAATTTCTCGTTTGACTTTCAATATATTTTTTTCTTTGCATAGGTCATTTCAGGACTATCTCTAAACTGGTACTTTTATACTTTGTTTTTCATTTTAGTTGTAGTTTTATTTTTATGATGATGATTTAACTGTCGGTACCGGATCCGAAACTGCCCGATGCAGCAATTTTAAAATATTTAAATGCAAACGAGAAATTTGAATAGGACACTGCGATTGGTTTAACATTAATTTACGAGAGTCTTCATGCGACTAGTGTAGGGAAACAGAATCTGAACAAATTTTGAGGGCAAGGCTTTTACATCTGTAAAAGACGTCTTTCTGTTTGGCTGGGTGATTTCAGAAGATTAACCCTTCTCTTATCAATAATGCTGTTAATACTTCAAATCAAGAAACAAGAAACAAGAAAATCCGTGTATTTTACACGTATGTAAACTATGCACTCAAAATTTGTTCAGATTATGTTTCCCTTAATCATATATATTATTTCTCCTGTCAACATCCCTTTGTCTAAGAAAATACGAAACACAGAACGACGAATGAGACAGCATATGAAAGGATTTTGAGCAGGCTTCTGACATAGCCCACTTAACAATTCGTTAAAACATGTTTTTGATTAAAATTAGCTGAAAATTAAAAATTAAATAGGCATTGTTTTCATAAAAGAAATGAAAGGTTTTCCTCAAATTATTGTTGCCACAAAAATAAAATACCACATTATATGATGCTCAGCAATTATTATAAAAAACACCGCACGGATTTATTTTATATTTATGTTTAAAAAGCGAAATTGAAAATGAAATGTTTAGATTTATATTTCTATGTCCCATGTTTTTCCCGAAGCGGATGACGTCATCCTCTAATGCAATCAAAATACGATTGTTATTTTTTTTTCTCGCGCGTGCCTTTTGCAAGCTTGGATCAGTTTTTACTCTAACTTTGGTGGAATAAATTAGATGATATTCTGGCTTGACTAAAAACTAAATGTTGTTTGCAGATATTTTTATCCTAACTTTTTTTTTAGAAGTTTAAACCTGCATCTAATAAATATTACATATTGATAAAAAATTATACTTCTCTATTATCCCGTCGACCACTTTTCATAACAAAAAACTATCGCCAAATAAACGGGAGAACGTTGCCATTGGAATATCAAAATAAATAAATAAATAAAATATAACAATTTAAGGACACAATTGTTATTTTAATTAATAAAATAACTAATAAATCAGTAAAACATAATTATAAATACACACAAATGTCGAATTAAAAACCACTTGATGACGTAACACACACGTATAATGCTTCTGACATCAAGTAAATGGGACTGCATTTTTGGCGTTTAATCTTACAGTTTGGCGGTAGTTTTTTGTTATGAAAAGTGGTCGACGAAATAATAGAGATTGGTTGGTTGGTTGGTTGATTGGGGTTTTATGGCACAAAGTCCCTTTAGGGACATGCTGCGCCAAAAAAAAAAAGATTAAAATAAGAACATCAAATTGAAATATAAAATCGATTTAAAACTTTAGTCCGAAATAATAGAGAAGTACATAAAAATATTAGATTTCATTGCGAAATCTTCGCACGGGCCCTCTGGTGATAAAATTAATTATTTAAAATATGTTGCTTTCAGAAGAGGTTCCAACCCTTCTGTTATCGATAGAGCTGTTGATAAATTAAATAGACTATCTAGTAAATCTATACTTTCTAAATCTGTTAATTTTTTGAATCCCGTAATAGCCGAAATCAACCGAAAGCTCTGAAACCCGCAATAGACCTCGATAGCTGAAAGGGTTTTCCTTCCCGTAAATGGGTTGGTGTACTATCAAGGGGATGGTCTATATCAGAGATGGATGGGGTAATGTGTGGGGCTTTTCTGTACAGTACAGAAAGAGAAAGATTATTTATATTTTTTCAATGCAATGAGATTTCCCACAATTTATCCACAATTCAATTTGGAGCAATTTTTACAATGATAAACAGAGGCTTGTATGATCTGTAGATACTTGAATGAAGGGTGAAAGCAATAGGGCAATTTCCACTACTTACCTAGTGAAAAAGGGAAGAACGAAAAAACCGAGTATTTTGGGCTATTTTGTTGGGATTCGAAACCCATTCAGTTTTTTAAAGCTTGGAATTTAAAGAGTTAAAACCAAACCTAATAATTTAATTGTTCTGACTTTTTATTATTCTTTATGTTTCAAATTAGCCAAACTTTTAAAACGCTTCAACTTTATTGTTATCTTTAAACCTGTCAATAAATTTAAATTCCCCTCCACTAAGTCTCCCGTTCCTCATCTTCGAAAATGGGGAATCTATAATTTCCCTTTCAATGACTGGTCATCTTATATTTTGTCAAACTAAAATAAATCCTGAAACCCGCTTAAAAGAACACTCCCGTTATGTCACTATCAAAGAAATTTCTAAATCTTCTATTGCCCAGCATTTTGGGATTCCAGCTACAGTTTAATTTTCAAAATGTTAAAATTATATTTAATGCCAACAGCCTCTCAAAATCGGACTTTTTTGAAAATCTCGCTATTTATCTGAATCGTGAGGTTATAGTTAATGAAAATCGGATTCCACCAAGCTATCTGCAGCTTGGAAAAACTTGTTCAGCTAAACCATAGAATATATTTTTCTTTTAATCATTTTGGTATTCATTTTCATGTTTATTTATATTATGAATTTTTAATCTCTATTTTACTTTCTTTTTTTTTAATGTATTTTTCACTTTTTTTTTTCTTATTTTCCTTTTTTTCCATGATTGGCTGATTCCTTTAATTTTTCTATTGGCTGTTGCCTTAACTTGTTCCTCTTTCTCTTCCACTTCCTCCCAGTCTTGCCCCTGCCTTCAAAGCGGTTGCACGTATTCTTTGCCCCTGACGATGAAATACAAAGTTCTTTCGAAAGGCCAAGCTCATTCCTTATTTTATAGTGTTATTAAGAAGTTTTTGATGCTTTCATTTGATTTTAAATGTGCGAATTTGTTATGTTCTTCTTAATGTATTTACATTACTAATAGTAAACGTATTTTTTCGAATCCAGTTTGCCTTTCTGAAAATTCTTAAATATATTTTATTTGAACTATTTTGAACCCACCAATTAAGATCCCACCAATAAAATCACTTTATATACTCTAAAAAGCTTTATAGCTATTTTCTTTCTGATATCTATAATATGATGTGTTAGTGTAATCTTTCTTATACCTGAAACCCTTAAAGAGAAAAAACAAAAAAATATTTTGAATGATTAACAATTTTTAAAATGTCATGTTTAAGTTTCACAGAAAAAATCCATTTTTAATAAATGAGAATTTTGCATAAAATTTAATTTTTAGTATGACATTTTTCGATATTATATTACATTTTTTTCTTGTTTTCAATTTCAGAAGAATAATCCATCTACAAATAGAGAAAAGTATATATACTTGATATTTTTTATCTTTCTGGATAATAAATCTATTTTTTAATTTTTTTTTTCTGAAGAATGTAAGCATATATATGAAATAAGATACTTTGTATATCTTAGAAGTTTAGATTGTAGTTTATATTTAGATGTATATCTTACATTGATGTAAAAGAAAGACAAATATTTGAGTAAAAAAAAGGCAATGCTAGAAGGCGAACGAAAATATAAACTTTGTCTACTAAGATTACAATAAATATTCAATATTTTCGAAATTTATGTATATGGCTTTATGCAGTAGCGATTTGAAAAGGTATTTTTCAGAATATTGTGTAAACAAAGAAATAGAACTGATTTGTTTTGAGTTGTTTAGGTATTTAAATTTTTTGTTGCATATTTGAATGTATACTTATTCTGTCCTCCTCTCAATATTATAAAAATATCTGGAATCTATATACGAATTTTGATAAAGTAAGTTAAAAATACACACACACATACATATATATATATATACAGTGAAACTTCCATTTAACGAAATCTCATCGTTACACTTAAAAACTTCGTTATGAAGAAAATTCGTTAAATAGAAATCAACTTACATTCATCAAATTTTTCCTTCAGATATGACAAACAGTTATTGGATTCAGAAGAATTTGATTAAGTTTCAATTATGTAGCCGTCTTTTACAAAAAGCTTTCATCAGCTCTGATGCACAGGTTTGCAAACTAATGTTTTCACTACATTGTCTTTTTTCTGTCTTTTTCGATAATGTACTGCAAGATTTTTTGTTATTCCTTAGACTAATGACGGAAGTTTACAAGTTGTATTGGCAGGAACAAAAATAACTTTGATGTTCTTTGATTTGAATTTTGAAGCACGTTCTTGTGGATGTACAAAGCTGTTGTTTATCAGCAATAGAAGGCCAAAATGGTAACTGTCTGACTCTAATTGATATTTTTTGCTTCAATGTATCTGACGCCATTGCATCCATCTTCTACATCATTGAATGTAAAAAGGCGATTTTGACTTCCCCCAACTGTCAGCGCTGGAGTCTCATTGTGGGAGAGTAATGATAACAAGTGTTTCTCTTAGTGTGAAAAAAATTGTTTCATTTAGCATCTAGCAGAATAGAAATTATTTAAATGTGTTTATTTCCATACAGTCCACTGAAATAAATTCGCATATCCATCGCAACAGCAACCTCTTAGTTTGGATTCTGTACACGTAAAAAGTGGAATAAACTTCGTTATATAGAATACATTTTTCGTAATATGGAGATTAATTTACATGCTAATGGTGTTCAAAGTCCAAGTTCTGCAGAAAATTTCGTTAAGTAGAAAACTTCGTTCAACAGAGACTTCGTTAAAGGGAAGTTCCACTGTATATATATATATATATAGATAGATAGATAGATAGATAGACAGATAGATAGATATATGAGGGTGTTAGAATGACAGTGGAGTAAGTCAAAAATTTTGAAAATCCAAATAATCATATTTTCCCTGAACGCATATGAATTTCTGTTCAATGTGCCAGTCAAATAAGTCATAGTTCACTTCGGGAGTCGCTAAAGGGCAAAACAAGTTGCACCACTCAATGCAATGGCAATACAACAAGCTTCACAAAACCCTTCATTTCTCAAATGACAAAATTTTTACTTACTCCACTGTCATTCTAACCCTTTCATATGTGACGATTTGGAACGATTTGGAGTCATCAAGGCAGTGTTGTGTTTCCTAATTAATAGCGCACGCAATTGCAGTCGTGTACACTCAGAAAACATATTCGTAGACGTGACATCAAAAATATGTGAAATAAGCAGACAGTGGTTTTGCTTCAGTTATTTTATTCAATCCAACAATCCTATATGAATGAATCCATATATGAGGGAAATGCTCTTTAAAAATTAGAAGCTATTGATTTTCCTTGATATTAAAAATTATGAGAACACTAAAAGGACTTCCATTTTTTCTCACTACGACTCCAGAATTATTTGTAAACAACTTCGAAGGCAAGAAAATCCGTCAAAAATTCTATCTCTTCGAGCAGTGCAAGCGATTTTAAGAGAGCTAGACGCTAGTATACAAACGTGACATGTGGTCTGTTTTTCCCACCATAGTCTGAATTTCAATAAATTAATCTAATTTCCGGCGTTAAGATATTGTAGTGCAGTGAGTGATCGGTTAACGAACTGTTCGGTTTACGAACAAATCGGTTAACGAACATTTTCGCGAGAGAATTTTATGTTCGGATAACGAACACATGTTCGGTTAACGAACACCTAACAAAATAAAGCCAAGAAGAAGCAATGTTGTGTTTCAGATTTGCAGAGCTGTATTTAATTGCATCTACTATCATCAACTTAGAGAACATTTTAACAGTTGCATACTTATGGCTTAATTTATTCAAGGGCTATTATGGGGGTTCGGTTCCTACATTTTAGGGCTGTCAGGTTAGAATGAAGAATACAAAAACATTAATTTTTATATTTTGTGTCCATTGTTAAAGAAATATTTTTAATTGGATTATTTTAACTGAAATTTATTTCCTAAATTATTAACAAGCTCTAGGCTCCACTGGAGCTTACAAATCCATGAAACTGCGATTTGTCCATATTAAATACGGACGTATATTAGCCCTATTAAAATGGGAAGATTGAAAACTCCAGAAAGAAAAAATAAGCTTTTGTCAAATATTTAATGCCCCACAAACTCATAAAAAAGCATGACAGAAGGAAGGACAAGACTGTATATATGTAATATATGTTTTATTATTATGACATTTAAATAAATTTAGGGAGAATTTATACTAATTTTTTTATATATTATTTAGCTTTTAAGAACGAATTAATTGAATTCCCATACAAATATATACTAAATCTGTGATCTGTTAACGAATAATTCGGTTAGCGAACATTGTTTTGGAACGGATTAAGTTCGTTAACCGATCACCCACTGTAGTTAAACTTACGGATGTTATCGGCGCCAAATAATTTTTCTGGTTAGAACTGGAATTTTCGAGAAGCTTTTAAAAACGCGGTAAATAAAATATATCATTTGACTGCAGACGAGTCTTTAGAACACGAGGGAAGAGATTTAATAATTGATACAGATTAAAAGTGAGAAATATTTAAACATTGAAGTATAATAGGAGACATTTAATATTTTAATATAAGAAAGAATTTACGGAAATAGGGTTTTTTAAGATGGAAGAATTTATGAAGCATGAGATTTTATATCTTATTTAAAGGACTTAGAATTATTTTAGGTAGGGGAAATGGTAGGGATTATTTAATAAGGATTGTAATAAAAAAGAGTTTTAAAATAAGAAATATAAGAAGAAGCGCCATTTTCAGAAAAGAGTAAAATAGAAAAAACACTATTAAGTGGATTAAGATAAAATGGCTTTACATATAAATAGTGAAGGACAATTTTAAGAATAAGAATTATTTTAATAAACTGGGGTTTATATACGGAACATTACTCAATATAAAAGTTTATAGAATAATTTAGAAGATTATGGAAAATTTTAAATTTTGTAATATATATATATATAATTATTATATATACTAAGTATATATAATATTTATAATATAAAAATCGATATTTTTGAACCCAAAATATGGAATCTTTTTCAAGCTTAGTTAAATTTAATACATTAAAAAATATATATGCAAGCAAGAATCGCACGTAATAAAATAGTAGAAATACAAAACAAGACTTAAAAAATATTGTACTATTTTTTATTAGTATTTTAACCATATTTCTCCGAAAGACTATTTAAGCCGCTTCATTTTGTAATTAAAAATAAATAAACAAAAGTTAAAAAATATTAAAATGTTGAAAGTTAAAAGGATTTCTACATTAATTAAGAGTTTGTGAGTATGTCTGACTGTCAGTCTGTGCGCTGAGACATTTGACATGGAGGTACTGCCAAGGTGTACCCGTTTTCCTTATAGATTTTTTTTAATACCATTTAATTTTTTTAATGTAAGTTTTAAGAAATTTGTTACCGAATTGTATCTATTAGGTATTTTCTTTCACCATCCAGACATTTGTTTCTAACTATCGCATAATTTCAGTTTTTATAGCACATAATAGAAAATAAAATTCTCCGTCAGATAACGTTTATCTTAAAACTGTAAAATAATTTACGTATTTTTAATGATAAAAAAACTAAACATTCAATTAAAAAAAACTAAACATGGAATTTCTTGCTTTAAATTTCAATAAATAATGTAAAACTGCTAACGACTCTTTAGTTTCCTAATTTTCTTTCTTTGCACAGTGAGGAGACATTAATAAAGACATTTTTTCTTTTGAAAAATTTTTTTCTTTTGACTTTCTTTTGATTTTTTTCTCTATATTTTTTCTTCTGAAACTTTTTCATCATTTTAGGATAAATTTAACTTATTACTAAAAAATAATATCGGAAATTAAATGTTTTGGAAAACAACCAAATTAAGCACTAATACAGTGTGGTTCAAAGCAAAAAATTGAAAATGTAAATAAATCATTCCCGATGTGAGATATTTTATCAGATGCGGAGTTTGTAACGCCGGCTGTTTTGGACTGAACAGTTACAAACTAACCTTGTTTACAGTAGTTAGGAAAGATAAGACGCTTCAGTTAAGAATACGAACTTTCCGTTCTTGTTCGTTTGCATTACAAAACTATGTACATATCGCCAAATACAAATAAGTAAATGTTACTTATGCCGCACTCTCTATTATAAAATACAAATTTAACCAGGGCTTACTTCTTCATATAAGATTTCGATGTCAGGAATTAGATACTAATAAAGTACAGATTTTTTAATACTAACAGAGGTGACGATTTCTCGTTAATGTTCCGTAATATGCGGGTTAATTTAACCCAGGTTTAACACGTTTCGCACTAGAATTTTTTTAAAGAAATGAAATTAAATAAATTCTACGTAGAAACATGAAATTAAATAGATAAAGATTCATCCAATAATTTTCCTGGTTTGAAGTGTTGTTAAACTGGGTCAGATTAAGCCGCATATTACGGAAAATTAATGAGAGGTTGGCACCTCTGTAATAAAACTGTAAAGGGTAAAATAGATGAACGATTTATGGAAAAAAACTGTTATAAAAGGAGGATCTGCAAGGTGTTTTCTAAAAATTAATAAGTTTGAAACAAAAAAATATGCTACGTCCATTTATTTCTAATATTAAAAGTAATTAAGATGTGAAAATTCAGATTTAGCATGGAATAAATTTGAACAGGCTCTCTCAGAACGTTCTTATTACTATATTCAAATTTTAAAATATTGAAAAAAGAAAAAAAAATTATTTCAGTGTGATGCAAAATCCTTGCAGTGCGTGCACAAAGTAATGGAATAAGTTAAAGTATCAATACTTGTAACAACAAAAACGTTCATCGCTAAGAAAATCGTTACTAACTAGACAGCAAATGTCATCATATTTTGCTGTTTTCTGAAAATATAGTCATATGTGCTGTGCTGTGTGCTTTCAATTTTTTTTTTTTTTTTAACAAATCTTATCATAACCAAAAATACTTCTTATCATAATCAAAAATACTTCTTATTATAATCAAAATAGAGTTGTCCAACTGTCAAATATTATACATATGAATATAAGCAGAAGAATATACCCTCACCCATATGGTGGCGTAAATGTCGCCTATATATTTTTAAATGTATAACAGTTAAATCTTTGATTGTAATTGATTGTATTTTGATTGTTATTTACATTGTAATGTAAGCGATAAGTTCTAATTTTTTTCTTGTTTTTTGCTGTCTTTTGATGCCAAATTTGGCACTCTTTTTTTCATACAGGCTAATTTCTGATAAATTTCCGTAATCGGGTCCGTCTGGAATATTTTAATGACTGCATGGTTTAGTAAATAAATACTCAATTGTTTTTAGAAACAGCAAGTACAACATTGTTTACGGACATCATTATAATACGTTCACATATGACGTTCACATTTCTGCTTCATAATAAGTTTGGGTCAAATCTCAAGCGAAATTTTTCGATTATTGTTTTTGTTTTCTTATTTGTTCAGGAAATATTATGCTTTTAATTATCGTAAAATTTATGTTTTATGAGATATCCAAACATTTTAGCAACATCTAAAAAGAATTTTCCCAAAGTGTTAAACAAATCATTTACCACGGAAGTCTTTTGTGCCTCTTAGACTAGAACCACAAATTATTATTTGAAAAAAAAAATCCTATAAAAATTTACATAGGTATAAACTGAATACATATTAAACCTTTTAATTGGCTAAATTACGATAGGTAAAAGAATGTAACTTGTATTGTAGCTCTAAATTTTTAATAAAATGTAGCGAAATGATTTTGCCAAACATAAAATGAGGGTGGTCGAAAACAAAAAGCTTTTAATTTTCAAATAATTTTAAGATTTCTTAAACTTCATCAAAAATGACTATTTTACGCGAGATCGTAAGTAAAATTCTTCAAATTCATGTATGAAAAAATGCATATTTTCATTAAAAAGTAATTCATTTTCAAAGGAAAAGGATTATTTACAATTAACCCCTTAATAATTTCACTGCACTGTTTATCCGTGAAGGAAAAAAACATGAAAAAATACCTTTGTGATGTGGCACTTTATTCCTGGTCTAGGTGGAAATAAAAGAGAAAAAAAAACCTTTAAACATTTATTTCAATATGGGTAATTTTTGATTGGTGAAATTACCGATATACGTTTACGTGTACCATATTAATAGATGAAACATTGCATCTTTTTATGTTTAAGGTAACTTCTTTTCATTCTCTCCGTCTAAAGAACGTATTTACAGTTAGTTTTTAATAAATCGTCTCGAAAATTCATATTGGATATTTTGATATAAACCATTTTATAGTGATTTTAATAAAGTTGTAAGAAAGAAAAATCTGTTTTTATGTACCGCAATATTCTTTTAATTTCATATAATATTTGTCTTTAAAAAATGATTAAAAAAAAACATTTTGCTCTTATAGTGATTTTTTTGCAGTATTTTTTGCATTCCGTAACCAATAGTCTACATATGATAAGTTTTTGACTGAAAAGTGTTTGCTAGGATATCTATTGATCATGGATCGACTATAAATTCTGAGATTTTTACTTTTCTTAAAACAGCAATTTGCAGTTTTGTTTTCTATAAAACCTGAAAATCTTTAAAAACTGCTACATCAAAATAATAATAATAATAATAATAATAATAATAATAATAATAATAATAATAATTAACACAAAAATAAAGTACTTCGTAGACTTTTGAACGTGAAATGAAAATAATTGTCGGTACTATTTGATATATGAAAAATAATATATTTAATATTTGTATTTTTTGCTTTAAATTATTTTTTAATTAGTTTTATTTAAAATATCTCTGGTACCAGAAAAAAACTGTAAAACACTTTATAAAAATAATTATATCACCTTTTCCTAATTTTCCAGAAATATTTGTTTGTTTAATCATGTAGTTTGCTGTCATCGAAGACAGTTTGAAAATTACATAATAATAGAAAGTTATTGACTATTAAGTCCGTAGTTTATCAATGCAACGATAAAACACGTAATCAGCATATGAAAATTGGTAAGGGTGTTAGCATGGAGAAATTGTATTATTGTATTTATTAAAAAATAATAATAATAATTTTGACGTAAATGGATTATTATGCGATGAAGAAGGACATTTAGAGAATTTTTGTAATTGGAATTATACCTCTGAAGCTTTAGAGACTTAGGAATTTGCTATTGGTCAACTGTAAGAAGAGGCACCTTCTGTTTTAGGTTCGATGTACAGCCGTGGAAAAAAAAAACTGAACACCCCCCACTAACTCTGGAACAAATTATAGTAGAAGGAAGTGACTGGTACCAAACGATTGGAAATAAAGTCTACTTTTAAATGATGTATATAAAATTTGCTTAGGGGCCATCTACATATAAAAACACACCCAAACTTTTTTTTTCAATAGCAAGACCCAAATTTGACAACATATTTGAAATCTGCAGTTCAAACTATGCCTAGATACCAAATTTCATTAAATTCCTACGATTAGTTTCAGAGAAATTAATTATTTTAAAATGAGCATATTATAGGGGTTGTATCCAAATTGAAGTTCGGTACTCGATTGTTGAAATGCTGCAGAATGATTGAGGCACTCTTTTTAATGTATTATTTTTTTACCAATATGACCATTTTACTCACTTAATAAGTTTCGGTTAATGTTGTATGCAGTAAAATAATGTTTACAAGTGTTGAATTATCCTACTTTAAAAAATATAAGATTACCTGTAATTAAAATAGTTTTCGAATATGTAAATGTGATTGGAATTTTGCAGGTGTTTTTACAAAGCTTTTTCTCAGATTTTGAATGTATTTAGCTCGCTTTTTTTTAATTTATTGGCAGAAATGTGAATAATATAAAAAGTACAAAATTTAAAAGGAAAAATAGTGTGAAGCAGCGTAAGGAGACAAAGCAGGAAAAACGCAGACAAATTACTGTTTAATCAGAAAATAAATCACAAGTCGAATGATAATGGCATATTTGAAAAATATTTTTTCGATATTGCTTTTAATGAGAGGGGGGGGGGTGTCTTGTTTTGAGATATGTCCGTATGATTTATATTCCGGTTTATTTGAAGAACTAAAATTAAATCTACGTTAAAAAGACATCTGAATAACTTTATATTCCATCATCATAATATCAAATCACTAATTATCATTAAGATATAGATATAAATGCTTAAGTGGTTCAAACAGAACACAAAACGGCTTATAAAAACATTTTAATCTAATGATCGACGTATTGCGAACGCACAAGCGGTACCATTAAAAATATCTAAATCCGATAAACCAACTATTCTCACAATTTATTTAAAATAAACTTGAAAAACATAAACCATGAGATCATATACTTAATAAAATCAGGTACTGAAAATAGTCAACTTGTAAACGTGAAAATTAATATTTCCGCACTGCTTTTTTTAAATTGAAATATACCTCTTGCAAAATTTTAAGTAATTAAAACGAGGTTGATGCACAAGTTTATTTTCGAAAATTTGCCAAAATAGTTTGTTTATCGTTGTTAGATCTTGATAATGCTTGTTTATACTAATATAATAACTTGTTTTCGCATTCAAAACATGTCGATCATTATATAAAAAGGTTTTTATGAGCCTTTTTGTGTTCTGTTTGTATCACTTAAGCAATTATATCTATGTTTTAACTTTACATTCGTTATTCTCTTTTTAACCCTTTAACGTTCATTGGTTTCCCCACGAAACCACAAAACTTTAATTGCGAAACTCAACAATGGCAGCAGAATTTTAATAGAAATGTTTTTCATTTATTATATATGCGAATATTGCTTTTTCATTATATAAAAATAAATCTGTTCATAATTTCCGGTGTCAATCATTTATTTCAACATCTTAACATTTGAAGTGCTTTATCCGTTAAAGGGTTAAATAGTGTTAATAATCCTATGATTAAACCTATTCTGCTAGTTCATTTGAAAATTTATAATTAACTCATTAATGCCGCTTGGCAAGAAAACCTGCCACTCCACATTTTTATTTTTTAATAATTTAGATTATTTTGCACACTGCTAGCGATTGGCAAATAAACTTACATAACAGAAAATCCTAAAAATAACTTGTAATTTTTTTTTATTAGCATGCGTAATCGAATAGATCTACATAAGAAAGTTATAGAAGAGAAAGTTAAATTATTTAAACTCATTATTAATGGGTTAAAAACTGAAAATCGATAGTTATTTGTAAAGATTACAATTTTTGACTGCTATACAAAAGTTAATAAAAGATAAAATTATCATTTTTAAATAGCAATCTAATACTTTCGTGAGAATATTTTATCTAACAACCATTTAGTGTAATATTGCAAACACTTTAATAAGATTTGAGTAAATTGAATTAATAAGTATAAATATATCAGTGATTATATTTAGATATAATAATGGTTTAAATGATGTAAATTCCTTTTTGACCAAAGTTTTGTAGATATTAAATGTAAGAATTACATTATTTTTTTGTCGTAAATACATCATCGGAATCTATTTAAAAAGAGCAAAAAACATTTTCACTTGTCTTTCTATTTTGTGGAATACATTGAAATGAATAATTTCGTGTATACACCACAAGATTACCTTCGATCTGTGTGTTAGCCTCATCTTCACATTTTCCTGAATATTGATATGGACTACTATATAATTTGATGTATTTGAAATGTTCTAAATCTGTGTTTTAAAATTAAAGATTAAAAACAAATAGAAAGTTTTATAATCATATGGTATTTTTTACAAACTTTATTAAATTTTTATGTTCTCTTTCGTTCTTTCCAAACACAAACATGCTATACAAGGACAATCTGGTCCACATAATAAAATCAAAAATCACCAATGGAAGCAACTTGCTACCAAAATTTTAAAGTACTGAAATTTATATATATATATATATATATATGATTATATCAATTGAGAAAATGATAGAACTTTAACAAAAGAGTAGAAGAAAATTATGGGCTGGTTAGTACAAAAACAAAATTAAAAGGCAAAATTTCCACTACTAAGCCGCATCTTGTGCTTGAATTTAAAAAAAAAAAAGGAGAGGGGGGGGGGGATTTGCTAATACGAAGTATAACAGCCATTGTGATCAATAACCTCTTGCAATCTGCGTGGCATTGATTCGATGAGGCTGTTAACAATATCAGGATGTCTTTTAATGGTTTGCCAAGCATCAGAAGCTGATCTCCATAACTCATCAGACGTTCTAACTCCCTCCAGGCAAACTTCATTCTTCCACAGAGCCCAAACATTTTCCATTGGGTTTAAATCGGCGGCATTGCTTGGCCATTCTAAATTTATTATGCAGTTCTCTTCACACCAAGTTTTAACAATAGCACTTCTGTGGATAGGACTATTATCCTGTAAATTCCAAACAAAATTATGAATCATGAAGTATACTTAATAAATAATGATTTCTATAACATTAAAATTTATATTTGCAACAAAATTTTTTAATGAAATCATTATCTAAATATATTCGCAAATAGTTTAGCGTAAAGTTTGCGAAAAGTTTTTTTTTTTTTTTTTTTAATTGAAAGGTGAAGAAATTTTAAATGTTTTTTCTTTATTATTTATAGTAAAAAATATTATAATTCAATAAAAGATTACAACCTGACAATTGCAAAAGTTCTGAAAATACACAACACAAGAAAATACGTTGTTTTAAAATTTCTAATCCAATAGAATAAAGTATATATATATATAGCTTTTGTCTTAACTGTCTTTTAAAACATTAACGGTTATTTTCATTATTATTTTTAATAAGTTATATGCATTTTGTTTTCACACCGATTCACCTGCTAAAATCTTTGAACATGAAACAAAAGCATATTTTCATTACTGAATTTCTATTGAAAATTTTCGTTCAGTTCTGTAATGATGGGGGAAAAGGCGTTTCTTAGCGCTATCAAAATGATATTTGTGTCAAAGCTGACATGTTAAAGGATTTATATCTGTACACCTGTCAAAATTGAATATTTATTGCGATTAAAAATAACTAGTTATTCTTTAAAACTGAAATTTATTCTAATGGAGTAAGCATATCATATAGAGAAAGGTGCTTTTAAAAATATTTTCCTTATTCATTTAATGAAAAATCGAGTAACATTCTAGAACAAGCAGTGGTAATTCTGATTTGAATATTGAAGTATTTGTGTGTGTGTGGGGGGGGGGGATTATATTTTGAAAAAATAAACCAGTAAAAATTATAATCTTAAGATGCTCAAAACTATAAAATAAATAATTTAATCATACTTTAATTATTAATATTAATATATAATAGTATAGAGTACGCTCTAAAACCCTTATTGTTTAATAATACCATTTTATAAATAACAATACATACCTGTTGGAAGAGAAAAAATCCATCTGGAAAATGGTTTTCTAAAACATCAGGGATCATTGAATGTTCTAATATATCACAATAAGATACTCCGTCTAAATGTCCCCGATTGCGTGACAGAGATCCGATGCCCTGCGCCGGCATGCAGCCCCACACCGAAACTGCAACTCTTCCGCTGCGTTTAATATTTTTTGTATAGCGTGGCTGAAACCTAAATCCCAATGGACGGTATACTCGAACCGAAGAACTGGAGACTGACTGGATACAGCTTTCATCTGTAAACAAAACAGAGCTCCATTCATTTATTCCCCAGTTAACATATGTTTGGGCAAAGTGAAGTCGTTGAAGTCGCTGGTTTTCGGTGATTGCAGGTTTTTTAGCCGCCACCCGACTTCGGAGACCTGCTTCTTTGAGCGTGTTGCGAATAGTACGAGTAGATACCTAATGAAAAGAAAAATACGCCGTAATTATATATATATATATATATTCATAATACAATCTATCGCCTCTTAGTTATATATGCTTACTTGCAATTGCAAATCATGTCTAATTTGATTAGAAGATATAAATGGATCTACTGTAGCCATTGCAACAACTTCTAGAGCTTGGCTGTCTGATAAGATCCTTGGCCGACCACTACCACATAGACGGTCTATCGAATTTGTATTTCGAAACCTTAAAAATATCAGTTATATAAATTAAATGGAAATCTAATGTTTTTTTTACAATAAACTGCCAATATAAAACTTACCTGTTAATCCAATTCGAAACAGTGTGAACAGACACTTGAAAATGCCTAGCTATATCACGAAAACTTCTTCCAGCATGCCACATACCAATCATTTGGCCTTTCGTTGCTTCAGTTAATTGTGGGGCCATTTTATTTCAGCAAATACACTACGCATACGCATTTATAAGAAACTTCGCTTCAAACATATATACCGCAGAAAAAATAAAATAGCTTTATTAGACTGTATAAGAAGGTATAAATTCATTTAAAGGTAACAAAAATGATAATTTTTTTTTCTAAGAACTGTTCATATTTTTAAAAAATGAGCTTTATTAATTAAAAAATAAAAGCGAAACTAATTTGCATAAATGATGTAAACATGCATCTCATGCGAATACGTTTTACGTAATTTTAATGAAAAATTTAAAAGTAGACATTGAAAATTTAATATATATATATATATATATATATATATATCCTAATGAAGGTTGGGATTCTGTTGTTTCACTATCTTATATCTTACTCCAATCACAGGTCGTTGCCAGGTTGGTTGTGCTCGCGCGTGCATTCACTTGCGCTTCAGTTTAAGCAAGCTTTCAAATTAGCATAATATCGTGAAGCTCTTAAATACGGTTTACGCGTTGTTTATATCGTAAGACAGACTTACGCTATAAGTTTATCAATGCACTGTAATCCCAGCCTATGTGTAAAATATTTTTTTCAAACAGGGATGAGAGCGCTCTGACCCGAATATCGATTCTTACCACTAAATTTTAATAGTATTCTCCAGCGTAATGAATTTCAGAAATTTCGTCCTTGAATAAGGTAAGAAATACTATTAAAATTTAGTGGTGTCAATCGGGATTTCGAGTCGGAGCGCTCCCATCCCTGTTCAAACTATGCTTTAATGCACATCATAGACGGCCCTTTAAAGCAGCATCTTGCCGTTTTTTAAGCGTAATTTGAAAACTACTTGGTAGAAAAATTTAAAATTTTGAATACACATAAAGCAGGACATAATAAATATAAATCCATCAAAAAAAGTGTAGGTTGCAATTCATAATTTTTTCGAATATTAATTTCATAATTCATAATTCATATTATAAAATTATAAAAATTACAAATTTGACATATTTATGTTTGGGCTTTTTAGTATTATAACCAAAAAAAAAATTAACACATTAGAATTATAATCTCAGGAGATATTAATAAAAATATGAAAATGTAATTTAACATTAGAGGCTCTAAAATTTGAATGTTTATAACTCGAAAACTTATCATCCAAATGACTTAAAATTTTGTATCTAGGCATAGTTTGAACCGAAGATTTAAAATATCATCTCAAAAGTGGGTGTTGCCATTGAAAAAAATAAATTTTAGGCTTGTTTTAATATGTAGATGGCCCTTTAGGCAAATTTTAGATATATAATTTAAAAGTAGACTTTATTTCCAATCGTTTGGTACCAGTCACTTCCTTCTACTACAATTTGTTGCAGAGTTAGTGGGGGGGGGGTGCAGTTTTTTTTTCCACGACTGTACGTACGCCGATGACTCAGATGTTGTCAATTGAAGAAAACTAAATTTTCCCAAAGCATGGCTAAAAAGAAGTAATGTTAGAAGAACATCTTCTTTTTTCAAAGCACTAAAATAATACACAAAATAATTAATCAGAGGAAATAAATAAAAACAAAAACATTGGATTGCAAGTAGCTTCGGTATTATAATTTTGCTCTTGAACCAGATCTGTGATAGAAATTATTGACGCTTGTTTTGTTTTAAAAAATATAAAACAATTGGACACAATCTTTCTTACGTGCACATTCCCAAATGCACACTTATATTATTTAAGGAGTGATATAAGATATTTTTAAATCCTTTCATTCATAAGATTAATTTTTTCAACCAAATAACAAAAAGAAAAGAAATATTTTTGTACTGATCTATGAGATCCAACTTGGGTCGCATTTATGCATTCTGATGTACAGGACATAGGTAAAAATATCGTATAAGTATATATATATATACTTATACGGTGATACTCTCCTTTTGGCGATTGAAAAACTCGCCAAATAAATGTAGTTGTGATACTCTCTTTACTCTCCTTTTGGCGATTAAAAAACTCGCCAAATAAATGTGGGTTTTATAAGGAGCTTTGTCTGGCCGAGTCGTTCTTTTCATCTTGGTGTATTGCTTCCTATGGTCAGTTTGGTCGCGACAGGCATGGGGGAAGTTTCATGTGTAATTACCGTTATAACCCAGCATGCAAGTCTTTAGCCTTGCAGCCTGTCTCCATTGGTTGTGTTTTTCTGTTTATAGTTTTCCTTTAGAGTTTTGTTAGTTTGAATTTTTATGGTTATTTGTTAATTTTTCTCTGCTGTTCAGGAGTTTTGGGATTGTAAATATAGTATGTGGTATTCGTATTATATATATATATATATATATATATATATATATATATATATATATATATATATATATATATATATAATAACAAATAAAATAAATTAATCAACTAATAATAAATTTGGAACAATGATTTTATAATATTGAAAATAATTAATAAGAATATGAAGTATAAATTTCTCTATCTCTATAAAAATAATAATAATAATAATACTTTGTAATAATTTAATTGAAGTCTTGAATACCAGAACATGTTCAGATATATTATTTTGTCATTTAGAGCTATTTGTTTAATTGACAATTACATCCCATAAGTTTAGTTTCAGAGGACACTTTTCTTTCTGTAATCATTATGACCTTTAACAATTCAGGTAACGTATAATATGCTAAAGAATGTCCCAAAGACTTGATTTGAATTTAATTGAATTTTCTGTGATATCTATACTAATAAAAGAAAGTTTCGCTAGGAAAATCTAGCGCACCTAGAAGTCTGTAAGTTTAGGTGTGGATAGTCCAAGGTCTGGCCATGTGCACCTGAGCCTCAGAATTTTAATATTTTGATAATTAGCCTGGATATTAATTAGATTCTCATTAACCATCGCTTCTAAAATGACATATTTTAAATCAAAATGGCGAAAGAAACGAATCGTCTGCAAGCGGAAATGAACTAATTCGAAATTATTTTACTCATTAGCGAATTTTAAGAAAACTAATTAAGATATCAATTTTAAAATTTCTGAGCATATGTAAAAAAAAAAAATTTGCATCCGTCTATGCAATTTTTGAAAAATTCGGCCGGTAATTTTTCTTAATTTATGCAAAAAACTGCTAAAAATCTGCTGGCGCCAGTGAAATAAATCCGAGAAAGTTTCAGACAGGCATCTGCTTTCATTAAAAACTGAACTACAAAGAGATCTGTTTCTCTGGCCGACCCTCTCATTTAGTTTGCGAAAATGAAAGGAAATAATTGCCAAATTTTACTAATGAACAAAAATTTAGGTAACTAATTAAGATATAGATTTGAAATTGAGGTCGGGAAGGGGGTGTCATCTGCCGGCTATTTTAGCGTAGCGTCTTCGTTAAGTTCTAATTATCAGAAAAATGTAATTCTTTTTTTAATGATCGCGTTAATGTAGGTGACGGTGGTTCTCTTGAACAAATTATTCATTATATTTGCGGGTATGGGGAGGGAGGGGGTTAACGCTTTTCTCTGTGATTGTAATTATCTCGGGCCCGGGCAACGCCGGGCGGGTTAGCTAGTGTTCAAATAATTTATCCTGAAAATTAAATATATTTTTGTAATTACATCTATTTCATTTTCACATATTTTGAGTACTCGGAAAGTCACTACACATTGAGTATCAAGTTTGAAAGTCATTGTATATCTGTAAGATTCACCTCATAAAATAAACATATTAATAAAAAATACCAGCAGGTAGTATTTGTCATCTAAATATATGAAATTCATAAGAAATGGAACAGGAACTTTTTTCCTAAAATTTTGACTAAGAAAAATATACATTTTTTTCATGTTTTCATCATTCCACAAAATAATCACCTCATCAAATAAATATATTAATGAAAAATACCAGCAGGTGGTATTTGTCATCTAAATATATGAAATTCATAAGAAATGGAAAAGGAACTTTTTCCCTAAATATTTGACTAAGAAAAATAACCATTTTTTTATGTTTTCATCAATCCACAACATAACAAAAAATAACATTTATTACTAAAGAACTCTTTTTTGAAAATAATACTATATTTATTTCTAAGCTATATACGAGGGGCAGTCGGAAAATAAGTTTCCCCTGCGCACTGTGGACAGAGGTGTGTATGAAAGACAATAAATGTAATGACACATTAAAGATAAAACATAACTTTATTTTTCCGCATAAGTACCAAGTGCATTGAGACATTTGTCATACCGCTTTATAAGCTTCAAAAAGCCATCCATGAAAAAATCAGGGATTTGCATACGGACGAAGCGTTGAACGGCTATGGGCGAAAGACGACACAACATGTGAAGAAGAACGTTCAAGACACCGATACACCATACGGTAGAGGTCGACAGCGATCAAGCAGATGGCGCTGTTGACTGCAACAGCGTTTATGTTGACTTGAACAGCGTTATGCAACTAGTTTAAGGCAACAATTTGGTTACATGTAAATGTAAAAACAAGTAGTGTTCAGAAATGATTCAAGATGTTTAATTTGTGATGTGGTTCCATCGAACACCTCAGAAGCTGCACACCTATGTTCCATGGATTTGATGAGGTTTGCGATAAGACTTTGAGGAATACTGTTCCACTCCTCAAGAATTGCAATCTGCGGACAGTAAAAGGTAAAATATGTTCAGTATATCCGTATTCATATGTCCGGACAGTAAAATATGTTCTTGTTCTCGCTACAATGCTTCGTCCGAGTGTGTCCCAAAGGTGCTCTATTGGATTATGGTCAGGAAAGCATGCTGTCCATTTCGTACGATGTACTGTTTCAACTTCAAGCCTGTTCTCCACCAGACGATCTGTATACCATCTGGCATTACTATGCATAGAAACAAAAGAATCGCCATGGCTGAAGCGTAAGTTACGACATGAGGTCTCAGTATCTCTTCTGTGTTGCTTTGAGCCCTCAAAGTGTCATTACTTATGATAGGCAGATCCGTACGTCCATTAATGCTGATTCCAACCGACACCATCAACCCAGATCGTCTGTAATGTGATCTTTCATGAACGAATGTTGGGTTATTTCAAGTGTCCTTTTAACTCCATACCAAAACACGTTGGGTATCACACTCCAGACTGAATCGGGACTCGTCTGTAAACAGCACTTGACTCCAATCACATTGCTTCCAATCTCGATGTTCAGCAGCCCAACTTCTTTGGGCCCCACGGTAGTTTGGTGTCAACAAAATACAGACCATTGGCCTACATGCATAGAGACAACCTTTATGATGCTATTCCGGACTGTTTGGAGGATACCCTTCGTCCTGTTCCAAGATCAACTGTCTTTGCAGCTTAGTAGTATTGCCTGTTTTGTTTCAACAAGCTGTTAACAGGATATATCGGTCATCAGTTGCTGTGGTAGCACGTGGAGGGCCTTGCGCTGGTAGACGTCTAACATATCCTGTTTCTTGGAATCGATTCCACGGCATTTCAATCATATTTCTTGCGATTCCAACAGCATCCGCTGCACTTCTTTGTGTTTATTTGGATTGAAGTCTCCGGATAATGGGCCAACCCATGGATCCCAGCAAATCACGTTGTTGGGACATTATCAAGTCACGTTTTCTCAAAACAAAAGCTGAGCAATTGAATTTCACAACTGAGACAGTGAAACAGACGTTTTTGCAAAATCCCGATTTCTGCACTTATCTCCCTTTTCTGGTTTTTGACGCCATAAACTTTGATTTACATATGAAGTTTTATTTGTTTAACTTTCTGTTTCGCTTTAAATTATTTATGTTTGAATTTAAGTTACTTATCGGTGTAAAAACTTGTGTAATTTCTTTAAAACCATGTGCCCCCTCCCTAATTGTTTTGAGCAGTGTATATAAATATATATATACATTTATATATATAAAGATACGAATTTGTAAATTTTGTGATACACGTTATAAAATATCTATATAAACATACATAACTTCAGCTTGTGTGTTTAGGATTTGAAATATATCATCGATTTTTGATACTCTAAGGAAAAATGCATTTATATCATGCGGACTTTAGAAATGTAATGCAAATATACTACATTGATAATCCCAGTACAATCTCATAGTGAATGCTTTCTTTGAATGTATCAACGAAGTCATATCATTCAGAAGCGTTTTCGGAAAAGGAAAAAGTTTTAAATTGTGTTTCATATATGTGAATCTTTGGTTATAAAAGAGGTTTCAAATACCATCAGCTGAGGCTTCTTTTTATCCTTTTTTATTGTACAAAATCTCGGAATTTGAACGCATATTTCGTCTTTTAAGCTGAAAATATACACATAAGCCTAGAAAGAATAGTTACAAATTTTCGTTGTAGATGAACATTTATAGTCTGTACTGAAACAATTAAATGAAATATTGTTGTTTTTTTTAAATTCCATTTCCATATGTATCAGCTTTTTTTCTATTAAAAAAGGAATGCCAGTTTTAACAAAAAATTTTCATTTTACTGAATTTATTAATTACAGATACATACTACATTTAAACATAAATCAATATACATATTACTACATTTAAACATTTTGAACATAAGCATTTCCAAACTGAATTTATTAACAGCATGAATTTTTAAATAAACCTTTGTATTTTGATATAATATTCTTATGGTATTTCATTTTGATATTAGATTCTCTAACTTTGTTTGAGATCAAACTGGGGTATCTCATGCAAAAGATTCATTAAAAAAATTAAAATGAAAAGAGAAATTTTAAAATAACGCTTCCTTAGGTTTATTATAAGTTTGTGAGTATCTTTGCGTGCCTAGAGTTGACTCTTAAGTGCTGACTCTTCTCGCGCGAAAACACTAGAAAACTTATTTTAAAACAATGGCAGCATTCGTTTCAAATTTCTTGTTTGCATTTCAGTATTTTTATTTTCTGACTTTCAGTAATTTACAGCCAAATTTCAGCTCTGCTGAATAATTAATTAGTATATAAATATTAACCGATACTGGGTTTGATTTGTCTCATGAATGGCACTAGGTGTTGTGCTCATGATTGACGTTCCATCTTGTGTTGCAAGGTTGTAGCCTAGCCATGTAAGAGTGAGAGAGTGCTGGACCAGATATCGTCCAGGTGGCGTACCAGTTGGTAAAGCACTTGGTGCGCTATACCAAGGGATCCGGGACCGAATCCCGTTCTGGACATTTTTTCACTCTGTTGGTTGTGCGCTGTTAAGTAAAGTGATAATTCACATCCTTTGTCCTTCAGTAAGTACTTGTATTAAAACTTCATAAATGTCTTTACAATATATTGAAACAAGCATATGCCTAATTATATTAGTTTTTCTGCAATAAATTATTGTAATCAGGGAACGACTTTATGACCACCCTCTATATCTCTTTCTAACGTCAAAATTTAAAACTAAAATCTTTTATATTTAATACTTTGGAAATTTTTCCATAGAAAATTTCACACTCCTTACTTTCATAAAATAAACAAATTTTAATTACTTAATAGGCATATAGCGAACATAGTGAAAAAGTACCCAAGCCGGGACTTGAACCCGGGCCATCAGCATAGCGCATTGACGTTCTACCAACTGAACCACTTGGGAACGATAATCAGCCTGGAACTTTCTCACTATAACAAGTTGGCAAGGCTACAAACGCAACACAAGATGGAATATTTTCCGTGAGCCACCAACCCTGGGGCAAACACGAAATCAAAGAAAATCTGGCATCGCTAATTGAATAAATTAATATTTAATACTTATGGAAATTTTTCCATAGAAAATTTTAACCGCCTTGCTTTTATAATAATCAATTTTTAATTGCTTAATAGGCGTATAGACAACATATATGTTATAATGTTATGGTGAAAGAGTTCCAGGCTGAGTGTCGTTCCCAATTGGTTCAGTTGGTAGAACGCCAATGCGCTATACTGATGACCCGGTTCGAGTCCTGGCTTGGGTGCTTTTTCACTATGTTGGCTATACTCCTATTAAGCAATTAAAATTTGATTACTAACATCTTTTGTTTTCGTTATTGGAAGCGTTTCAGTACAAACGAGACAGTCCTACGTCAATTATTTGACTTTACATTGTATTTTTAAATGTGTCAGTTTGTCACGTTCTTACTAATGTAATATTATATTACTATTAGTTATATTATTACAATTAACTTTTCCGAATCCCGTTTTCCAATTATAAAATGCTTGAATGTATTTCAGTTGAACTATTTTTAACCCAACAATAAAATAAATTTTTATACACTAAAATGCCTTATAGATATTTCGATTTTTTGGAATATCTATAATATACATTGTTAGTGTAATCTTACTTATACCATGATGCTTTAAAGAAAGAAGCCAATATCTTGAAATTATAATAATTAAAATAATCTCATGTTTATTTTCACAGGAAACGTACATTTACATTAATTAAATAATCATTTTCTTTTACTTTTAATTTTAATTCTTAGTATGGCAATTTATGATATTGTATTAAATTTATTTTGCCTTCATGTTAAAGAAAATAACAAACCTACATATAGAAAAATGTAAAAAATTGATTATTTTTGTTATGTTTTTGGATAATAAATATATTCATATAGTCATTTTCTAAGGAATGTGGTCATATATTTGAAATAATATACTTTCCATATCTTACGAATTTTTACGTTGAAATTTCGATTTAGGATTATATATCATATTGTTATAAAAGAAAGACAAATAGTTGAATAACAAATGTAATACTAGAGCGCAAGACGAAAATATAAACTTTGGAGACTAAGATTACAATAAATATTCAATATTTTCGAAATTTATGTATGTGTATTTAATAGTAGGCATTTGAGAAATTTGTTTCAGAATATTGTATAAAGAAAACAATACAACTGATTTGTTTTGATATGTTTAGCGATTTAAATGTTTTGTTTTATATTTCAGAGTGCGGTATTCTGTCTTTTACTCAAAAATATGTGTAATGTATATATCTAAAAAAAAATGTTTAGCAGAAAGTCTTTAAAAAAATGTTTTATATTACTAACATGAATTAGTTCCTAAGTAGGTTGTGCAATCCAGAAAAAGCTTCTAAGGAATCTTAAAGCATAAAAGCTTACAAGGAATATAATGCAGTTATCTACCCATCCTTAATATAAATATTGTTATAAAGTATCTGATTGACTTTCTAATGTTTCTATTACATGTTCTATCGTAGGATCTGAAATATATACTATTACCTTTGGCTTGCTTCGAGCTTTCATTTGCTGCAAGTAAAGATATTTTGAAGATGGCACGGAATCCAAAATTGCAAGAAACACATGGAATCTTTCGCGAGTAATAGCTGCGAAGTGTTTTAAAAAGCAGTGTAACGCTCGGAATAGAAAAAAAGCATTTTAAGGGGCTCTGATTGGTGGAATTCGAGCAGATATTTCAGCCGATGATTTAAAAGTGGGGCATACCCATTTTATATTATTGTTAGATATTTAATAGTTTGTATTTGAATGGATTACAGTGTTAAGATCGTAGGTTTGAATGAGTAAGCACTAATATCCTTATATATATATATATATATATATATACAGTAGTGGCCAAAAGTTTGGACATTTTTTGAAAATTCATGTATTTCAACTTTGTGTGCTTGTAGTATATATTACTTTTCACTTAAATACAGACATTTATATATCAAATTGAAGGTAATTTAATATAGAATTTAATAATATAAACAGTATTACAGTATATGTATTACAAAAAAAGTTATGTTCATTTTAGTAGAACAAACAAACACAAATCGTTTTGAATAAGGACTTGTTTTGTAATAAAAGCGTACTAGCCAATTACAAACACTGTTCTGAGGACCAATCAAATGTCTGTAACTATAGTTTAGGTTATTTGGAAGGTAAAAGAGTTATTGTTGTGGAAATATTTTGCGAAATGATGCATACTAGTACAATTAAATAGAGTATTGCTGTTTTTGAATATTTAAAGTCCTTTTTTTTAATTAAACTAATTTTAAACAATGTCATCAACAAGAAGAACTAATTGGACATCTACAAAAAGAAGCCGAATCGTCATATTGAGAGAAAATGGCCTCTCTTATGCTAAAATTGCAAGAAAAGTTGGTGGTTCAGTGACTTGTTCTGGTGCACGAAAGTTCTGTTTACGTTATGAAAAAACGAAATCAGTGGAAAATAAGGCCAAATCAGGCGGATAAAAATGCACAAGTGCTACTGCCGATAGAAAAATTAAACGGCTATGCCTTCAAGATAGAAAAATTTCATCAGATGCCATTAGATGTGAAATGGATGCAGCGGGTATTGCAGTAAGTTCAAGAACAATAAGAAGAAGGTTATCAGGATTTAGACTACACGCTAGAATTCCAAGAAAAAAACCATATTTAAATCAAAAGCAACGCGGAAAACGAGTTAAGTGGGCAAAAGAACACATTAAATGGTCAGAAAATCAATGGAAGCAAGTAATCTGGAGCGATGAGAGTAAAATATCGCTCTTTGGTAGTAATGGTAGAAAATACGTGAGACGTAGAGTAGGAGAAGCACTTCATCCTGATTGCATTGAAGCAACTACAAAAACCCAACAAATGTCATGATTTGGGCAGGTATGTCTGCAGATGGTGTGGGCCGAATTCAAGTGATTGATGGCATTCTGAATGCCAAAAATACATCGAAACTGTCCTGAAACCAAAATTGATACCCTCCATCAGGGATCTCTTCCCCAACAACGCACCATACATTTTTCAGCAGGATTCAGCTCCATGACACACAGCAAAAGTATGCAAAGCATGTTTTCAAAATAAAGGCATAGTATATTACCATGGCCAGGAAACAGCCCTGATCTCAATCCAATTGAAAATTTGTGGCGACGTTTGAAAATTCTTGTACGAAAAAACGTCCATCCAATAAAAGACAACTTATTGAAGCTATAATTGATTATTGGCACCATGTGATTACTAAAGATGAACTTCAAACACTCGTTTACTCGATGAAAAGACGCTGTGAAGCTGTCTTAAAAAATAAGGGTTATCCTACTAAGTATTTATTGTGTAAGTATCACTTTAAAAAAATGCAATTCTAAGATAGATCTTACTGTTAGTTGCATAACTTTTTTTGTAATACGGATATTATAATACTGTTTTTATTATTAATTTCTACATTAAATTACCTTCAATTTTCTTATATAAACGTTTGTATTTAAGTGAAAATCAATATATTCTACAAGCACACAAAGTTGAAAAACATGAAATATTCAAAAAATGTCCACACTTTTGGCCACCACTGTATATATATTGTCTTTTTTAAACTAAACTTAATATTTAATAATGTTTAACGGTGTTAGCTGAAAAAAATCCTGGTTTTGGTATGCGCCAATGAAAAAAAAAATTCAATTATAAGTTTTATGCATATAAATATAGGATAGTCATAAAGACTTTTTCATGATTACAATAATTTATTGCAGAAAAACTAATATAATTAGGCATATGCTTCTCTCAGTATATCGTAAAGACATTTATGACATTTTTAATACAATTATTTATGTTAGTAAATTTCAATGTGAGCACCCTTGGTAGCTGGAAGAATGTCAATGGTGTATTCCATTTCTCGCCAGCATTTTGACTGTCACTCTAGATACAGTATCTACGATCTTGACCTTGAGTGAAACAGTATCTTTTACTGGTGTTGCATATACTCAGTCCTTTATGTGTCATGAAATGAAAAAAATCCAGAGGAGTTTGTCCATCCATCTTTCAGGAAAGTTGTCATCAAGGACTCACAAACGACGGTAGAGACTGGACTAAAATAAAATTAAGAACATGACTTTTCCATAATAAAAATTTTACAGTATTACATTCAATGGTTGTTTCGTAATATTTTTTTTTCGTCAAGGTAAGCCTGTATGACCAACCTGTGTGTATCTTAATTCATATATTAAATATTTTTAAAGTATTTATGATAACATTTTGAGTGTGTTTGATAATATTATGCAACATGAAAAATAATTCTATTCAAATTGTATTTGTCTAACTTTCAAAATCAAAGCTTTTGAAATATCGTCGACCATATAAATTACTAGTAACAAATGTATGCATATAATAAAATTTAATTAGCCTGAATTGATTAAAAGCATATATTTTATGTTAATTTATTATAATATTTATCTTTAACTTTTTTTTTTACAAAATGGAGTTGCTTATTTTCAAACTCAACGGTTCATTTACCGTAAGATATAGAAGTGGATTAAAACAGCAAACGGACATTTACTGTGCATGCTCAGTTTCCAGCAATTAGCCTTACCAATTTTGGTGACTTTGCACTGTTATGTGGGAAATATGTTTTTGAAATTATAATAATAATGTGTTGATGGTCATAACATAGCGTGCGTATTAAAAAAAAACTGAATTTTAGTGTGTGCATATGAAAAAAAATGTTTTGTTTTCGTTCAAGGATCGTAAAGGTTCAAAAACTGAGTTAATTTTAAAAATTAATTACTTTCGTTTTTAAAAATCAATTGGTTAATTATGCAATTTGTCTAAATGTTATAACATCTTCCTGCCAATATGAAAAATATGATAATCTAAAAGATATAAATATATATATGTGTGTGTGTATATATAATATATATATATGTGTGTGTGTGTGTGTGTGTGTGTGTGTGTATAAATATATATATACCCGCTATCACTGTATGGGTGCTGCGCGCCTGTCACACTCATTTCAAAATTTTAAACAAAACATTTTTTTGCACTCGCTAAGCTTGTTTTGGTCTTAAATACTCGTCAAAAGTTAGCTAATGGAAATTCAAAACGAAACTGGATAGGAACATGCGCGGTAACATCCTTCGAAAGAAGACTTTCCGTTTCAATTCTTCCACACATGCAAGCGATACTAAAAACAGTATTTATCAGTATCGTCATTGACGGATTTACGACAGGTTTATTATCACACAGTGTGTTTTTGAACGTTTTCTTTAAAACAAGCCTACTTATAAGGAAATAACCCGCATAGCACGCACAGTCACAGTGACGTCTCAATGACGTCACTGTGAGTCACTTACGTCACGTCACATTTGTCACCAAAATGCCACCACTTTGTAACATCACACTGTGACCAAAATGTGAACGTCTTGGAGATCTAAAGAAAGCTTAAAATAAACTTTAGAACATCTTATGGCATCAAGAAAATTACTTTTTGACAGCTTTAAAAAATTTTGTGAAGTTGCAATGAAGTCTCTGCAAGTCACATAAGTCACGTCACATCTATTACAAAAATGCCAACAATCTGTGACTTCACGGTGTGATCGGAGAGTGAATTGGGAAAAAAAACTCATAAAATATAGAATTGAATTATGTCATGTACCTAAATCATTAATAAAAACATTGTCACACATTATTTAAATATATTGTATTTCCAAAATAAAATAATAAATAAATATCTGTCTACATACATGAGGCAGATAATTTTTTACAATTTTCATTACCATTTTCATGAAATTTAACAAAATATACTATATAATACACTGGTAAAAATCCTTAAATAGAAATTTACTAACGTAGGAAAGTTTTGGCGGAAAGTAATTCAGAAATAGATCTCCCATTCTAATAAAACTGTTAGCAATTTAGAGGTTTGTTAGCATTTTAAATACAAACATTTTAATATTTTTTTCTACTACCGCAGGGAACTTATTTGCTAATTTTGTAATACTAAAAATATTTCTTTAAAAATCTCCAATCTTTAATTATTTTGAAGAACCACTCAACCCCCCCCCCTCCATATATTCTTTATAACTCATAACTTCAACTTCATAACCCATATGTCAACCCTTTTATAAATCAGCTTTCTGGTCAAAAAATGAGGGCACCATTTTTGCGAGTTCGATACAAACACGGTCTGGTCGGAAGACCGTCCAACGCTTTCAGGATTTTCCTTGTACGATATAATTAAAGTGGTTCTCAACTGACCTGATAAACAAAGCGAAGCTTTCTAACATAATTTCTGACTCATTTTTAAATGTAAAGGCATAAAGTGGGCAGGACTGGCTATGGAAGCAATTTGGAATCAAACTGAGTTTTCCATTTTTTGATAAATTACTTATCGAGATGTAAGCAATACGTGTCACGTGACGACGGGTTTTTCTCCTTTCTTTCACTGTCCAGTCGGGTATTCGTTTCAAAATGCTGACTTTGACAATCTTTTCTGAAAGATCTTCTGCTTTTACCAAAAAATGGAAAATGTCATTCAATTGCATAGTTTCTGAATAAAAACACCAGCCAATTTAATGCGTTTCCGAACAAAAATTAATTAAAAATATGTCATAAAGTATATGACATAAAGTATATGGCATTCCTATAGCAATTTATCCAAAACTGGTCAGTGCTTAATAAGATATCACCTCTATTAAATATATTGCATTTTCAGTACTGTGTAAAAAATGAAAAATTCATATTTAGGAAATTTAAATGCAGAATTTATATTTATATCGGAATTATTTTAAAAAGCCTATTAAATCATTTTTTAAAATTTATGTTTACTTTGAACATCTAAAGCGAATGCAATTGATTAAAAAATACATAAAAATATAAATTTTCAGAGCTTATTTCTAAGAATACAAAACTCTCTCAAATAAAAATAGAATGCTATAGCATTATTGGAAGTTAGTAATTTGCCAGCCATATAAATTATAAAGCATTTGAAATGTCCTTATTTAAATAATTTTCTTTCTTTTCTTCGTCTGAAAACATCTGCTCTTGCTCTTACTTTGTGGTTAAAATACTGCGCAGATCATATGAGCACATATTCAAAGCAAACGATTTTTGTTATTCCAAATTCGGAGTGTGTGCTGTGTTCTTTTTAAGTTGGTGGATTTATTTTGTGTAAGTAAATTAACGTTTTAAAGTGAACCATCCATTTTAAAAATTCTTTTTAACCTCTCCCTGTGTCTAGCTGGGTGCGCTCATAAGGTCTGTGTGATATTTGATATCTCAGATCTATGAATACACCTCTGCTGGAACACTGAATATTAAAAGAGTGGATTTTACTGTCTCTTTTTTCAATGAAATGGAAGCAGACAAGGACCCTTTAAAGGTAACCCCTGGAACTTACTGGATTTATATATAGATCAGCAGGTAACTTTTAATGCCTTCGCAGTTTTATTATGTTTAGTAATAGTACATTTACTAGTGCCTTATTTAACAGTTAAGGTTTTTAAATCTTCTTTACAAAATCACTTGTATTAAATTTTATCTTTCATGTTTTAAATCGTTTTAAATAGACAGTTTGGAAAAAAAAATAAAGTATTTACTAACAAAGTGTTATCTAAAATGAGGAATTTATTTACATTTTGCTTTTCTTAGTTCAGTTTTCATAGATATTCATTATAATTAAACACGTTGCAATTTAAAAAAACTATTAATATTGGATTTACAATTTGAAAATTTCGTTGCTAGTGGAGGTATCGAGAAATAATTTTCTGGAACATTTGAAATAATTGTGACAATTTAACGCATTAAAAATTTATTTGTCAAGATATGTCAATATTAGGTGCATAAAAATTATTAATATTGATAAAATAATAAAATAATTATTCAGTTTAGGTAATTTTTCGAGTTGTGTTATCGAATTTTTTTACCGTAAAAATTGATATTTAATTTCTGCATTTAGTATTCTATCAAAAACTATAAATGAAATAATTTGTAAAGATTTTTTTTTTGAGTTTATGATTTTAAGTTTTAAATTTCATTTGCTTCGAAAAATGTTTTACTGCTTGATACAATGTTTATTATTTAATAATATCGAACAATGACAATAGGTAGATCTATTATTTAAATGGATTCCTAATATAAATTTTTCACAATGCTTATTTTAAAATCTATACTTATATTTACATTAAAGTTGTTCTCAAATCCAAAATAACCAATTTCTGACATATTTCTGAATTCATTTTTATTCGGAAACGCATGAAACTGGTGAGAAATTCAGAATATATGTAATAGAATGGCGTTTTCCATTTTTTGGTAACAGCAGAAGATGTTTCAGAAAACACTATCAAAGTCGGTGTTTTGAACCCAATTTCCAACCTGCAGCGTGAGAAACAGGAAAAACGTGACCGAAATTGGTTTTACGTTTTTTTTTTCATTTATCTAAAAATGGAAAACGCTAATCATTCCAAATCGCTTTAATAATCAGGCATGCAAGTGCCATGCGTTTAAAAAATTGTTCAGAAATGTGTCAGAAAGTTTCGTGATACTGAGTGAGGGGATATATGGCAAAGTATACACATTTAAAGACTTAATACTTAACAGCAAAATAGCATAGGTTTAATTATTGTCAATATTTTTGGTGGTTACATAAAACAAATGGAAGTAGAAGTTAATTTAAAAAGTTGTTATTTGCACAATATTATTTCATATTATTCAAATATTTACTTGTATTACAATTTTTAATGGATTCATCTATTATTTTTATATTAGTATGCGTTTTTTACATTTATAATTTTCTTGCTTAAGAGCCTACACTAGTCACAGGAAGAAACACTCAAGCTAATGTTAAGTCTATGGGAAGGTTCTGGCGCAATTTCTCGCTCGCATTTTAATATTTTTAAATGTTTTTTTTTTTTTTTTTTTTTTTTGTTTGTTTGTTTGCATAGTATAGTTGAGATCAATTTCCAACGTTGTTAGTTATTACTTTTTCGATTTTTGTTGCAGTTTTTTATAAGCGGTCATTTTCAGTTTTGAAACAGGTTGGAACCGGTTCTGAAAGTCAAAGTACCCTTATATAAAGTAACTGGAACCAAAATCGAAAAAGTAAAAACTAACAGCGTTGGAGATTGACCTCAGCTATCCTATGCAAAAAAAAAGCATTTAATAATATTAAAATACGAGCGATAAATCGCGCTAGAACCTTTCCATAGACTTAACATTAGCTTGAGCGTTTTTTCGTCCAATCAGATGCAAAATTTTTATTTGAATACGAGTTCCATCAATGAATATTATTGCCGATCCAATCCTTATCGTCGATCTTATCCGGATTTGGTAAAATGTTGTTATCCGAATCTATGCGAAATCATTTATCAGGGTCGATGGGGGGGGGGGGGGGGGTCATCCAACCTCTAATCCAAATCTATACTGTAGCCAAACAAATCCAAAATATCTTCCGAACTTTCTGGACTGGATTCGGGTAAAATCTGGTCACCCGACCCGGTACAGTGTCGTCACAAACGTCACAAACTTGTAGCGTGAAAAAAATGTCGATCCGAATAATACGGATAGGATTCGGACAAAATCTGGTCACCCTATCCGATGCAGATTCGTCACATTTTTCACATTGAAGTCGCACGGTGACTTCACAAAGTAGTCACATTGTGATGTCACAGAAAGCCTTGAAAACGGCCATAACGACCTCACATTTAGGTCACATTGACTTCACATCGACGTCACTTGACGTCACGACGACGGTCACAAAGTCACAGTGTGACGTCATTGTAAAGTCACCGTGACTTCACAATGCCTTACGGGAACTGTAGTTGCTTATGATAGGATAGTATACGTGTGATATCATAGCCTAACGCTTCTAACGTATATAAAAATATTTCATGTTATAAATTACTCCCGCACTGCTGCGAACAAAGTCTAAAGCAATTTTTACAGAGCGACAATATTTTCGTCATTTCTGTATTGCTTTGATTCCTGTAAAAACTCTTATTTTCGCAGTGAAAATTCAATTTAATTTTATTGAAGTTTTATTCAAAATAATATCCAATAATATTTCTGAACCACAATTGAAGAAATATGTTTAATTATTTGAATTTAGGAAGAATATAACTTTCTAGCTAAATAACTATTAATTTTTCATTTAGAATTCTCGTGCTTTAAAATATTATAACTAAGTATTCCTTATGTAATCACAATAGCACATGATAGCGCATGTGCATCCATGTAACGTGTAAAGAAAGGCTAAGTTTTAAAACATGATCCCAGTCGGTGTTTTTGTCAGTCTTCGTGGAAAGATTTTTGGAAAACAATTATGCAGGAACATTGCATAAAGGTGCATTTCAGAGTATGATATCTCATATAGAAAACTAAACTGATGAACAAAACATTATATTAATAAAAATACATTATGACTCACATACACATATGACAATCAAAAGAGAGCTAAATTGTAAAAATCATGTTGTAATCAAGGTTTCTCGTGCATATTTTTTTAATTTTAGAAATTTACAGACAGGTGATTAATTCAATATTTATCATTTCTGAATATGGCAGCATAAAAAGGAGCTTTTCCCACCTAAGTCAGATTATTTACCTGAAAGTATTTTAAGAATTTTTTGGAAAAGATATATCCCTTTTTAATTCAATATTATTTGATACGCCACGTCCCGCACACATCAAAGATTGTCGAACCACATTAATTCAAAACTATATTTATTATCGAAATCTCTGTCTTTGTTTGATTTACAAAATAAAAAATAATGAAAATCTCTCATACAGAGAGACTTATAGTCACCAGAGAGTCCCATAGAGAGATTATTTACCGGAAATTCATTTCAGCTTTTATGATTTTTTTAAAACATATCCTATCAAATTCAATATGCTACATACACACATAAAATATTATTAATAAAACATTATTCCAAAAACTTTTTCGTGCATTTTAAGTTATTTATGGATTTTTAGCTCACAGGCTATCAAAGCCTGAGAGCTTATGTGCCCGCCGGTTCTGTATGTACGTACGTATGTATGTATGTACGTAACGCGATAACTCTTGATAGAACTAACCGTTTTACTTTAAATTTTGTTTATAGGTTCCTTGTGATAAGGCGCTTCCCTGATTAGTTTTGGAGGTTCATTGGTTAAGCATAAAGGGTGGAAACGGGGGGCTAACCCCCCATAATTTAGATAAATGGGTTTTTCATGCAGAATTATCCAATTTTCTTCAAATTTTGTATATAGGTTCATTTCGATAATGTGCTTCTTTCTATAGTTTTGGGCGTTCATTGGTTAAGTATAAAGCGGGAAAGGGAGGGATACCCCCCCCCCTAATTTAGATAAATGAGTTTTTCCTTCATGCAGAATTATCCGATTTTTTTCAAATTTTGTATATAGGTTCATTTTGATAATGTGCTTCTGTTAATAGTTTTGGGGTTTCATTGGTTAAGTATAAAGGGGATAACCCCCCCCCCCCCTAATTTAGATAAGAGAGTTTTTCATGCAGATTTTTCATTCACGATTTTCTTCAAATTTTGTATATAGGTTCATTGTGATAATGCGCTTCTCTGAATAGTTTTGGGGTTTCATTGGTTAAGTATAAAGGGGAAAAGAGGGGATAACCCCCCCCCCCCTAATTTAGATAAGAGAGTTTTTCATGCAGAATTATACGATTTTCTTCAAATTTTGTATATAGGTTCATTGTGATAATGCGCTTCTCTGAATAGTTTTGGGGGTTCATTGGTTAAGTATAAAGGGGGAAAGGGGGGGCTAATCCCCCTTAATTTAGATAAATGGGTTTTTCATGCAGAATTATCCCATTTTCTTCAAATTTTGTATATAGGTTCATTTTGATAATGCGCTTCTGTCAATAGTTTTGGGGGTTCATTGGTTAAGTATAAAAGGGGAAAGGGGGGCTAATCCCCCTTAATTTAGATAAATGGGTTTTTCATGCAGAATTATCCGATTTTCTTCAAATTTTGTATATATATTCATGGTAATTAGAGACTTCCCTGATTAGTTTAAGGGGTTCATTAGTTAACTATGAGGGGGGTAACGGGGGGATGACCCCCCCCTTAATATATTGTTGATTTCTTTATTTTTCTAGGGGCATATTTCAAATTCTTTGAAATACGAGTATAATATGCAATTAGTGTGAATAGCCTGTGAGCTCAATGCCCTCAGTTTAACTGGGCAGTTTTCTTTTTTTTATTTTGGTTTCTGTCTAAGCTAAGAAGAGAGAAACTTTGAATTACTTTCACCGAGTTACCTTTAATGCCTTTCGGAAATAAGTAAAGTTGTTATCACACGGACGACCATACGATATGAATATATGCTATTGCCTCTCGAGCTACACTTTCACGCTACAATTAGGGTTATTTTCCCTATTGAAAGTTATCTGTTAATGTAAGGAGAGGGCGTAACATTTGGCGAGTAATTGCAGCATGTGTTTTAATATTTAGTATAGAGTTCGACTGATACACAGGAAGCATTCTCGCGTACTAACATTTTATATATTGCAGTTTCTTTTCGTGTCTGTTCTATATATATAATATTGTGATCATTTTACTTAAAATTACAAGATTATAAAAACAATACTCGCACTAATATAACATTAAAATTCTAAATTATAGAGTCCATATCTTCACTTTACGTCTTTCATTGTCTGTAAATGTTAAGAATTCTGAACTATTAGTATTAAGTGATTTAGAAAAAAATAGTATATTAAAACTAGTTTTTTGTCACATGTATTGGAACCGCACAATATCGCTAAGCCGAAATCTGTAACGCAAAGAAAGATGTTAAATTAAGTTTTAGTTATTTTGCCAAAATCGCTATTATGACATTTTTAGTTAATATATTTTACATATTTTAAATGTAATTTATGTTACATATTGAATGTAATATAAAAATGAAATACGTAATAGAATTTAGATATAGTTCCCACTCTTTTGCAGTTTTTTCTACCTTGGTTTTGATGATTTTAATCATTTTTCGAAAGGTTAAATTAATTTGATATTTTTCATTTCAAAAACACAATTCTTTTTAACACTTTCCAACCTAGTTGAAAAGTGTTTATGACTTCGGTTTGTCTGGCCGTCTGCCGTCTGGCCGTCTGTCCGTGCTCTAACTCCCGTAAATATGCTCGGATTGCCCTGCAATTTTTATATGTTATAATCGTTATCTATAGCATGTTCCCTATTTCAACGGAAGTGTGTAGCACTTATAGTTTTTTTACAGGGACACTCAAAAGAATTCCGTTACATTACGGTCTATGGGGAAAAATCATTTGCGGTTTATTTTAATGATGTTGCACAATTTAAAAGACATTGTAATTGATATATATCCCTAAGGTGCATTAGAAGAAGCTTAATATGGAATAGGGTGTGCATAGCACTTATACTTACTTTACAGGGGCAGTCAAAAGAATTCCGTTACATTATGTCTATGGAGAGAAATCGTCTGCGGTTTATTTAAATAATGTTTCACTATTTTAAACGCATTGAAATTTATATAAGGTTCCTTACAAGAGACTTACTACAGAATATTGTGTGTATAGCAGTCATCGTTCATTTACAGGGACACACAAAAGAATTCTCTACTGTATGTTAACAATAATTCCTGGAAGTGCGTTTTAAGTTACTGAATGCGATTTTAATTTTAAATCGCGTATATTACGTGGTGTGTATAAATTCTGTAGATCCTATACAGGGAAGCACAAAAGTTCGGGAACACATTTCCGTATTATTTAATTCCAGACGGAGAATTTTAAACTGTGCTACGTGTTTCCTAACTGAACTAAAATTTAGCATCCTATGTAGTACATATACAAATCTATAGATCCTATACAGGGCTGAATAAAAGTATTCGGATTACTTAGATGTTATCTTTTAGCTTATTAAAGAGTATGATTCGTAAAATTATTTTGGAAGCGTTGGAAAGTGTTACATAATCTATGCTTGACGCATGATTTTTCGTTCTTGTTTTCATATATATTGTGTACAGTCCTGGCGGGGGGGGGGGGGAGTTATACCCTCTACTAACTATGCCGCAAATCATTATAAAAATGTTTCAAGTAACAACAGATTAGTAATAACATCTAATGATAATGCTGTACATGAATTTTGCTGCGGGGGGGGGGGGAGGATAAAGTTACGTATAGCAATTACGTAACATATTCTAAAACTTTTAGTACTAAACACTAATTTCGACATCATATTTTTCGGTAAATTTTACCTTCATGTATCAAACTGAAAGTCACTCGTTAAAGTAGTTTAGAAATTACGCAGGTTTTATGTTTGTACCTCCTAATCCTAATAATATTATAAATCTGATTGTGTGGAAATGTTAGGCTGAAGCCAGCGTCAAAATGGAGCATTTTATAATCCTGTGTTTTAGCATATAGGTGGATTATAACCCTCTTATGAACATAGGCTGGTTTTTGTTAATTTTATTCAAATATTTTTCTTAATAATTCCAAATTTCTTTATTTTCATAGAGAATAAATGGACATTTTTTCGTATAATATTTTAAAATGGTTAAATTTACTTTACCGTTGCTAATACTTTACCGTTGCCAAAACTAATTAAAAACCCGGAATAATAATTTTTACTCTACAATTTAGATTCAATTGAAAAATTTTCACGTGAAAAATGAAAATGAAATAAAAAAATTAAAGAATAAAAAAGATTAAATAATATTATTAGAAATAAAACGTACTTTTTTTAGTTTTTGATAAAAATACAAGGTTTCAATATGCCATATGAAACAGGCTAATATGACGTCATACATGGAAAATAAAGCGGATATGCTTTGATTGGTGAAATAAAATTATCTTAGGTTTTTGTTTTCTTTTGTATGGTAACAATACATGGTGTTTTACCGTCTGCGCACGGCTAATATAAATATACCGTTTTTTTTATTTAAATTTTAAAAAAGTAAAAAGAAGTTTCAAAAGAAAATGGTTAGCAAATGTCATTAATATGCTCCGCAATATTATCCATGTCGAAAATGATATCATGGATAGCGAGAAAAAAATATTTTTATTCTTGAAACTAAAAGAAATACCTCGATTACATAAAAAAAATGACGAATGTTAATAGTTCAATTTTTGTTGATAACCTAAAGATTTAATATTATTTCGTTAAAATAACATAATTTCCCCTATGCCAGTATTGAAATTAATTGCATGGAAAAGAAAATTAACAAGTATTATGTCATTTAAAAGGGATTTCTCTGGGAAAATATATATTTGAAATAAAACGGGAATTTACCGATATGTTTTAAAATGAATGTGAATCAATTCCTTATATTAATAATACAAGGATCAGTAAGCATATAAAATAGATGAGTTTCACGCCATATTTATAACGAAAAATTTAAATGTTTTTTTTTTTTTTTTTTTTATCTATACTGGTTATTTATTAAGCATGAGTATCCATTATATACAGATGAGAGTTTTCTGCTAAAAATCACATCATAATTTTAAGAAAAGGAAAATGAACAGGAATCTATTATATTAAAATCTGACCGTGTGTTTGTATTTCGAAACTACTCCTAAACTATCTAACGCAACGCGATTTACTTAATACCGGTTATCATTGATCCGAAGACTTAACTCTCAGAATTAAAAAAAATAAATTTTATACCAAGATTTTTTTTTTTTTTTTTTTTTTGTAAATTTTAATGAAGTTTCTCTAAAAACGGAAAGTAACATACTCCATACTTGTGTATGAAAAAGGAGAAATAAAACAGATCGTATATTTTTTACACCATTTTCTCATTAAAACTGAAAAACAGAATTTATTTTCACTTTGAATAGATAGATGGTGAAAACAAAATCTTGATTTCAGTAAATTATCCGAAAAATAAAAACATATTTTCACATATTCAAACTTCATGAATCAATTTATTCGGGAGAACAAAAATTGTCTGTCAACATACTGTTATTTAGAAAACAAGATTTGTTTCAGCTATACATTAAACTACGGAGGCAGAATTGAATTTAAAGAAAAAGCATATACTAATTCCAGTTAATGTTTTTTTTTTTTTAAGAATGGCTGTTAAAACGTTGCACAAAGGCGTTAAAAGTAAAATTGTTTATCAACTAAAATTCACAGTTGTTTTTATCCAATTCGTCTATTTCCACGATTTTATTTGGCCCTCCTTTTTGTATTAGTTGCAATTTCATTTTCGCGATTATTTGGCACAAAATTTCACTTTTTTAAGACTGAGTTATGTCAAGGTCCCTATAACAAAAAATACCGTAAAAAATACCGCCAGTAACTCCTATTAAATGTGATAAAGAGTTAGTTAATTATTAACGTTTTTAATTATCGGGAGTGAAATATTTTGCTTAATTAATGTATTTATTATTATTTTAATGTTGCGTGAACGAAGTCACGGGTAACAGCTAGTGTTAAATAAATGTTCGATCGTCGCAAAACAGATTACAAGACAAGTGCTTTTTAAGCATAACTTAAAATTATTTGGCGGAATGAGTTTTAATTTTGGGTTTTCATATTTGAAAATTCTAGAAATCTATTTCTGTTAGGAAAGTTTTACGATAGAATTCATTTTTGTTTTCGAAAATATATAAATTTTAATTCTTTTTTTGTTTTTATGGGAAGCAAAATATTTTAACTGGAGGGGTTTTTTTTTTGGGGGGGAGGGGGGTGTTATATGCGTTATTTATTATTAATACAAAATAAAAAAGGGCACATTTTACTTAACAAATTGAAACACATATAAAGGTTTAAAATTTACACACTGCTAGGAGGGGGGAAACAAAACTTTAGGGTGGTTGAAATTCAATAATTAAAAAGGAAAAATAGACTGAAAAGGATATTATCACCCACATACATTAAATACAGCAATCGAACATGAAGTGAAAAATCAGCCAGAGACAGGAATCGAACCTGGGTCCACAGCGTTCCAGGCTTTCGCTCTGACCACTGAGCTACTCCGGCTGATACTGAATTTGCAATTTTTCACTAATAAACCATGTTGGAGAGAAAGTCGCCAACCATCTAGCAGACAGCCTTGGATTATCGAACAACTGTGAATATATTTTTATTATTCCACCGATTTACGAATAAATATGTGTGTGTATAATAGTTGTATATCTTTAAAAAAGATTATCAAGATTGTTTTAAAAGAAAATTATTAAAAGGTAAAATATAATTAACTATAAATAGCTGCTAGATTAAATTTTCATTTATTAAATTTTATTTTTCTAAAAGTATAAGGAAATTTTCTGCCCCCCCCCCCCCCCTTCCACTACAAAATTTGGTTCTTTTTGGATTCTGATTCATGCTAAAAGGAGGTAATAATTTGTATTGCAATAAAGTACCTTGATGCATGTTTGCTTGCATTTTTATCTTTGGCGACATAATTTGGCAACAAGTACGAACTAACGCCAAATATAGCTGCTGAAAATAGTTAAACTAGTATTTGAGAAGTAAATAAGTGACTAGGACAGTACAATTACAACATATAGCAAATAATATAAGGAATTGAAATAAAATAATCGCAATAAATAACTTTAAATTAGTAAATAAAGTTCTTATCGGGAGTGTAAATAACGACGAACTCCGAAGAGGCAATCGACGTATATGTAATTCCTTAATTACAAAATAACTGCACATTTTTAAAGTTCTTTTCGTGTATAATTGGTCCCTGTGTTACTAAAGATTTGCTTTTTTCTTAATTCTTCTGTATTTTTGGTTTCAATATTTGCGACGACCTAAACGTAAGATGTTGGCTTACTGACGGTGGCCATCTTGGAATTTTAGAGAGCTCTGATTAGTAGATTTCGAGCTGATAAATATCGTAGAGGATACAAACTACTGTACATTAGATCTATAAGAAATTACGAGAGGCAATCTATCAAACGGGACGAATTCGAGCTTTTTCCTCTTGAAAAACGTGTTTCGGATGAAATATCTGATATTGACTATGATACGAGATTACGTGTGATAGCGCCATAATCCTAATAATATTATAAATCTGATTGTGTGCAAATGTTAGGCTGAAGCCAGCGTCAAAATGAAGCATTTAATTATCCTGTATCTTTGCATATAAGTTGATTATAACCCTCAAATGAATATAGGCTAGTTTTCGTTTATTTTATTTCAATATTTTTCTTAAAAATTAAAATTTTTATTATTTTCATACAGAATAAATGGACATTTTTTCGTATATTTTACAATGGTTGGTTGGTTTGAATGGTTTGAACCAAAGGGCCCGGTTTTTCAGCTTTTTTTTAAAATGGTTAAATTTATTTTACCGTTGCTAATACTTTATCGTTGCCAATATAAAATAAAACCCCTGATTAATAATTTTTAATCAACAATTTATTTTCAAGTGAAAATTTTCCACGTGAAAAATGAAAAGGAAATGAATTATTAAAGAATTAAACAAAATATGAAATGATGTCATATTAGAAATAAAACGTGCGTTTTCAAATATTTGATAATAATACAAAGTGCATAAATACGAGTAAGTATGGAAAGCAAGCGAATATGATGTCATATGTAGAAAAATAAAATATATTTGTTTTGATGTTGAAATAAAATGATCTTGGGTTATCAAATTATTTGTGATTAATTTCTCTTTTTTTTTTTTCTTTTTCTTTTTCACATGAAAGAATTTATTTTAAATGTACGTAATATATGTATTTTAAATGTATGTGTTGAAAATTAAAGTTCTGTGTTTTAAATGAAATGAGTGAAAGATTTATATTTTTAATGAATTCAATACGAATGATGGGATAGGTTGGCGATTTATCGTCTGCACACGGCTAACATAAAGATACCATATTTTTAATTTAAATTATAAAAAGTAAAAAAAAAAAAAAAAAAAAAAAAAATTGGATGGCAAATGTCAATGATATGCATCGCAAAATTATCCGTATCGAAAATCCGAAAATCTTAATAAAAATAACTATATTTTTTAAAAGAAAGTTGCTTTTCTCATAAAAGCTAAAGATTTAATATGATTGTGTCGAAGTAACAGCATTTTTCCTCTATCATTTTCCCACAATCGAAAACACATTTGTAAATCGTCGTTTCGAACCAGAATTTAATTTTACATTTCTTTTAGTTTTAAAATAGGAAAAACTTTGTTGTCTTTTTTAAATATAGCTTTTTTAAAAGTTGTTTCATAATAGATTTTTGTAAGGTCTTGCAGGATAAGAAAAATTGCATAGATTTTAAAGCAATGTTTAAGTAAAATTACAATATTTTTTAAACTTAAAAAACAACAATGTTATCGAAAAGAAAATCAATTTTACCAACAAATTCGCGTAATGCAAAAGCAAAGAAGAAATAAAAAAGTAATGAATCTTTTCTTCCTTCCGAATTGTGTAAACTTGAACAAGCCGATCGTACCAATTCATAACATTATAAACGGGAAAGCGCGTTCTATACAGTAGATTTTTTTTTACATATAGGTAGAACATTTGTGAGAATAGGAAGGTTAGGGGTCTGTAATTAGGTCCATAGTCAATTTGATTTTTTTTTTATCAAGTGAAATTTGGCGCAAAATTAAATACATTGTTGTAACCAGATTTGTTTTTTGCGTGGTAAACACTTAATGATATTTTAGATGATCATTTCCCCGCTCACCTTTGATGCCAACTATGACTGTAAAACATATTAAAAAATATTAGCCGATGATTTTCTAATTTTCTTATTGCTTCATGATGTAAATAGACTTCCTGGTTCATACTTTAAACCTGAATCGGTCATGCCATTGTCGTTCAATTTTTATTCCTAATCCTAACCCTAATCGAATCCTATCCTAATCCTGATAATAACTTTAAAGAATATTCTTTGACACGAATATGTAAATGAAATCAATATCCATCCATAAATGGAATGAATGGAAAATAGAATAAATAGAAATGGCAAAATAAAATAATAAGAAAGTACATTTATTCGACACCTAACCCTAGAGAAAGCGTAAAAAATTTCAAGCGCATGAAATAAATCAAAATAATCCTATATATACTAACAAAAATATGTAAATTTAGATTATCAGATTTGTGTCGTCGGTATTTATTTGCTTATAGTGTTCTTGACGCAATAGAGAAAATATCGAGGTTAAATTGGGCAGAATTTAAAGTACTTTATAGCAACCTTTATTTACATTTTAAAATCGCATCAGATTGTTATATCTTTGTGAAATATCTATCAATTTATAAAATCCACAAGCAGTTTGTTCACTATTTACACCACTTAGCGTGAAGCACTTAATTTAATATATACATAAACAAGATAATGTAGTAAGAAATATATAACATATGTCTATGCAAATAAACAATATAATAATGCCCATTTAGCAATGCACACATATACAAATTGTACACCAAATACCACCTAAAATGCACTGTTGTATAGAAGAATTCTGCCATTGTTGTTTTTCGTTTTACAAAGAGGAATTCCTCGATTTTCACGATTTTACTGGGTCCTCCTTTTTTCATTAGTTGCAGTTTCATTTTCGCGATTGTATATATTATTTGGCATGAAATTTCACTTTTTTAAGACTGGGTTACACTGTTAAAAATAAATCCGTTAACTCACGGTAAAACTACTGGCAGCAAAGTTGCCGGATTTTTTCCGTTCCGTTAGTAGATTCTCTGTTTTGAGGGATAACAGAAGGAAAATCTCCGTGTGAAGAAGCGGTAAGTTTTCGTTATGAATAAACTCTGTTTTAACAAAATGCATCTCTTCATGTGCTGCCATCTGCTGATTAATATGGGATTTTTTAATATTTGACATACTTCAAGAATATTTTGTGGCCGTCCTGAGGTTCGAACTGGGGATGTTAGTGTCTTGAGCCAAGTGCTTTACCGTAAGACCAGACTTGCTAGATTTAGAGTTTGAAACGATAATACGGGATTTCTTCAAATCGCGGCTTGGAACTTAAACAATTTTGGGTTTAGAAAACTGGTAATTTTGAAGTTAATTGCGGGGATATTTTGTAATGAGATGATGTTTGAAAACATAAGTATTAATAGAGGATAAAAACATGAATTATATATATTCTTCATTTGATTGTTAGATTTAAAATATGAATATTATATTTTGAATCAAATTCGATAAAAAATGTTTGCTTTTTTGAGAAAATCGATTTTCAATCAACTATTATGTATTTTTTAAATGTGTTCGTTTAGAATATATTTTCAGTTCGAGTGTTTTTTATAATTTTAAAAAATAGTGAATAATTTTAAAGGAATGGGAAAATTATTTGTTATTTTTTTTAATTCGAAAGCAATATTTTTTGTTTCTTTTTTGAATAAAATCGATTTTTTTTCACTTAATTTAACTATTATATATATATATATATATATATATCTGTTTGTTTAGAATATATTTTAAGTGCAAATATTTTTTAATAACTTTAAAAAATGAACTGCAAATAATTTGAAAAGAATGGGAAAATCTTTTTTTTTTTAATTAGAAAGCACTATTTTGTTGTTATTGGTATTTTAAATAAACTCAAAATTTTAATTTATTGAATTTTTCGTTTTTCAGTGGAGCAATTTGTCAGTTTTTGAAACATTGAAAATAAATATGCAGCAGTTAACGGAATATCTCCGTTCGCTACTTGTCTTCTCCTTCCGCTCCGTTGTTTTCAGGAAATATGAGGAAATTTTCTGTTTTTAACGGAAACTGCCCGTTTGTCGTGAAAAGGGACTTTTTCTGTGAAATTCAGGATAAAAATATTCGTGAATTTCAGATTATTTTTAACAGTGTATGTCAAGGCCCCTATAGCAAAGAAATACCGTATGGTCTCCTATAAAATGTGATAAAGCTTTGGTTAATTATATATGTTGTTAATTATCAAGTGAAATGTTTTACTAAGTTAATGCATTTATTCTTTTTTTAATGTTACGTGAACGAAGTCACGAGTAATAGCTAGTAATATTATAAATATGATTGTGTGCAAATGTTAGGCTGAAGACAGCGTCAAAATGGAGCATTTAATGATCCTGTGTTTTTGCATATAGGTGGATTATAACCCTCTTATGAACATAGGCTGGTTTTTGTTAATTTTGTTCAAATATTTTTCTTAATAATTCCAAATTTCGTTATTTTCATAGAGAATAATTGGACATTTTTTCGTATAATATTTTCAAATGGTTAAATTTACTTTACCGTTGCTAATATTTTATCGTTTCCAAAACTAATTAAAAACCCGGTATAATAATTTTTACTCTACAATTTAGATTCAATTGAAAAAATTTCACGTGAAAAATGAAAATGAAATAAAAAAAATTAAAGAATTAAAAAGATTAAATAATATTATTAGAAATAAAACGTACTTTTTTTAGTTTTTGATAATAAAACAAGGTTTCAATATGCGTAACCATAGGAAACAGGCTAATATGACGTCATACATGGAATATAAATCGGATATGCTTTGATTGGTGAAATAAAATTATCTTAGGTTTTTTTTCTTCCATTTTTTTTCTTTTTTTTCTTTTGTATGGTAACAATACGTGGTGTTTTACCGTCTGCGCACGGCTAATATAACTATACCGCATTTTTTATTTAAATTTTTAAAAAGTAAAAAGAAATTTCAAAAGAAAATGGTAAGCAAATGTCTATAATATGCTCCGCAATATTATCCATATCGAAAATGATGTCATGGATAGCGAGAAAAAAATATTTTCATTCTTAAAACTAAAAGAAATACCTAGATTACCTAAAAAAATGACGAATGTTAATAGTTCCATTTTTGTTGATAAAACCTAAAGATTTAATATTATTTCGTTATAATAACATAATTTCCCCTATGCCAGTATTGAAATTAATTGCCTGGAAAAGAAAATTAACAAGTATTATGTCATTTAAAAGGGATTTCTCTGGCGAAATATATATTTGAAATAAAATGGGAATTTTCCGATATGTTTTAAAATGAATGTGAATCAATTCCTTACATTAATAATACAAGGATCAGTAAGCATATAAAGTATATCGGGTATGAGTTTCACGCCATATTTATAATGAAAAATTTAAATGTTTTTTTTTATTTTTATATCTATACTGGTTATTAAGCATGAGTATCCATTATATACAAATGAGAGTTTTCTGCTAAAAATCACATCATAATTTTAAGAAAAGGAAAATGAACACGAATCTATTATATTAAATTCTGACCGTGTGTTTGTATTTCGAAACTACTCCTAGACTATCGAACACAACGCGATTTCCTTAATACCGGTTATCATTGATCCGAAGACTTAACTCTCAGAATTAAAAAAAATAAATTAGATACCAATTTTTTTTTTTTTTTTTGTAAATTTTAATGAAGTTTCTCTAAAAACGGAAAGTAACATACTCCATATTTGTGTATGAAAAAGGAGAAATAAAACAGATCAGTATATTTTTTACACCATTATCTCAAACTGAAAAACAGTATTTATTTTCACTTTGAATAGATAGATGGTGAAAACAAAATCTTGATTTCAGTAAATTATCCGAAAAATAAAAACATATTTTCACATATTCAAACTTCATGAATCAATTTATTCGGGAGAACAAAAATTGCCTGTCAACATACTGTCATTTAGAAAACAAGATTTGTTTCAGCTATACATTAAACCTATACATTGCTATTCAGCTATACATTGAAGGATGGCTGTTAAAACGTTTCACAAAGGCGTTAAAAGTAAAATTGTTTATCAGCTGAAATTCACAGTTGTTTTTATCCAATTCGTCTATTTCCACGATTTTATTTGGCCCTCCTTTTGCATTGGTTGCAATTTCATTTTCTCGATTATTTGGCACAAAATTTCACTTTTTTAAGACTGAGTTATGTCAAGGTCCCTAAAACAAAAAATACCGTAAAAAATACCGCAAGTAAATCCTATGAAATGTGATAAAGAGTTAGTTAATAATTAACGCTTTTAATTATCGGGAGTGAAATATTTTGCTTAATTAATGTATTTATTATTATTTTAATGTTGTGTGAACGAAGTCACGGGTAACAGCTAGTTCTATCTATAATCTTGAAAATTCACTAGGTTTTACGATTAAATTAATTTGAGGAAAACAATAATAACGTAATTTATAAATATAAATTTTTTATGAAATAATTCTGGTGCAAAGTTTAATTAAAATTAAATTATTTAGTATAAAACTATCATTCTTGAAAGAGTCAATGCGTTTTTACCAAATGGATTTAGGAAATGTTGCACTTGTCAAATGTATATGTTAGAGTAGCAAAGGGAGAAACCAAATTCGTACAAATTTCCCTTTTTTCTAAAGACTTTTTTGTGATAAGCGGAAATCTTAATGGTACAACATGATGAAAACTCGGGAAATTTTATAAAATTGCTTAAATCTTTAATTTCAAATCTGTCAGTTTATCAATATTTTTCAAAATTTGCATCTAGAAAACTTTCAATACGTTCATGAAAATTAATATAAATCTACTTAAAACAGCAATATATGAAAATATATATAAACTCTAATAGAAACTAAAATTATTAAAAAATATTAAATGATATCAGTGCCCTGCGAAATTAGTAAAATTTTCTTTCAATGCTTAATGAGAAAAACGAAACGAATAAAAACATTTTTTAACGTAATTTAAGATGACATGTTCAATGTTTGCATGATTCATATTAGAGTAAGAAAATCAGTCTTCTTTTGACAAGAAATTAAATTAAAAATGAAAAAAATTAAATTCCTAAATTAAAGAATATTAATAGAATATTATCAATGAGAAAATTAAGATTTTTTTAACATAAATAAGTTGAAAATATTTGAAAAATTCTAGCATAAAAAAGTTTTTAAAAATAATTCAGAATATATGTTACAGTTAAAAATTATAAATGACATTTTTTTCAATATTTTTTGTTTTCTATTTACTGTTTGTCTATTTTTAAATGTAACAACAAGCTTAGTTTTCTCTAAAATTTTCCTTTTATTTATTTTTTTTCGTGAAAAAGAAAATACTGTTAATTTTTTTGGTAAATTTTTTTTCGTGAGTTAATTTAAAAAAACAGTTCTTTGAAAATGTTTCTGAAGTATTTCAAAAAATTTTATGTATAGTTAAACTAATTTTTTTTTAACTAAATGTTTAAAAAAAATCTTGATAAAAACCATTATTATTGATTTGTTCCGCTCTGAAGTACTATTTAAAATTTCATAAATAATTTATTTTGAAATTTATTTTAAACAAATTCATTTTTTTTTTAATAATCGAAAAATAGAATGAATTCTCTTGACATATCAAATTTTCATGCATTTTCGTTCTAAAGGAGTGAAAGTTATATTTGTAACCTTGACCATAGGTCCACTGCTTTTATTTTAAATCATACTTGCATCTAAGTTTTATTATTTATCAAGATGAGTGACAACCTCAGTTTTTGTTATTATAGTCATTCTGAATTTCAAGAAAATGAAGTTTTGGGGTAAAGATGGAAAATTTTTTTGAAAGTACAAAAGTAAATCTTTGTGGTTGAATTGTGTCTTTACTTTACAAAAGTGAGAAAAATAAATTTATTTTAATACAACACGCAGATTTGAATATTGTCTGACGTTCTAAATTCAATATAATTCTTTTTTAAAAGAAAGATGTTGACACCGCAAAAATTATTAGTAGACTTTTTATAAAATAAATTATATCTGAACTTGTAGTATATGTGAAATATTGTAACTGATCATTCTTGTAATCTTGCTGTCATCAAAGACAACTTGAAAATTACTGAAAATAATATATTGAGAATAAAGATCGTAGTTTATAATAGTACAATGCTAAAACACTTAATCAGTATATGGTAATTAATATTCATGTAAGAAAGCGTAAAGTTTTTTTATTTTATAGAATCAAGATAGAATATCAAAAGTTTATTTTCGTAAATTAAAAAAAAAATAATAATAATGATTTTAACGTAACTGGATTTTCATAGGATGACGAATAACGTCTGAAGTAGGGTGGATCGAAAAATCCAAATGTGGATAATCGAATCGGCGCGGGGTACAAAAGTTGCCTTTTATGTATATTAGTTTACATCTGTTTTTTTATTGAAATCTATTCATATCTTCCGGTGGCCCAAGCGCCCCAAAAATAGTTAAAAAATGAAATGTTTATGAAAATTTACATATTTTATTATTTTTATTATTTTTAAAAATTACTTTTGGCGCGGGGTGCAAAAGTTATCTTTTATGCATGTTAGTTTACATGTTTTTTTTAATTGAAATCCATTCATATTTTCCGGTGCCCCAAGCGCCCCAAAAATAGTTAAAAATTGAAAGTTTTGTGAAAATTTATATATATATATATATTCTTTAGTTATTTCTTTAATTACTTTTAGCGCGCGGTGCGAAAGTTGTCTTTTAAGCCTACTAGCACACATGCAAAACATTTTTAACTTCAATAAATGTCTTACGGGTGTCCCAAGACACTTAAATACTTGCCGAAAATCGATTTTTATGCAAATCTTGAACTTAAAATTATAAGTAAAAATAAGAGTTAAATAATCTTTTGTATAGCGTAATTATTAGATCCAGGGGATGACAAATCGTTTATCGTTGATATTAAATGTATAATTTTTAATACTATACTGTTATATACGAAGTTTTGAACAGAGCAGTTGCTTCAATTTTGCCAGTGCTGTTTTACAAGATATTGGAATTGTCCACAATAAAGGGACTTCGAATTTAGCAGATCGCAACAAAATTCGTCGATAGTGTACAAAGGCTCGATATTTAGTCGCAGAGACGAGCAATTTAGCTGTGTCTCTGTCTATTTTAACCGTATTATTTTCCGATGGGAAAAAGACAATACAAAAATGCTAGTGATGAAGAGCACAATATACTACATAAAGATCACAAAGGAGGAACATTATTCTCTTGTAAAGGAACCGGACTCACTGCATATTGGACAAGTTACATTTGTAACAGAAGAAGCTAAAGGTCTTTACGACATTTACTACTTTCTTTAGATGTGCAACAACTGGTACTAAAGCCTTTTTGTGGGCCAATTGGTACAGCAATCAAAACCTGCGAGGAGCTATCTGCAGCTTCCTTTTCTTCAATAAGTGTGGATAATATGCTAGATAACATAGGTAGAATGGTTCTCAGCAATGATCAGCAATATTTATATGATATTTGCGTAGAAATATCACTTGGTGAAAGTGGCTCTGACCGGGCATTTAAAAACCCTGTTCCAGTTGTTTACTCAAGATGGCTAACGACTGCAGGTAGAAAGTTAAGGTTGTAGGTGGCCACAGAAAATCCATCTGAGAATCTCATTATTCTTAGAAAATATCTTATGGAAGTATAGACCTATATGGCTCCATATCAAAACAAAGCCCTCCATAACACAAGCACAGCGGTATATTTGGAAACTTATCACATTTTACCCCAATCTAAGAAAGTTTGTAAACGCTGTTGTTCAGCTATATAGCTTCTTTGTCATCCTGAAATTTTTTTATTATCTATGCTCTGAGATAACACAGAGCCTATCCGGTATTTAATAATATGAAAACTATTTTGTGCTAGAAAAGAAAATAGAGGATTACCAGAAGTAAGAATTTTTCAAGTACCAAAAAATACACTTCAAAGCAAAGTATTATTGTGAACTTATTGACTGGCAATGAGTTGGACGTTTCGAACCACCTCTTTTGATGAATGTGCCTTACGAAGAAATTGAGGCCATGGTAAATGTAGGAAAAACGGAGGAATGGTCAAAATATCAATGCCATACACAAAATGATAAAAGATGCATTCACCTAGTGCCTGAGGCATCAGAAAGTGTAAGAACTAAAAAACTTCTTAAAACACCATCAAAACGTTAAAATGCGCTAGGCCTTTCGAAAGATCTGAGTCTTTCTTCGTCAGGCGCAAAAAGACGTGCGTCTACTATGAAAGCAGCAGCAAGACACAATATGTGACTAACTGTCTAATACTGTCTTGCTGCTGCTTTCATAGTAGACGCACGTCTTTTTGCGCCTGACGAAGAAAGACTCAGATCTTTCGAAAGGCCTAGCGCATTTTAACGTTTTGATGGTGTTTTAAGAAGTTTTTTAGTTCTTAGTGTTTCACACCAGTTTCAACTTATTTTATCAGAAAGTGTATCTGCACAAGATAAGAGACTCGGTTTCACATTGAATTGAATAAAATCAAGACGCCATATCAAACATTTTAATCCCAAAAAGGAGTACAAACTTTAGAAATATGTAAATCTCCAATTTAAAAGAAGTAAACAATTTGCTACGTAAGGTCAATTTTTATAATTTTTATGATTTAGTGCTTTGATTTTTAAACTTATACTTCATGTATTATTATAAAATTATTATTATTTATAAGTTTATTTTTATTAATTAAACACTTTGCCAAATTTGTAAGACATTTTCTTAAAAATTTCAATATTTAACTATACTTGGGGCACCGGCAGATATGAATGGATTTCGATAAAAAAATATATATACATATGTAAACTACAGAATTATGTAATACACCCAGTACACAACTTTCTCACACGACGCCAAATTGAATTTTAAAAAAAAAATTAAAAAACAAAAAAGTTATACATTTTCATAAAACCTTCAATTTTTAACTATTTTTGGGACGCTTGGGACACCTGAAGATATGAATGGATTTCGATTTAAAAAAACATGCAAACTAATATTAATAAAAGACAACTTTCACACCCCGCGCCAAAAGTAATTTAAAACAAATAAAAAAAACAAAAAAAAATTATAAGTTTTCATAAAAATTTCAATTTTTAACTATTTTTGGGGCGCTTGGCGCACCGGAAGATATGAATGGATTTCAATTTAAAAAAACGTGTAAACTAATATACATAAAAGGCAACTTTTGCACCCCGCGCCAAAAGTAATTAAAAAAAAAATTTTTTTTCGTATACTTTTCGATCCACCCTAGTCTGAAGCCTTTTTAACACTTTCCAACCTAGTTGAAAAGTGTTTATGACTTCGGTTTGTCTGCCGTATGGCCGTCTGCCGTCTGGCCGTGCTCTAACTCCCGTAAATATGCTCGGATTGCCCTGCTATTTTTATATGTTATTATAGTCATCTATAGCATGTTCTCTATTTCAACTGAAGTGTGTAGCACTTATAGTTTTTTTACAGAGACACTCAAAAGAATTCCGTTACATTACGGTCTATGGGGAAAAATCATTTGCGGTTTATTTTAACGATGTTACACAATTTCAAACACATTGTAACTGATATATATCACTAAGGTTCATTACAAGAAGCTTAATAAGGAATAGGGTATGCATAGCACTTAAAGTTACTTTACAGGGACAGTCAAAAGAATTCCGTTACATTACGTCTATGGAGAAAAATCGTCTCCGGTTTATTTAAATAATGTTTCACTACTTTAAACGCATTGAAATTTATATATATCACTAAGGTGCATTACAAGAAGCTTAATACAGAATATTGTGTATATAGCAGTCATCGTTCATTTGCAGGGACACACAAAAGAATTCTCTACTATCTGTTAACAATAATTCCTGGAAGTGCGTTTTAAGTTGCTGAACGCGATTTTAAATTTAACTCACTTTTTGCCTATTACTTGGTGTGTATAAATTCTGTAGATCATTTACAGGGCAGCACAAATGTTCGCGAACACATTTTCGTTTATTGACAGAAACTCCAGAAGGAGAATTTTAAACTGTGCTACGCGTTTCCTAACTAAACTAAAATTTAGCATCCTATGTAGTATATGTACAAATCTATGGATCCTATACAGGGCTGAATAAAAGTATTTGGATATTTTTCCAAATATTGTATATGTTGGAAATTCCTGAAATTCCGTTTTTAAATATGTTATGCGTTTTCCAAATTGTTTACTTAGATGTTATCTTTCAGGTAATGATTTGTAAAATTATTTTGGAAGGGTTTGAAAGTGTTACATAATCTATGCTTGACGCATGATTTTTCGTTCTTGTTGTAATTGGAATTATACCTCGAAAACTAACGGTTTAGAAATTAGCTATTATTTAACAATAAAAAGGGGTATCCTGTATTTGAGGCTAGAGGTATGTACAGTGCAACGATGACTCAGGTGTTGTGAAGTGACTAAAAATGAAATGTGCTGCTTTTATAAAAGTAACATATGTGGAAATCGCAGAAAACTTATACCAAAGAGCTAAAAGACAATGCGCAAAACATTTTATGAAAGCAAATTGTAAAATTTATTTGCAAGTAGTTTCAGTATTACATTTTTTGCTGTTGAACCACATCTATGATTGAAATTATTACAGCATGTTTTGTTTTTAAAATGTAAAACTATTGGACACAATTGCCGCATATTCACCCATAGTTGTACTACTTAATCCCGTAGAAATTTTGAGTGGTGATATAAAATAACCTAAAATCTATTCATTCATTATAAGATTAATTTTTTGAACCATAAAACAATATATATATATATATATATATATATATGAACCAGGGGATCTATCCCCGGTTTCGCAGATTAAAGTTGATGCATTCCGGTGTACAGAAATATGATAGATAACATAGATGAACATCGTATATGCATAAAAAAAATCATAATTAACTCGGAATTTTTTTTATTATAAAATTGTAAAAATGGAATAGAAATCTGAAGCATAATTTTCTCTAACACTAAAAAAATTATTTTGTAATAAAATAACTTAAATATTTATATATCTTATCGACTTAAAATAATAATGAAAAACCTATATCTTTAACTTTTATTTTTAAATGTATATGTTGCCTTTAAAGTATATTTTAATTCTAGAAGGTTTTAAGCTTATATCATATTGCTTAAGAGATGCTACTAAACATATCAAAATATCTTTGTTTTTTAAATGCATTTATATATTTTTAAACTTCTGAAATGTTTGATTAAAAACGAAACATGAATAGTATTTTAATTGAATATATATATATATATATACATATATATATACATACATATACACAGCCTACTGATAGATCTTTATTTTTCATATTTTGTTTTCTTGAGGGTCAGAGTACTAATCGAATTATGTTTTGGTCCTGTAATATAGATACGTTTGCTATGAATCCACCACAGTGGCGATTTACACTAGCCCCTATGTGGTTTCCGATAGCTTTGATCATTATTAAAAATAGAGAACATCCCGGCACCGTACCCTTCTATCACGTTGTCATTCAGTGCAGTATTTTCGAAAGTACGGATTTTCATGGCAGTTCAGGAGAAACGACAAGTTTTATTTCCCGTCGATCATCCTCTCAAGTACTGACCATTATTCTATACTGTTCCACTTTATTTATGATACGAGAACCATCATTTTACAGCATGGCAAGGACATTTATCGATTAAATAAAGTATTTTCTATGTTTTACCTATTGAATGAAATGAAATGAATTTAGCACAGTTTTTGATAGATTTATTTGTTTTTTTGAATGATTAGTGATAGCTATCTAGAAGGCAAACATAATATTTTACAGATAATTTTTTTTAACGCTGACTAGGCGCCTACCTGTTGGCAAAAGTGTCTAATTTAATGTGTAATTACAAGAATTTCATCAGGTGATTGGAAGTTTCGTATGTGTATGTACTCTCCTATCAACTTTAATAAATTTACAAACACTTTTATCCAATTTCTGTTTGAGTGGTTTTTAGAAGACTGTCGATAGACACGATATGTATCCGTGTAACTACCAAATGTTTGCTTCATCTGAAGATGCACTTGGATGTCATGTATTTGAGGACGCAAAGATAACTTGAACCTTTAAGATGTTTATGGACTGTTGGCTTAAGAACATATACACCATTAATTTAGATTACAGAATGAAATAAATTAGCGACTATCTGATAAAAATTGTGTTCAAATCACGGGGTTTTGTAGAAAAAAAATTTATCTTTAATGTTGTATCTCGTTTCAATACATTTTAAACACTAAATTTCTTTTCATATTTGGTTAACCCTCGTAATACTAAAGTAACGTTTTCATCCAAATGCTTTATATATATATATACAATAAAACAAATATGCAAATTTTGTGCTACCGTTTAATAAAATGTATAACATAAATACCTCCAGGGTGTGTGTATATGATTTAAAGTAAATCATAGATTTTGGATTCACTATGGAAAAAGGCAGTCTTATCATGTAAATTTTTAAAATGTTATGCAAATATACAACATTGATAATCCCTGTAAAATCTCATCGTGAATGTTTTCTTTGAATGTATCAAAAAAGTCATTTTATCCTGAAGCCTTTTTCGTACAAAAAAAAGGATAAAAAGCGTGTTTCATATATGTGAATCTTTTGTCATGGAAGATGTTTCAAATGCCATCAGCTGAATCTTCAATATCTTTTATCCTTTTTTATTGTACAAAATCTTGGTATTAGAACACATATTTCGCTTTCAAGTTGAAAATATACACATAGGCCTAGAAAGAATATTTAGAATTTTTCGTTGCAGATGAAACGTTATAGTCTTTTCTGGAACACTTATATCAAATATTGCTTTTTCTTTAAACATATATGTATTTATTTTTTATTCCACTGTACATGATTCACACTCTTCTATAAAAAACACGTGACAGTTTTAGTGTACAATTTTATTTTCTGATTTCATTAATTATGGCTTTTTGAAGTAAAGTATTTACAAATAAAATTAACTAAAACCGTAAATTTTTAATGAGAATCTTTGTATTTTGAAATTTTATTGTTTGTTGCTTTTTAACAAAAAATTATATCTCTCATTGCATATGTGGTACTTCTGTATCACATATGTGTAATTACTCTTTAAGATTCTATTTCTACTCTTCATATTAAAATAATTTACGTAAATTTAACTTAAATAAATACACTTTTATAACTACAATTTTGTCTTATGCATTTATATGTGTATACACCGAGAAAAATGACACATTCAAATCTGAGTAAATCGATGTTTTCATTTTGTTATGAAACTTTTTGTTTCAAATATGACGCCCCATTGCTTTCAATTCTGAACTACCCGAAATACTCAGAATATTGGAACATGGACTGGACATACTCAAAACTGTTCACACAGAGGTTAGTTCATACTCATTTTTGAAACATGGACATACTCAAAAATGTTTAGATTTAGTTTAAACTCTTTTTTGAAACATGGCAATGCTAAAAAATGAGCACATAGAAGTCAGTTCATAACCATTTGAATGAAATGCAATATTTCTATATTTCAAGAGAAAAATATTTGTGGCGTTAATGGATTAGAATGTGTCAAAAAGAAAATTTAGTCACTTAAATTTCAATATCCAATGAACGCTATTTCATTTAAGGAATATACTGATAACAATCGAATTGAAAATTTGTATAATTTATATCTCTCCTTCCCCACATAAATAATAAAGTTGAACAATCTTAACCACCATCTTAAATTGATCAAATCTATCCGAAACCCCGCTAAAAATTTCCAATTTTCTCAGCAACAAATTGACGAATACTATAACAATATAAACATGCGTCCGAATTATTCGGTGACTTGCATTTAAAATAACCTACTCGTGTGATCTGGATGGCGAAGTGGATAAGGCAATGGACTTGTAACTAGTAGGACTCGGGTTGGATGCTGTCTCTGGGTAAAAGTGTAAATTTAGTTTATCCTCCTGTAATCGTAAATAGAACAAGAGATGGTAGAAATAGCGCTTTTTTTTAGCTGTTGTTTACTGTTGTTTGAAACATGGACATACTCAAATATGAGCACATGATGTTTTATTCTTGAGTGTGTACATGTTTTCAGAAATGAGTATATATATATGTCTCAAACTTGAGTAATTTTGATTCGGAGACATTTGGACTATGCGACATACTCAGAGTTAAGTATTTTTTGCTCAGTTTTGAAAATGTCGTTTTTAGAGTGTACAATGAAATGTAAACATCGTATTATATGGCTTAGAAGAAAACTCAGATTTATTACAATTACTTCAAACTCAAAATTAATGTCCGATTCTGAACAATTGTCAATTCGGCTTGTTAGTGTAGAATACAAAAGAACGGTATTGTTGCTTCGGAAACACCTACTTATCCAATATCTAAAATTTGAAAGACAGCATTCATAATCAGGCTCTTACTTTTAAAATACTCTCAAAATTTATCCATCTGGTGAAACAGTGTAAAATGAAATAACTTCAGCAACACACAACTTGTATTTATATTGTATAAGCTTATAGAAAAATAATAAACTATTTCATCTTATAACTTTAAATTCATAATGTACTGCACATATAAATACTCATTTAATAAATAAATTCCCAATGCCTTAAAATTGCCATTGTTGCTCGCCAAATCACGTCTTTTTGCGCCAAATACTTAAAAGTCTTTTACTTTTTAAAAGATTTTCTACTGGGATTCCGCAGTAAAATTTGACTGAACCTTCGTAACGTACAAACGTAGTTTCACTAGCATTTTTTTTTTCAAAATATTCTGAGTATGCCTTTTAAGGAAACCTTCATTGTCAGTGGTTGGACTGACATTTAAAGAATAGTCCGTTTTTATCTGTGATAAACATTTTCGACAATTTAGAAAGAAAGAAAATTATTTTGAGTTGTAAGTTAAATCAATCCCAGAGATTTAAATCTAACTCAATTCGCTCATATAATGAGATATAGATAGCTACAAATCCGGCCAATAATCCGTAGTAATATATTTAAATCAATATCCCTGCCAACCCATGATGCACAAGAGCAACGCATCCTTAATTCGTTGCTCTATATGTGTTGCTGAAAGGATGCGTATGTTTGAACATACGCATCCTTAAATTCATCACAACACCCCAATATTTTATACCATTCAATTGGGTGATCAGTAATATAGTATAAAATGTCAGCTACATTCAAAAAATGACTCAAACTGAACTCAAAACTCACAGATAGTTAGTCAAACTAACGAGTTGGAGCTCAGTGAATTCCAACCTCCACAACAACGATTGTGATGATGCAATGAGACGTAAACAGTCACAAATCCGGCCAAAACTCATCAGTTGTGTATTTATCTAAATGTCCGTGTTGCACAAGAGTGTGTTTCATCGAACGCTTCTTTAAATTCATCACAACACCCCAATATTTTATACCATTCAATTGGGTGATCAGTAACGTAGTATCAAATGTCAGCTACATTCAAAAAATGAATCAAGCTCAACTCAAAACTCACAGAAAGTTAGTCAAACTAACGAGTTTGAGCTCAGTGAATTCCAACCTCCACAACAACGATTGTGATGATGCAATGAGACGTAAACAATCACAAATCCAGCCAAAACTCTTCAGTTGTGTATTTATCTAAATGTCCGTGTGGCACAAGAGCGTGTTTCATCGAACGCTTCTTTTAATTTATCACATCACTTCGTTACTTTGATTCCAATAATCGGGAGGTCAGTAACATGGTCTGTAAAGCCAGCTACATTTCAAATTATGAAGCATATACCACAGTGTTGTTTGGACGCGAATAATGATCACCTGTTATGGTGTCAACATATTTATAGGAAGCTAAATTAAATTTGATTAAATCATCGTTGGAATAGTATCATTATTGCTAATGCTATGAACAAAAATTAGAGTTTAGCTTAGAAGGGAACATATTTTCGATTACATAAATGGATTGCGAACATAATAATTTTCAATTTTATTGTTGAAATTGTCCTTGAAATGTTGGGAGCAATGTTCATTTTCTTCCAACTTTATATGCAACTACTATCGTTTATATGCAATCATCTACATGAGAAAAAAAATGTTTGTTTTCACGCATATTAACATCTCTGAGTTTATGTTTCACGAGTTCGGTATGTAAAAATTACAATAGTCTTCATACTGAACAATAATTGCCGAAACTAAATCAGCAATAAATGAATTTTATGATTTTGTCAGCGCTACATCTGAGAATGATGTTACTGTTGCTCTACACGCATCATATTTTTGTTATACCGATTGTAGGGGACCGTTTCAATATTGAAATTGTTACGAAGTTTAAAATTTTCCATGCAAACACAAATTTTTTAATCATATTTGGATTCTTCGATAACTTTTACTCTCAGATATTAAACAGCAAGTAATTCGGTAGAGCAGTATAGATATTTCGCACATGTAAAGTTAGGGGCTGCCAATTAAAATCCTTATAAATAATTCCACAACTAACTATTTTTTTTTAAACATAACAAACATTTTTTTGGCGGAATTAGTTGTAATTTTGGTTTCCTGTATTTTAAGCTTCTAGAATCTGATTTCTGTTCATATTTTTATATGTTACAATACATATATTTTTTAGAATATGAATTTCATAATTTATATATTTAACCATTTATACGCTATTAGCTTTAACCATTAGCAGAGATGCAGTCAAGCATTAGTGGCTCAGAGATAACGTCTCCAGTTTTGAAACGGTAATTCCAGCCTTCGAACTGAACTGATTCTATTGTGTAGAAAGTTATCTGAATCTACGGCATACTATAAAATGTTCAAAAAGTCAAGTGGTGTCACTTAAGATTTTTTCATTGTAACATAGGAGACAAAATAAATGTATAAGGGCGGTAACAGGAGAAACGAAAGTTTGTTATAGGCATTAATGAGGCGTGAAATAATCTTAGAAACAAACTTAGTCAATGCTAATTAGAGTATCTAAAATTAAATTTATTAATGTATAACCACAATATAAACCCCATTAAAAGTTTGAATGACTTATTTATGTATTTAAAAGAATTATTTTTAAATCGTCTTTGCTTTAAAAAATAGTTGATTGATTCATTTTTACTCTACATTATTGACCCATTTATTCTACATTTAATTTTTGATTCACATGCAATTTTATTAAAAAAAAATATTTTTTTTAAACTTTGAATGTAGGCAACGGTTTATACCTTTTTAAATAGCCTTTACAGAAAACAGAAAATATTTACAATTTAAACTTTTAAATGCGGTAGCAAACAATTCAGTTTATGTATAAATTCATTATGAAAAATGTCGTTCTTTGTTTGTTGTAAAGTGAAATACGACAAGAGTCCAAAACGAGGAAATTGCAAACATATGTTTCATTTCCTCTGTTTTGTTATTTCCTCATGTAACAGCTGACAAATGTAAACACATTGTCTTAATCTATTTTATTAATTACGTTGCTTACCGGCGAAAATTAATGGAATGAAAAATGAAATTATGTGCCATCTGCAATGTAACAAATTTGGAATAATAGGGATTTTTATTTTATTGATAAAGCAGTTTCAGTATACTTTCAAATAAATAATTCTTAACAAGTATTTTCCTGTTTTACAAGCGTTTCAAATAATTTTACCTATAAAAATGCTTGCATTTTATTTAATCACAAATTCAAAACATGTTTCGACATGGCTATGTGTAATTAATAATTTTTAAGGTTCTGTACTTAAAAAGTAAATGTAGAGCCATATAAGATCACTCGTGTGTCTGTCTGTCCGGGTTGTGACATCCGATTTTCTCGAAAACTATGGAACCTGGAAAGTTAAAACTTCGCATATTTATAAAGGCTATTGACCCACATATTTATTGCTTATTAGCCATACAGAAATATATTTAGGAAACATTTAGCGGAGTTTGGGTAATTAAGTTACTTGAAAAAACTTTTATATCGTCTGGGGTATCGTTCGAAAGCACCGAATTCAAAAATATATTTGTTTTAATTTTAGATATATTTTCAGAGATATCGTCGCAAGGTTATTGAAACACTCGCCGTTTTCAGTTACACACAAACTTTAATTTGCGGTCGTTGAGCGGGGGAGTTGAGGGGTGCTCGAAGTACGTATAGACGCAGTGTCATCCAAGGATTGTTGATAATAAGTTTTAAAAAAATGTCGGTAATTACCCGATATATTAATTACAAACATATATAGAAAAAAGTAGCACGGACCAAGGCGGTGCTCCATCTTTGCAAATTTCTTTCGAAGCGTGATTAGCACAATGTCAAGTTCAAAATTTGTACAAGGTCTTTGTTTTAGATAAAGAGAATCATAGTGTTAAATAGTCAACGTTTTTCATTCCAATTGAATTAAATTATCGAAGGCAATTATTGAAGAATAATTCATAATCACACAGTCGCTTATAACTCCGTATGTGATTCATTTATAATGAAAAACCTTTTCGCTTACAAATCCCTTTAATAATCAAGCCTGCAAGTATCATGCTTTTATGTTTTAGATGTTCAATATATTCTACTCGTTTTGAATAGATAGCTTTAGCTGAATGATAGTGATGTGTATGTTACTAATTTTAGTATAGGTGAATACAGCTGATTATATTTTAGAAACAGATCAGATGTGCATAATATGAAGTTTTAATATATTAAAAAATTTTGGTTTTTATTTGGTGAGACGCACAAAGTGTGCTATATGGCAAGCTCCTGAAAACTGTAAAAAATTGATACTGGCGAACGTTATGCTTTTCAATTAATTCGTTTGGTTTAAAAAAAATATGTTGAGTCCGAAAGTTTCGCGTTGTAGAGAGTATACTGGATATGGTCGTAGTTTACGATATTACGATGACAACGCTATGGGCCATAGAAATTCCAGACATTGATTTTTTACTTCTTACAACGCAGCCTAATAAAGCAGAAATTTCAGACTGAAAATGCATGCGAAACACAACCGGTGACTTCGTAGCTTCTAAAAGGCGAAGTATTTTATCGACACGAGAATGAACCAGCTGACTGAGAGCTGGAAAATATTGGTAAAAACTAATGATGACTATATGCACTTAGATAGGTTTTCTGTTTGATTTTTTTAACCATTTGATTGTTAAGCCCGAGATATAACCTTTTCTGAGCTGTAGGTTTCACTGCAACAGATGTATTATTAAAATTTATATAATTCTTGTGATTTAACAAAGGTTTAAAATAGTAAATAACGGTTGGAACTATCAAGGTTCATTTTCATATAGAAGAACTTCGGGTATTATGGATTTGGAGAGTAATATGGAATACCGAGATTTCTATTTGGTAAAGTGCTGTCATCAAGCCCTCATATCATAAACTATTTCAGAACGTTTACAGAATGCCCCACAGAACGCGCGGTTTGTTGGTTGGCGTCAGGGTGCGTTGTGTGAATAAATATCGCTTTTTCGGCTTTGAAAATTTTTAGGAGCTAATTTTTCAATATTTTTTATTCATTATTAGATATAATATTTTACATTAAAATTAAGTATAATCTCCACCGTAATACTAACAATTTATGATGTAATACTTGATTTTAGGTGTCGCGTCAATTCGTCGCGCACAATTCATCGCGGAACAGTTCATCGCGCACATTTTATCTCAGCGTCAATTCGTCGTGGTGTCAACTCGTCGCAGCGTCAAAAATGTTTTTGAAGGCTATGTTGATAACATTAAAGATAATGTAGTAAAATTATTTAATGATAATTTGTTTTTTAGATATAGAGAATTACAACTAACAATTTACATCATAAAATAATTTTACTAACTTATTTTTGATTTTATCATCATAGCCTTCAAATATGTTTCCGTTGCGACGAATTGACACCCCGACGAATTGACGCCGCGACGAATTGACACTGCGATTAGTTGTCGCCGCGACGAATTGACACTGCGATGAATTGTGTGCGACAAATTGAGGCAGAACTGAGGAAATTCAATTAGTGAGTCATTTTGTGTCACATCGGGTCGAAGTTAAGAAAATTATATCTAAAAAACAGCTTAAACGATTTTGACTGAATTTTGTATTCTACAATTTTGACTTACGAGAAGACCAGAGTGGTTTACCAGAAGAGTGGTCCAGGTCACATGTTGAACATGAGAAAATGCGATTAGAAGGTCATTTTGGTGTCATTATGGGTCACGCTAATTTTATCTAAAAACCACTCTAACGATTTTGACTAAATTTTGTGTTTTACCATTTTAGGTTACGAGAAGACCATTGGGCTGAGTCACATATTCAAGGAAATTCGATTAGCGGGTTATTTTTGGGTCACTACAGGTTTATCTATTTTATATACTGACGCTTTTGATTAAATTTTGTATCTTACCGTTTTCGGTTACGAGATGACCATTTGGCTAGATCACATGTTCAAGAAAATTCGATTAGTGGGTTATTTTGGGGTCACTACGGGTTAATCTATTTTGTCTACTGACGCTTTTGACTAAATTTTGTATCCTATCGTTTTGGGTTACGAGAAGAACATTTGTCTAAATCAGATGTTCCAGAAACTTCGATTAGTGCGTCATTTTAATGTAACTACGGGTCAGTGCAAATCAATGGGTATGAAGGTTGAAAGAGTTATTAAATTATTGAAGAGTTGGCAGTAAACGAAGTCGCAAAGCTGGCAACATTTTGAAAAAATGGAGATAATAATACCAAAACAATGTTTGGAAGAATGCCAAAACACATGCGTGTCGCCAAATGAAACTTGCCAGGTATGTCGCCAAATTTGACGACATCTGGCGACAAAATTAGGTCTTAGAATCTGGAGGGATTTTCCAGAAAATCTCAATAGGATCCGATGAGAGTCCATAAGAGTCCAGGAACCAATGAGAGTCCATATAATGTTCTTGAACAACAGAGACGTTGTACCGTACAACGCATACCAGCTGCAGAAGTACAATTGTAACATCAACATCGATGTTATTTCGAGTTGAACACAAAGCTAATTTAATAGACCGTGGGTCGGTCTTACCAGGTTTGAAATAATAAGATATTTGATTTGCATAAAAAGTATTCATATATTCGTATTAAATTATCTACTTTGTATAATTATATCTTTAAATTAAAATATTTGTATTACGTTTGAGAGTATCACATGAGAATTTAGTTGGATAAAAGTAACTTCGTTATCTTTCAAGTTTGTTTCAATAATTATACGCTGTTTTGATGAAATACTAATTCCGCTGCTGTATACTTTACTGAGACAAAGTAAAACGATTATGGTAAATTTTTATTAGGAGAAGGAAGGGTTTTAGTGGATCTAAAAATCGTAAAATGATAAAGAAATTTAGATCAGAAAATAAATCCATATCTCAACCCAAGATATATGCAATTACTACATAAAAATGAACGGCCGAAGAATTCTGGAAAATCCCTTCTACTTATTAAAATTAAGCATGATTTCATTCTTTTGAATTATTATTTAAAAATATTCAATATCTTAATCGAATAAAATTAAATATATATAAAAAAAAATCTGAAAGGCGAGTCTAACTGCAATTACGTTACTCATCTACATGCAAAATATGCTTAAATACTATGGTTAAAAGTTTTCTGTAAATGAATTATTCATTTATTTTTATTTGAATAAAACTTTTGTTTAATGCTACTTCGTTTAATTCTATCATTAAAAAAACTTTTCTTTTTCTTTTAAAGAATTATACAATAAAATCGCTGAAGAAAGCATTACATTTCATTATTTAAGAATTACATGTGCGTAGATAAGGATATTACACAGCGACAACACTACTAAAACACACCAAAATTCTATGTGCCCATCTTTTAGTCCTTTTAGAAGATACATTGTATATTATACATCCATCGATATTTAGAAGACATATACCTGAAAGAATGGTATGAGCTTTTTTATCATTCTTCCATGACAAATACGACTACAGAATGTTTAAATGAGACTGGTGTAAATCTTGAGAGACACTCGTTTCACCACTTTCGAAGGAGATACCGCTCCTGAATACTAGCCTGAATCCTGACACATAAATGGCGGCTGTCGTAGGCGGAATTTTTTTAACATTTCTGACCGCTGAATTTAGAGACCAGTATTTTATAAAAGTTTTATTTAACTTGTTTCACGTAAGAAAAATAAGGTAATGTTTTAGATCTCATCGCCTTCTACTAGTTGAGGGCACGGTATGTTGCATTGTTATAAAAGTAGGACATTTTGCGACTAGATAAGTTCCACCTCCACAATTTTGCCCATTACAATTACACACGAAGTAGTGAAAAATTAACGATTCATTTTTGAGTTCTTAAGAAAATAACAACTCTGTCAGCTAAATGGAAAATTACAAAGCGCTGTAAGATGTATAAGCAATCTATAGTTGGCTGATACCCTAAAAATAGGTTTTCTTCGACCCCTATTTGAACTTAGCTAAAAAAAGACTAACCACATTTAAAAAAATGCTATGCAGTATATATTACATTTTTCTCTAAAAGTAACTTTTAATCATTAATTTTCTGTAAAAAAAATTTCAGTCACTATTCCTGTGAATTTATTAATAGATATGAAACCGAAAATTCTCCTAAAATTAAAAATATCTTGTAGGAGCAGAAAGTCGAAATTTTTACGCCTAAAAATTATATATATATATATATATATAATATAATATAATAATTATATATATAATAATTATATATATAATAAATATAATATAATAATTATATATATATATATATATATATATATTATATAAGAAAATTTCTCAACCGACAATGATGAAATGTATTTATTTAAGCCGAAAATAAAATAAATGTTTATGTATTATTCTTAAGAACTGTTAAATCATCTCATTCAGCAGAGCACAAATAAGGATGTATTTTCGATGCATTTTACAATTTAGTTTAAATAAACATTCTTGTAATTAAATTGACCTCCAAATTCCAGATCCTGCTTTAGCACTTCGTCTATTTAAATGGCTTATTTTTTGTAAAAAAATACCTCTGTGCACCCAAACTCGGGAATTAGTTGAACTTAAATATCAATAATTTCTTAGATACTACATAGAAGTAAAATGCAGTTCGAAATTGACCGAAACTTAAAGAAAAATTTTAAGAAAATTGCAGTAAAATTTTGTTATTTGTACAATTATTGTTTTTAGTCTATATTTTGATAAGAGATTTAGACATGGTGTCACATTTTGGGTCTATGTAATCTGATTTTACGATATTTCTTTCGCTTAAAACCTCTTTAAAATGCCTGAAAGCTAATATTTATGTCGCTTATTTACATGCAACATGTTTGAAATACAAAGTCAATTGGGCATTTTTTCAATTAAGTATAAGTCTATGGATAATTCGCTGTATAAATGTTATATATAAACGAATATATAACATATAATATGTTATATATATGTTACATGTAAACGAATAATATGTTATATAATAGGTTATATATATATATTTATATATTATATATAAACGAAAATTTTTCAACCGTATAAAAACTTTTTACTTTAATGCATTTTTGAATATTCTTTAATCATTCTTCTTATAATAATTAAAAGCTATTAATAAAGGAAACGATTTATTTTCTTTAATAGTATCCCACAAGCCTATAAGATAAAACCAAACTTCGTTTTCTTTCAAAACTGATTTACAATCGTCTATGATAGTATATACTAATTTACAACCTTCTTTGTTAGGATATGATAATACTGTTCTAGAATACTTAAATGCGCCTGGAGAAATACCCAAGACGGTCTTTCTTAATTACGAATAGGAAAAGTTTCTGGGGCATATAAATTCTGAAATGGCATGATAACTTAGATAAGAAAAATAAGTCCCTATCTTTATTGAAGAATCAGCAATATAAAATTACAGAAAAAAATTGACAAAGTATATATATTTAAGGGAACAAATTTCAAAGATAATTTCCTTATTTAAAATATTAAGTATTTCTTATTTAAAATAAATAAAATCTTTTACGAAGGGCTTAAAGTTTTTCTAACCATCTTACATTAAGATAACATCTTACAACAGATTACATTTAAATCTCGCACATCCACATACATAATGCAAAGTATTTTATTTTTATTTTTTTTGTGCGTAAAAATAACTAATCCATATGAATATCGACTTATTTCAATGCTATAATTTACGGAATTTCCTATTTTTTTTCCTATTGATAGTATCACACACGCATTTAATTCAATATAACTTCATTATCTTTCAAAGATGCATCAGGTATTCTAATCTTCTAAGACATATACTAATACTATTGTATAATGCTTAAATTAGAATGAAGATTGTATTCACCATTACGAATGATAAGAATTTCTAGGAACATAAGGTAAAGCTAGGAGAGTCTCCGCACAATTCAAAAGAATAACAATAAAAAATCTAAATATTAATTTTTTGCTAAACTATCCATGAATAATTTTTACTTCATTTGTTTTTATTGCATTTTCATTGCTGTTTTGTTGTTATGTTGTAATTTAATAGAACAATCGTTATAAAACCAAGAAAGCTATTTTGCGCGATCTGTCCTTTCAGGGTAGGTGTGATTGCGCACATGGGTAGGAGAGATTATTACTAATAATAACTACAATTAAATTGTTAACAATAATAATTACACTTAAATGACATTGTTGCAAGGTTTTTGTGAACAAATATTATTGTATTAGAAGTGAATATTTCAACCTAATCATTGAAGAATCAGAAAAAGGAAATAATTTTAAAAACGATTAAAAAATTTTAATTAAAGGAAAAAAAATAAAGAATCAGAAAAAGCAAGACCAGATAAGATTACAAAATAACATTAAGTTACTCGATAACATGTTTAACTTAAAATTAGTCCATTTTCATTTTTCATTTTTTTAATACAAATTTCCCAATCTCTCCTAGCATGAAAACTAATGAAAATAATGCGCCATCTCTCCTAAGTTACAGATGCGCAAACTCTCCCATTTCGGTAGGAGAGATTGCGCGGCCTTTTATTTAAACATGGACGCTACTAAAACGAACCTTTGGTGTTCACACTCTTAGTCTAGATTAGTAGCGTATGAGAAATCGTTTAAGTTTAAAATATTTTGTACTACTGACATTGTATAGAAATTCTCACGAATAGCTATGAAAATTCAAGGACTCAGTTTGGGAAAAGAAAACAAAATAGCAATGCTTTATCTTAGACGCTCAAAGCAATCAACGTGCACTTTCAAGTAGACACTCCAATACTGCTGTTGTACATCTACCTGGAGTCGCTGCGCTCTCACTCTACTCCTTCCCCCCGAACCTCTATGTGCGCAATCTCTCCGACTGCGTCATCTCTCCTGGCTTTACCTTAACAATTTCAGAAATGACACCGTAACGCAGATAAGGAAAATAAGTCCAGATCGCAAAGAAATAGATTTGATGTATAAAATTAAAAAGTAGAATAAATCTAAAATATATTTAGTGAAAAAAAACTAAAATAATATTTTTTAAATTAATTATTCAAATATATTAATTACTACTTTCGAATAATACCAAGTACATAAAAATGGTTTAAAGATAGTCTAAACTCAATTATTCTTGCTCATTCAAATACATAATATTTGGCACAGAAGTTACTCATTGTGTATAAAAATATTTCATACATTTATTATTATTCCATATACACATTGTTTGTTGTTAAATAATTTCCTTTCTCTTTAAAATAATGCTATAAACGTTAGTTGGCTAAAAGTAACTTCATTATCTTTTATGAATGCTTCAAGAATTGTAACCTTCTATGAAGACACATATTAATAGTCTTCTACAGTTTTTCACTCAGACAGAAAAAAATATCCAAATGGCTCTTTCTTTATTACTAACGGAAAGCAATTTTAGGACATACAAATCCAGAAATTGTAAGATAACAAAACTAAGAATAACTTGTCGGATGTGTAAATTCCAAAATTTAATTCTATCTCATGCTTATTAATAATTCAAAATTCGCCAATAAAATCAGCAGTTTTCGCCACTGTTGTACGTCAGCTGCTTGCGAAACGCCGGATTACCCAAATTTGAAACACCCTTCTCTGCACGAGCAGCCGATGTAGAACATAACTAAGAAAAATCGAGAAAATTGCACAAAATTCGTTATCATAGCTCCCCTTTATGGCGGAAAAGTCCCAAATTCAACTGTTATCCGCTGGTCATGCACAAAAAAATATATATGAATTTGGTTCAATTCTGTACGTAACTTCACACACTTTTCGACGAAACAATAATGAAAACGGTATAAAAAGTTTAGCGGCACCTTCAGACGGAATTTCTCCAAATTCAACAGGTACCTGCTGGCCATAGCCAAAAATATATGTATGATATATTTGGTTCATTTCTATGCATAACTTCATACACTTTTGTATGATGCAAATAGATGCACCTAGAGATACATGAAGAAACAGACATTTTGTAAAATCATGTTTTTCCGGCTCTCTGACACCTAAAACTTGTAAATTCGTCGACAACCTGAAGTCGAAAAAAGTTTCGTTCACAATACATTATTCTATTATAGATAATCTACTTAATGAAAATATATAAATAATTTACTTATTACAAAAATAATTATTTAAATATAGTAAATATTTCTTTTCAATGAAACTAAATACCTCTAAAAAGGATTTAAAAGTAGTCTAACTTTAATTACGTCTCACGCATCTACATACATACATAATACTTTATACACAAAGTTAAGTATTTTGTATTAAAAGTAATTTATTCATTTATTTTTTATGTCTACGTTATTTAATAGAACTATTTAAGAAAAATACTTTTCGTTCTGTTTGAAAGTATCTCACGAGCATTTATTTGAGTAAAGGTAAGCTTTGCTATCTCTAAAATTTTCTTCAAAGATTGCCACCATTCATGATGACATATACTATTACTGTTATAGAATGCTTAAATGAGACTCCAGAAATATTCAAAATTCTCTCTTTATTACGAATATATAGAGATTCTTTGGACACATAATACCTGAAATACCAGGGTCACAAGAAAACAAAATCGTTATCTCTATGCACGATAATGCACTAGATAAAAAATACATGGCAGCAGAACTCTTAAAAGACCATTTGTAAAACATTAATTATGTCTCAAAAGTGATAAAAAATAGTGTAACATTCATTATATCTCCCTCATTCACAAACATATTGTTTGAAATAAAAATTTTGCTGTTCTGTATAAAAACATTCATTCTCAATTATTTGGTATCTTCTTTATTTAATGGTATCATTAAAAAAAACCAACTCTTCTTCTTTAATACGAGTATCACATAGGAGATTAGTTAGATAAAGGTAGTTTCGTTATATTTTAAGATTATTTCAAGTGTTATAATCTACTTTGAAGACATATAATGTAGAAGAATACTTAAATGAGTCTGGAGAAAGGTTCAAGACTGCCTTTCCTTATTCCGAATATAGAGATTTATGTGAATATATTAATCCTGAATTGGCGGAGTAGCTTCGATCAGCAAAAATAAATCCTTACCTCTATTCCAGATTTTAGCTCTATACAATTGTGTGTCGTAAGAATTCGGAGAAAATACCAGCTACTTAACAAAATATATCTTAAATAATTTTTCGTAATTTAAAAAATAATAATAATTCAGAAATATTATTTTTTAAATAAATCTACGTATTCTAAACATTTCTTAAAGATAGAAAGAAACTTTATTAACCCTACGACAAAATATTTCAAATATAAGGTTAATTGTTTTATGTAAAGGCAATTTATTATTTAATCTTTTTTAAATATCTACTAAGATTAATCCTACCATTAAAGAAATCTCTATTTCTTCTATTTTAAGAATATCATAAAAGCCATTTAGTTCGTTATAACTTGATTATCTATCGAGATTGCTCGAAGAGTTATAACCTTCTTTCATAGCATTCTACTATTATTATTGTAGAATGATTAAATGAGATTAAAGAAACGCTCAAGAGGATTGTTCTTCCTTTCCAATAGACACAGTGTCTTGGGAATGATAAATCCTGAATTGTCATGCTAACTTCCGCAAGAAAAATATTTTCTTATCTTTACGATTGATATCCTTTATATAAAATTCCACAGTAAAAGATTTGGGAAAAAGCTCATTTATTGAATGATAGAAATTTTAAGTACAACGCCTTTATTTAAAAAAATAATTATGAAAAAGTTAGAATTTCTCTCTAAAAAAACTAAGAACCTACAAATACAAGTTAGTCTAACATGAAATTAGTCTCCACATATGTAATGTTGAGATTTATATGTGTAGACTCCACGTATGTAATATTAAAAATACAAAATTAATTGTTCAGTATCAAAACAATTTATTCATTTATTCTTATTAGAATATGTATTTCATTCAATGCTATCATTAAAATACACTCCTTTAATCGTTTTGGAGAGTATAATACAAGCATTCAGCTGGATAGAAATACCTTCGTTATCTTTCAAAATTATTTTTAAAAAAATTAACTTTCTTTGATGGCTATTCACTAATACTGCTACTAGAATACTTAAATGAGACTGAACAAATTTTCGAGAGAATTTTTCTATTGTATGAACAGTCTGCGTTTTGGAGTAGATATAAATCTTGATATTGTATGTTACCTTTGATAACAAACATAAATTTTGATACTTTCGCAATATATTAGCTATAGAACGCTTCGCAACTTAAGCATTCTTAAAGACAAATACTTAATGAAATAAATTGCAAATATATTTTATTTACTTAAAAAATAATATTTCTAAAATGTATTTCTTATTAATAATATAAAAAACCTTAAAAATGTATTTTATTCTAAACTGAATTGAGTTTCGACCTTTACTTTTAAGTGCTGATTTCCATTAAATTACTGGTTTAAAATTGTTATATTTTGAAAGTTAGTGTTTCTAGAATACTTAAACGATATTGGAGAAATGCTCTAGAGATTCTTTCTATTTTACGATTAGCATGAGTTTCTGGATGTATATAAATACTGAAACAGTATGGCAGCTTTAATAACAAACATAAATTTTGATTCTCACTCAATATATCAGTTATGTAAGGTTGCACGTAACAAGAATTCTTAATGACAACTACTTAATGAAATATATTTCCTTTATTAAAAATAAATCAAAAATATTAGATATATATTTTAAAATAAAATTAAGTACCTTAAAAACGTCTTCCTTCTTTTATTATTCTTTGAAAATGCAGTTTAGGCGAAGTCGGTACTTTCAAATAAGTATAATTATTTTTATATTTTAAAAGAAATTCATCAAAAACTTAAAAATTAGAATAAACAAAATCGCGCTTCTCTCTTTACTTTTCAGTACTGCTTTTCATTAAATTATACTTAAAAAAATTTTGTATTTTAAAAGTTATAATGAAAAAAGAGCTAAAGTTTAGCAGCAAAACATATTAATCGCACAATGATAAAATCTTTCAAACACTTCTAAATTAGATAATTCATATTTTTCTTCTTATATATTCTTTTAAGTATTTTCTACAGTACATGATTTGTACAGATGATAAACGCATAAATAAGAATCTTCTTAAAAGAACAAAACATGATATTTTTTATATATAACAAGCATTCGAAAATAATTTTATTTATTTAATTTGGAATAATTAGAATCATTTTTTAAGAACTATCTTAATTTTTTCTGCTCTTTTGTCTTTTTTTTTCTTATTCTTTGAAAATGCAGTTTAGGCTAAGTCGGTACTTTCAAATAAGTATAATTACTTTTAGATAAAAAAAAAATTATCAAAAAACTAAATCTTACATTATACAAAAATTATACCTTTCAAAAAAAAATTTCGTCGTTCGCAATCACGTCAAAGTTGTTTCGCTTTAAATGTAAATTAGCCTTCTGTCGCAGAACTCACTTAATCATATTTAGCATCAGTATAAAATTAGAAGCATTTCAACCAAATATTCAATTATGACTCAGAGTACTTTGGCGATATTATATCAATATCGTCATTCGGAATACTAAATGGAAATTATAACGAATACATGATTACTCTTTTAAAAAGTTCTTTTAAAAGAGAAGAGTATATTGAAATTTATTAAATGTTTCAAAGGTTTAACATTAGAAATTAGTACAATTAAATATATTTTTTAATGCATGAAATCAAAATTTCGTTCAAATATTGAAATTTAGCCAATTACGCATGAAAGGTTTTAATTCAAAAATTCGAAACATTACATGAAATAATGTTGCATAAAACGCACTTGACATGCTCAATAAAACACATTACACATTGCTGGTTTTATATGTAATATGAAAAAAGGACAGCCTCCTAAAAGACTAATATGACTAAAAGTAATAAGACCACAAAAATGGTCCATTATAAATGTGCACTTAAAATTTGTTGACAAATTTTTATAGAATTCAATATGCAGAGTGGTCATAAAGTTCTGTCCTGATTACAATAAATTATTGCAGAAAAACTAATATAATTAGGCATATGCTGGATTCAATATATTATAAAAATATTTTGGAAGTAAGTTTTTAATAGAAGTACTCAGTAAATTTCGATATGAGCACCCTTGGTACCTAGAAGAATGTCAAGGCGGTATTCCACTTCTTGCCACGTATTACCGAACATTTGGGCTATCACACTAGACACAGCATCTGTGATACTGACCTTGATTGTTTCAATATCTTTTAATGGTGTTGCATACACTGTGTCCTTTATGTACTTTCAAAAGGAAAAATCTAGAGGTGTTGGTCCGTCTCGTCCAATCCATCTTCTAGGAAATTGTCATCAAGGTACTCCCGAACGACGGTAGAGACTGGACTAAAAAAAAACACAAGACTTTTCCATAATAAAAATTTTTCAGTTTTACATTCAATGTTTATTCGTAATATATGAAAGGCTTTATGACTACGTTATATATCTTTCAAATCTTCAATATTATATAATGTATATAGGTTTAATAAAAATGTTAAATAAAGATATTTTCCTGCATTTTTGCTTTGAATTTTTCCTTTGCATTTTGATAATTGATTTTAAAGTTTTCTCTATTTTATACTATGCAGAGCGAAAGTACCTTCGATTCTAATATATGTTTATCTTAGGAATGTAATGATATGTAAATCTTTAAAGTAAAACTGGTTCTTTAATTCGCTCTGCTGCAATCAATCGCAATACTGAAAAAAAAGTAAGTTCATAAGTTGTGCAGTTAAGTTGTCACAGAGTGAATATATTTTTGCAGGTACAGTCGCGCATAAATTATAAATAAATGTTTCGACAGTATACATATACTAATGTAAATAAGTACCTAGGTCAAGGCTGCCACTGGCGACTATTTTTTAATTCTATCTCGCACCACTTTTTCAAAATATATATATTTTTACATACACTTTGACAACATGTGCAAGAGAAATATACTATTTTTTTTTTAAATAGTGGTGTAAATGGGATATAAAAATAGTCGCTAGTGGCAGCCGTGGAAGGTCATAACAAAATTTAACCACAATCAACAGCTGTTTAGCAATTTCAGTGACCTAAATTTTACATAATATTGAATAGCTATAATATTACATTTAACAGAATTCACCTGCATGCATCGTTTCCTTACATGAGTATGTTTTAAATTATATGTTTAATTTATTTTGCAATTCATCCGCGATAAGGTTTTCTTATTTATCATTAGGAAATAAGGATAGTTTATTTCCTATAAATTATCTACTTTTACTATACTTTATGCTTCGTCTTCTTCTTTAAAAAACTGCTATGATTTTCATTGAAGAGATTTACATTACGTTTTTGAAAATAAATTTAATTCCCACCATAAATTAAAGAAAATAATCTTATTTAAAAAAAAAAAAAAAAAAAATCATTAATTTTACTGTTCATTCAATAAATAAAACATAATAACTAACAAAACGAACTTTAATTATAAATAGCCATGATAATCGTTGGAATGCAATACACGTTCTTGGGAGATAAACAAAACATAAGTATTTTCTCAGTAGTGTACATGGCATAAATTAAATGTAAGTGTTTAATAACTATGACCAGTATCTAAATCATGGTAGTGATTAACAATGAATTTTCATGTTTAAATATAATATATATTATTTTGCTTAAATATAATATATATATATATATATATATATATATATTACAAATACTAACAGGCGAATTATTTGATTAATCACATTAAAATAATATAATAAAATAAAATAAAAGGATTATTTATTAGTTAATTATTATTTTAATTTTCCAACTATATATTTTAAGATAAATGGCATAATAACTAATTAATTAATCTTCTTTTAAGAGACATAGTATAATTATTCACACATAAATATTATCATGGTTAATTTATAAGAATACATACAAAAACATTCATAAATCAGGGTAGTTGTAGTTATTTTATAGCATTCTTTTTCTAAAGAATGATCATTTGCTTCATAAATGTATCATGCCACATTTAGAAATAGTCTCTGAAGTATGCCGCATTTTATAGGAGAAAGCACTCTTGCATGAAAATATATATCGAGCCACAAAATCATTCTTTCGGTCGTTAGATACAGACGTATAAAAATATGAATGTTTCTATTTTTATTCTGATACAAATTATCCATGCAAGGAAGGAAATCATCTTTATTTTTTCATGTACGATGTATATCAAAAAGATTGATGTAGCTAATGTTAAAGTCATCGGAAAAAGCATCAAATTCTAAAACAAATTTAGCCGAGTAACAAATTTATAATATATATTATTAATTTTGAATAATTTGTTAATGGTGTATAGTATGGTTATGAAAATTGCTATGGAAATATCATCTAATAAATTTTATTTTAAATGTTTCATTAAAGTACAGTTGGCACAGAAAAATAGAGCTTCCCAGATATTTTAATCAGCAAATTGTCACAGAAAAATACGCTAATAATCATTAGACTGAAAATTATGTCTTCTTGCAATTCATGTTAAACTAATAAGCTTAAGGAGTCGTCAGCATACAAAAATTGCACAAAGTTCAGAAATTTTTAATGCGAACATGTAACTTACAGAACGTAAAGCCATGTGTCAGATAGTTTAGGAATAACTTAATCTTAAGTTTTCGAACTACTTGTGTTACTTTATTTGCAATCTTACAAAACCTATTGCAATTCAAGTACTTTTTTAATTATAGATCAAGAAAATCTTCGAGGAATAAGCTGTAATCTTGGATTAACATTTTAAAAGCTTCTAGAAATCGGTTTTTGTTTAAAAAATTTTGAGGTGAAAATTTATAATTTTATCAAAATCCTATTTTGAAAAAAAAAAAGTATATATATATATGAATTATAACGTATACATTTCTAGAAGTTCCATATATGCGAATACGAAATGACAGCTCAATCCGCCAAATAGTTTTGAGTTAGGCATAAAAAAACTATCCACATTGCAATATTTTTTGCAACAATTACAAATTAATATAATATTAGGAGTTTTGAACTTTGAATATTCATACACTATTTGAAAGGAAAACTCTTCATTTAGTATCCTAGAATAAAATTTATCAAAAACGCCAAATATGATGTCAAAATTAGGTGATTTTATTGAAAGTTGAGATTTTTACTAAAACATAAATTGAAAAAATTATGTGATTGGCTCTTTCCATTTTTGTCGGTGAGATCTTGGAGATTAAAATTTAAGGGGGTGTTCTTTTTATGCTGGCCATCTGAACTTATAGCATAATATTTTTATAAAATATGGATGTTTAAACTGTCTCAACAATTTAAATATTTACAAATGTGTAATTTTGTTACGTTAAAAAATTTAAATTGCCGTAAATAACTGTTTTAAATGAATTTGATTGTTTTATTGTTTACCTTCTAAAATAAGTTTTGAAATGTAAGTAGATGTAATAAAAAAATTCTTCTGCAAACAAAAGCTACTTGCTTCTATAAATTAAAATATGTTGCATATTAGCACTTACCTACTACAACATTATATTAAAACTAGGGCATACAACCCGGGTTTCCCGAGATAGAGAATATATGTGAAAACTATTTACTTTTTGTATTGAAAACTCTAATAGATTTTTTACATTAAATATATATGTTACATAAAAATTTATTTCCTTCGTATCCTTCCATTTTATTCGCATTAATATTTTAAAATTAATCTAACTTCTGTCATAGTCAGTATTTCCTTAATTCTTAATAATATCTATTCCTATTTAAAGTCCTTTTAAAAGTAAATATCCGTATATTAATAATTATTTTATTCCAAATCTTAATCTAAAATTTAAGATCATTCGTAACTTTTATCAGTTCCCCAATCTATAAAATTCTGAGACGCGTTCTCATTTCGAATGTTTTTTAAAGCCATTTTCTTCTTCGTATTATTATTATTATTGCTCTGAATTTTTCGCGTGCTTGGGATTTTAACTTCTAAATTGGTCCGCACCCAAGTAAGGGATTCTTTACTGTTTTAGCCTCGCCCTCTAGCCTCATTCGTTGGGCTGGAGCTAGCTTCTCACTCATTGGGTTGTGCGCTCGTGACGTAATTCTGTGCATGTTTCCGCGGAGAGAACAAAACTCGCCCGCACCGGTCGGAGCGAGAGATTTTTGACGTTTTCGGAAGCTAAACAAATATGTGTCTGGTATGTTTAATTCCGTAGAATATTCAACTGGCCCAGTAACATCTTAATTCAATGAAGTGAAGCAACGTTAGCCCGAGGGCTATAAGTTTTAGACTTTTGGGAATTGTTTCTGTGTTGTTCGTATTCTAATAAAATTATTTGTCTGGAGATTGGCTGGATTTATTGGAAAACTTTGGTGGAATCATTTCATTGCCTTCTACTTCGCCATATTCGCTAATATCGACTGCAACTTGCTATATCGTTGAAGGACTGCCATCTTTTCATCGAATATTATTCATCGTAATATCTCAACCTCGTCAAAATGCTATATATATATTTTTAAGATTGCCCTTAATAATACCAAATAGCACTTTTATATGAAATATGTCAGTTATATATTCAAATAAAATTTTGAAATTTATTAAAAGTGGTAATTTCGTATTGGTCTCATGCCAGAAGTTAATAGTCGAAGAAAGCGGTAAAAATTTTATTATCAAAATCAGTTATTTTGTTTATTCTGATAATTTCAGCTGTTTTAAATGCTTATTTCAATTACATGTCATGTCTGTTAAATTTGTGTTTTATTTATACTATTTTATTTATTGCTTAATGAAATTTTAAATTCGGTATTGAATATTAGCTGGAACCAAATGTGAACTTTTTATATTGTTTAAAGAGCAAATGGATTAATATTTTGCAATCCTCTGCAAGCGATACAGATAGAAAAAAAAATCATGCTTGAAATTTAATTTAAATACTATAATAAATGAGTAAATTCCGATACAGTTTTAAAATAAATTGCATTTGAAAGTAGATATTTTTGCCTATATAAAGATGTAAATATTAAAAATATGCGATGTTTAAAAATTTCAAACTTGCAAAAGTAAAATTCGCAAAACCCAAATTCCATAGTAAAATTTTGCCATTCGCAAAATGACGTCAGCGTTACGCACGGACACGTTATTCATTTATAATATAGACTAGCTGACCCGCCCGGCGTTGCACGAGCCCTTGTAATAAACTTAAATCTCTTAAAAAACGGAACTCTGGCCACGGTCTACGATGGCTTCGGAACCATATACCCGGCATGCTCGTACGCTCTAGAAAATCTTTTATTTCCCCCTACCACCGCCAGGGGAGCATTCTGTTCTAAACAAACCTCTTTCCGAACGGACTTCTGAGACAGGTCCCCGCTGCCTACGTTACTGTATAATAGGCGCACTACAAAATTGAGCTGGTTTCGAGAAGATTGGAACATTATTAGCCCAGTTATTGCAATAAGGCACAGTTAGAGAAAATAGCCTTGAGTGAGATGCCGAGGGGAGGGGATGTTCGAGCGTCCTTCAGAAAATGACTAATTAGGAGGCCCACTATGCATGCATAAATATTCGTTCGTTTTGTTAAACTAGGAACGTAATTACAAATTTGGCTTAAACTGTTATTCGGAAATAGTGGTACCCGCTACTCATAAATTTAGTTTAATGTTATAAAGAGTGACTATTAAGTTAATTATAATGTTTGGAAACACTTGCGTTGAAATCGGAAAAATAGTTGCTGAGATATTGAAACGGAGCATAGTTAACTCAACTGGTGTTCAAGTGTCCTTCAGCAAATGACTAATTAGGAGGACCACTATGCATCTTTCAAAATTCGTTCGTTTCTTTAAGCTCTGAATTTAATTACAAATTTGGCTTAAACTATTATTCGGAAATAGTGGTAACCGCTACTCATAAATTTAGTTTAATGTTATAAAGAGTGACTATTAAGTTAATTATAATGTTTGGAATCGCTTGCGTTGAAATCGGAAAGATAGTTGCTGAGATATGGGAACGGAGCATAGTTAGAGAAAAATCCTGGGGGGTGTTCAAGTGTCCTTCAGCAAATGACTAATTAGGAGGACCACTTTGCATCTTTCAAAATTCGTTCGTTTGCTTAAGCTTTGAACTTAATTACAAATTTGGCCTTAACTATTATTCGTAAATAGTGGTAACCGCTATTCATGATTTATTTTAATGTTATAAAGAGTGACTATTAAGTTAATTATAATGTTTGGAATCACTTGTGTTGAAATCGGAAAGATAGTTGCTGAGATATGGAAACGGAGCAGAGTTAGAGAAAAAACATCGAAGGGCGGGCCGGGGGGGGAGGTGTTGTTCAAGTGTCCTTCGGCAAATGACTAATTAGGATGACCACAATGCATCTTTCAAAATTCGTTCGTTCCTTTAAGCTTTGAATTTAATTACAAATTTGGCTTAAACTGTTATTCGGAAATAGTGGTAATCGCTACTCATAAATTTAGTTTAATGTTATAAAGAGTGACTATTAAGTGAATTATAATGTTTGGAACCACTTGCGTTGAAATCGGAAAAATAGTTGCTGAGATTTGGAAACGGAGCATAGTTAGAGAAAAATCCTTGAAAGAGGGGCCGTAGGGGGGGGGGGGGTGTTCAAGTATCCTTCAGCAAATGACTAATTAGGAGGACCACTATGCATCTTTCAAAATTCGCTAGTTTGCTTAAGCTTTGATTTTAATTACAAATTTGGTTTAAACTATTATTCGTAAATAGTGGTAACCGCTATTCATAATTTTAGTTTAATGTTATAAAGAGTGACAATTAAGTTAATTATAATGTTTGGAATCACTTGTGTTGAAATCGGAAAGATAGTTGCTGAGATATGGAAAATGAGCAGAGTTAGAGAAAAAAACCTCGAAGGGCGGACAGGGGGAGGGGTTGTTCAAGTGTCCTTCGGCAAATGACTAATTAGAAGGACCACTATGCATCTTTCAAAATTCGTTCGTTTGCTTAAGCTAGGCACGTAATTACAAATTTGGCTTAAACTATTATTCGGAAATAGTGGTAACCTCTACTCATAAATTTAGTTTAATGTTATAAAAAGTGACTATTAAGTGAATTATAATGTTTGGAACCACTTGCGTTGAAATCGGAAAAATAGTTGCTGAGATATGGAAACGGAGCACAGTTAGAGAAAAATCCTTGCAAGAGGGGCCGAGAGGGGGGGGGAGGTGTTCTAGTGTCCTTCAGCAAATGACTAATTAGGAGGACCACTATGCATCTTTCAAAATTCGTTCGTTTCTTTAAGCTTTGAATTTAATTACAAATTTGGCTTAAACTGTTATTCGTAAATAGTGGTAACCGCTACTCATAAATTTAGTTTAATGTTATAAAGAGTGACTATCACTTGCGTTGAAATCAGAAAGATAGTTGCTGATATGGAAACGGAGCAGAGTTAGGAAAAAAACCTTGAAGGACGGGCCGGGAGGGGGGTGGGTTGTTCAAGTGGCCTTCAGCAAATAACTAATTAGGAGGATCACAATACATCTTTAAAGATTGATTCATTTGGTTAAGCTAGGAACTTAATTTGAAAATTTGGTTTGCACTATTATTCATAAATTCTGGTAATACTTTCTAGAAATACACTTTGAAGCTTAAATGTAATTAGACCCTTGCCCCTCTTCATTCCCGCAAATATAAAAAAGAATCTGTTAAATAAAGTTTTCTGTATTAACAATCTCCATCATAATAATAAATGTTATGTAAAAAAAAAAAAAAAAAAAAAAAAAAAAAAAAAAAAAACCTTAAACTCGACTAATTGTCATGAAGAAAAATGTCCCTGGATATATTTCAATCAGTGGGACGTATGTGTAATTTGTCATGTACAGGTGGCGCGACATTCGCATGGCTCCTCTACGCTGATAACTTCAATCCATATTGACACTATTTAGTTAGAAATCCTTATTTATGCATCGTTACTCTGGTTTATTTAATTACTTCTGTGAAGTATCGATGCAACCAACCAGTGAACCAACCATCCCAAGAGAATAAAAGCGTATTTTTGATGAGAGTTCTTTGTGCATTTTAATTAATATTTCAAAAAGTAATTAAAATATTAAAATTCTGAAGGAATAATGCACCAGGAGAGGGTTTGGACTACCTAAATCTAAATTTCCAGCCTTCTAGGTGGGCTAAATTTTCCTAGCCATCGCCAACAGACACACAGACACACACACAGAGCGAAACTTTCTTTTATTAGTATAGAGATAGATAGATAGAAACTGAGATTATTGCATTAAGTTCAATTTTTAACAGTTGCACGGTAGTAAATTCTCAGATTTTTCTTGATAAGTTTCTCTATTTTGAGAATGATCTCTGGATACATTCGCATGGTGTACAAGCTATGAAATTTACTGTTTTACTTTTGTCATATTTCCTAATTATGCAATAAATTACCACTTTTACCTTTCCTTCATTTTGGAAAGGCTTAAAGGTCGTTGTTTTATCTATGCCGGTATTTTTTCCTAGCACTAGTCGACACGTTTTGAAAAGACGCTATTTTCCTTTCAGTTCATGTTTTAAAACAAAGGGAAAACACAAGAACAGTGCTGTATTGCGAATCAAAAAATTTGAATTATCTGTAAAAAAGGAGTAAAACGCATTTATTTAGTAATGGTAAGATTAAAACATTGGTAAAAACAAACAGACGATTTTTCCAAGTAACACATATTGTTGGCCGATTGTTGGCAGTTTGTAAAAACCATTGGGGATTGGTTAATTTGGGAATGACAGGAATCAGAAATAGATGAGAAATGGGAAGGATGGGAAGGATGGGAAGGACAGGGCACAGAGCCCCCTATAATTTAATTTCGAGCGTAACTCAACAGGATTATCGGAAGTTAATGAACTTGGACATTTGCTGGCATATGTTTCATTAGCCAATGGTACGGCAAGGTGGAAATGCCTTACTGTGGACCAAGTGACTCAACAATTATCCAACGTTGGCTCAACCATTTTGAGTTACTTGGGTTAGAATTTAATACCTTTACATATATATTAATTAACAAAATATATATTTAGAGAAAAAATATGTGTGTGTAAGCCACTATAAACGGAATATTTATAATACTTTTTCTAAAATTCATTACTTCCACTCAGTTGAATGTATTTTTATAATAAATACATCCTTCCACAATATATTCTTAAACTCACTGGAGTTTATGAGAGAAATCACTGTTGCATAAAAAATATATATACAACCACAAAATCATTCCTTCGGTCGTCAAATGCAGACATATAAGAATATAAATATTTCTTCTTTTATTTTAATAAAAGTAACTGATACGTGAAATTGACTCATCTTTTTCTTTATATTAATGTATATAAAAGATTCAGTCACGTATTGTTGGAAAACATTCAATAAAATTAAGAACATTAAACAAAATGCAACAGATTTATAATTTAAGATATTGATGGTAAAATTATTTTGATTATATAATTGGATATAAAAATTTCTGATAAAATTATGCTTACCGATATTTATGTTGTTAAGTCATTTATAGCTTAATAGTTTCATAAAAATATGGATATTACAAAAATTAAACTATTTACAAATGCATAATGTTTTAAGCTTAAAAAGTAATTTAACTTTTTATAAATCTCTTGAAACTTCAAAATAATTTTTGATATTCTTTGTTTACCTGATAAAACATGTTCATAACTTTATGGTGATTATTGTATTGCATCATCATTCAGATATTAATATTTAAATATTAAGTGTTAGGATGAAAGGTATGTATAAAAATATATATTTTGCAGACTAAAATTATAGTTAATTTTGATCAATGCAATGATAATTTCTTTAATAAATAAGTGATATCACAGTTAGAAGCCATTTATGTAACATACCACAGAAGTGAGGGAAAATAACTGCTTCATTAGAAAACAGGGTGTTCGGATGCCACTGCACAAACCTTGCTGAATGAGAAACCTCTGTACATGAAAAGTATCCAAAAAAGCCTGCCTCTAAAACGTATACTTTTGGAGAATGATGCGAAAGAAAAGAGTATGACGTCATATCCGGAGCACGGACAAAAACACTTTACCGAACCTCAACGAATTGCAAAACGAATCAGACACAAGATAAAAAAAATATTTTAAAAGATAAAAATTGTACCGATAGGTTTTTTAAAGGTAACGCTATAAAGAGGTGGATGGTAGGCGTGTAGTATGCAAATGAAAACATTCCGTTCGTTATAGTTTGAATTCGGCCCACGCTGTGTCTATCGAGATACAAAATCAGGTCGTTAGATCTAGACATATACAAATATGAATATTTCTTCTTGTATTTTATTAAAATAACTGATGCGTGAAAATAATTCGCTTTTTGTTTATGACATATCGAAGATTGTGGAACATATTAGAATCATGCAATATAATACAATAATGAAAGATATTAAGACAATGTAACAAAAATATCATTTTAATATCCATTAGATTAAGGAATGTTTTATAAAAATATTTACATTTACATTTTCCGAATAAAATTTTATCAATAATTAAAAAATGGATTAGGCGTACGACAGTATGTATCTCATGATATGCTGAATATGGAAGTCTCAGACCATATGGCCTCATGGGGCGGTGAACGTCTTACAGTTATATACGAAAATCCAGATTCACCTTCGAGATGCCATACATTTGAATTAAGTGGACTGCGACACTTCTAATACAAAAAAAAAACGTTTTTGATAGGTATTATCACCTCTCTTATCTTGTAAAAACTTATTAAAAACACGCTGTATAAGCTTCGTGAACAATAATAAATTCATTAAATAAATTTACATTCAAATATTCCACTCATAATTGTATTAAAATTCATTTAATAGTCTAAAGATTTAGATACGATAAATCTGTTTAAAACATTAAACACGAATTATTAATATTAATCACCTTTATCTATGACGTGTGCACACCTGAAATATAATATCCAATAAAATATTCATAAACATTATATGAAGTTGCATTTAATATTTTCATTTGATTCTCATGAATAATTTAAGTATAATTTGTATCAATACTCGTTTTATATATATAATCGAGAGAACATTAACTTCAGGTGACAAGATATCGTGCAATGAATTAAAAATTTAAATATTTACACATCCACGATTTAATTGCGTTAAATAGGGATTTTATGATTCGAAAATGAATTGTTTTCGGTATATTTAGAAGCAAATTGATTAAAATTTATCTTTTTTTTCCCAATTTATATTACATATAGCTGCATCTGTTGATAATATTTTTTTTCTATTACCATTTATATTCTAAAAAACATATTAGAAAAATACTCGAGATTTGAAACTTTTTTTTTATTTCAAGAAATTTTGCCTGCTTTACAAAATGTAAGTATTGTGATGGAGGCCGATGTTGTGTTTGAAGTGGCAGCGTAAATTTTCCTGGATCCACTCTCATTAAAAACAGATACGTGTTTATTATTTCGAAAAAGCTATTAACACAAAAAAGAAATCTTGGTGAATTGAGAAATAACAACGATTACGGGGTTCTGTTGAGCTTACAATAAAAAATCAATCAAATGAAGAGTCTAATAAGCATGCCACTGATTTAAGGCCAATCAAAGTTTTATCTATTGTGAGAACTAGATTTTCTCCTGCTGCTTTCACGGAAACTCCTTCATACCGCTCGAGGGTGAAACGCTTTTATAGTTCACATAAAGTCAATTTTCTTTTCTTTATATTAATTCCAAATGGACGCTTTTTCTCTTCCATATCGACTGATATTATTAACCCAGCAGTACAATCTTTGCCGGCTTTCTAAGCTATACTTATATACGTTCCTTGCTATTACCCGAAGAAAATAAATCTAGCGAAAACTCTGAGCTTGAATCAAACTGATTCACAATTCTATCTAAAAATGTAACTCTACAATCTCCGTGCATTTACTTATATAATCTGTTCATAGGTCTCATCTATTTCTTTAGCCACTCAGAGTACTTTTATATGCAATCACGAACAAAGTTCGCTCTCCTAAGAAGAAAGGTTTTTTCACGATTTCACAGCAGAAAGTTTCATTTTCGCCTAACGAATTTCACCTATGTGGTTTCGGCGGGTTATAAGAGATGCATGTCTGCCTTCTGCATTGAATTAACTGTCACTGAAACACCAACTGGGATGATTGGTGATGACGGATAAAACATGTGATGTTTCGCGGCAGATTTCTGGACTTAATCAAAATTCAGAGAATAGTTTTTTTTACATGGCTTTCTCTATGGTGGTTTTCTGATCAGTATAAAGGTGTTTTGAGTGAACTGTTAAAAATTTGCAGCAGACTGTCCAGTCATTTGACTGTTTTTTATAGAAAACGGTTACTTAACCGTTATTTAACCCTATTATGACTATATGATTGCCCATATTATGGTGAGAATAGAGTTAAATTATTGTTATTTAACCGTATTCTAAAAAAACGGTTGAATGACCGGACAGTTTGCTGCAAATTTTTAACAGTGTGAGGAATCTCAAAATTCTCACAGTATTTTAAAAAGGCCTTTAAAAAGTGTTTAGAATATTGCGAAATATTGAAACATTCTCGTACAATTCAGGTGTAATAGAATTCATAAAAATTAAGATAATTTTACTGCTAAGATGCAACCTTTACTGATAAACTATGGAAATATAAAAAAAAGTCTTATTTTAACTTCGTTTTCTGAAAATATTTCAATTTTGCACTTCTTTTAAGTTGTGTAAATTGCATTAATTTTTCTTATTTTAACTGGTTGGCACATCTTCATCATGAATCACTTGTAACTCACATATTATTCATACTGTTACTTATAACTCACTTTTAATTGGAAATTATATCCTTGTAAACTATAGTATTTTATCAGTTAAAAAGAGCTTCGTTGCATTTATACATTGTTACCGTTGAAAACAGCATTATATCTATACTTTCAAATTTTATATGAATTATAGCATACTTATGCACGAGAGACAAGCTATTTTGCATTTTCAAAAAAAATTCGAAACTGAACAATTAAACCATCCTAATCTGCCGGTGTTCCATTTACATTCGAATACCTCGAGATTCATTGAACATAGAAAGCTCGTCTTTATTTATAAAGTAACTACAGTAAAATTGATACCCCTTCAAAGTATCCGAAATTTTTAGCATATCCTGAAAACTGTAACAATGTATTATTGTACTCAAAATTATTGTGAAACTTTCGTGTATCATTTTACTTATTTACAAATTAATTAATTTATAAATTAATTAGACACCATAATTGTCTACTTCTTATTAGAGGGCTATCCATGCTTTCTGGAATGATAAACCATATTGTGTTGTATCGCATATCGTAATTATTTTCGCTTAATTATAAAGTTAATATTTTCGTTCTTGCTAATACTGAAATGATAATTGAAATACGCATGATTATGAAATGTGCACTTTGACATGTATTAACATAATCCTCTCAAAATTATTGTACGATTTCGTCTTACTGAAAGAAATAAAACGATACTTTTTAATGTTAGATACTTTGTAAAATATAATAATGACTATATAAATCATGTCATACAAATTTTATTTAAATAACGTCAATTAAGTACACAAATGCTACACAATTCCTGCTCACAGCTCAACACTTGTTCATCGAAGACATCTGCTGATGGGTAATTCTCTGTCTTTTTTTTCCCTCGAATAAAATAGGTTTTTATATCTGTGCTACTTGATAAAAAAATAATATTATTTTATATCGGCAAAACGAATAAATAATAAAAAGAAATAATATGATGAACATATTTAGAAAATGATTAATTTATGTGAATATCTTTGTTTTATAGCTCCACGAATTCAAAGGACGAAGAAAATAAACCTAAAATACAAGGAATCTACTATTAAAAAAATTCTCATACTTCTAATTAAAATACTAAAATAAAGTGATTTTAAGGGGATTTTGCATATGAAGAATATCAACATACAAAAAAACCACAATGGTACAATTCCAAAAATTTCCAAAATATTGAAACACAACGTTATCGTATAAAACACATGACAACCAATGTTAAAGCATATCGTTTTAACATTCTTAAAATTCCAATATCTAAATAGAATATTTTATACAGTTTCTAAATATTTACCAGATTAACATAGGTATATAAATCATCCTCATTGAAAGTCTTAAAAAACTGAACTGGTGTAAAAACCAAACATTCAAAAAATATTTTTATTAAAATCTTTAAAAATGAATATCGAAATAAGTTTTGATTATGTAAATTCTTTTAATGTAATAAATTGAGACACAAATCTAAAAAATATAGATTAAAATATTGAAAATCATTTAAATAACCTATTATTTTAAAGATCCAAAAATACATTTGCATTATCAGTATAAGAATGATAATTGCATGATGATAGAAGACATATCTTAGATGCAATACATGCACTTTATTTTTTTATAATACTTTCTTGTAGGAAAACAAAAATTAACATAACTTGTATTTTAAAAATTACAATATAAAACCTAAAATGCTTTTATGTGATTATGTATGTAAAATAAACTGATTATTATTTTTTCTGTAATAACCTACATTATTAATACAACGTATAGCATCTTAATTGTTTAATTCTCGGAATATTTAATTTTTATTGCAATCGAATTTGTTTGAGTTAATCTAAAATATCATCTTTAGTTCTAAAGTATGGTTTAAAATACTCAAATTTTTAATGCATTCTGAAGTACATTATGAACATACGAATTTCACTCATTTTCTACATAGAGAAATAACTCCAGACTCTTTGTGGAAAGACTATAGATTCCCCTGGGTATCATAAATGTAACTTTGATGTCTAGTTAATCTTCATGACTTATAATGTAAAATACTTCTGTACTTCATGTATATATTTGAAATGAATATTTAGATTAGATTTTATGTTTTCGTTTCTTATGTACTTTATATAGTCGGAACTTGTCAAAATCTGAAGTTCATAGTGACAAAACCATTCCATAAAGGATATTTAAAATATGTGATTTCTCTATAAAGGTATTTTATGTGACACATGATATTCCAGACAAATTTCCTTTATATTCAAATGTAAATTGACTTTCGCTTTTAAAGGTTTTGTAGATAAATGAAAATTTATTTTTATTTTTTTATATTCTAAAATGTAATATAATTTAATTAGCGGATTTTGTGTAGCGAAAGAAGATAAATTAGTGTGTATACAGTAGTGTTTAGGTGGCTCATTGTGCGTTTTGCATGTCGTCTAAGTTGAACTATTCTCTAAATTCCGAAACTGCATGTTAAATGTTTGACAGAAGCCTTTTAATCGTTAAGCACAATAACCAAATGGTAGTAAAGCCTTCTTCTAAGAAGAACGCGAAATCGTGTAACACACTCTAAGAGAAAACTCAGAAATTAAATTTATAATGGAAAATTAAAAAGTACTCAGTCTTCCTTCTACTTGGAAAATTATGTCACTGCTGAGAGAGGCAAAAATTTATATAATGCTGTCACATGATAAATTTCCATTATGTTCTAACAAACGTGTATTTACTAATCTACCAATAATAATCTTATATTATTCCAAAAATCAATATTAGAGTGATTTTTTTACCCTATTAATCACATGTGGAATTATTAAAATTTCCTAGTAAAACAATCAATCCCTTACCTCTTAACTATTGTTTACGCAAGTTACCTTTAAGCTTGCGCATGTAAGTTTTCATAGTTTTTCTTTTAATGTCTACCTTAACTACAACCATCGGTAACTGAAGAAACTTACACTCCTTATAATAATTAAAGCATTTAATGAATACTATTTGCATTGAAAGTTATACTCAGCCTTATTATTTATGGTTTCAAAAAAAATGCATACAAACAAAAAGAAAATTCCTCAGTTTCTAATGTATGATCATGAAACTATGACGCGACTGACAAACCTCGCTGAGCTTACTGTCACAATGAGTGTGTTCGTTTGCGAGATCATCGCAAAGCGGGGTGGTAGGAAGTGTATCGCAGTCATTAAGATGACGTTGAGCTTAGTTCCATAGCAACTAGTATAAAAAGAGTGGATGGATGGCGCTGTGACACAACATGGCATTCAGATTCATATCAGACAATTTAAAATATCAATGGAGAAAAATCAAGAATTTAAAATTAAATGCTTACTGAGAATAACAGAATTACAATCACTAAAATAAATTCAACTACAGACTTTATTTTTTTTAAACACATAAAAACAATTAAAATTATAAAATAGACGTTTCGTGCACTTTCGTACACCTCATCAATACTTCGAAACACAATTGCCAAGCCCCAGAACCAAAACAAGAAAGACAGTTAAAGTCACAGTTTAGTTAAAACATTATACTCTGCAGGAATCTGTGTAGCCTCGTTAATAGGAGATTCAGCTAAAACTGTCATCCAACCCTCTAGGAAGATACGACTGCTGTACACGCAACATTTTGAGCAGGCAATTTGCGTGTTCTGAAAATCAGGCACATGATAAAAATCCAAAGCATGCGCAACCAATCTCGAGGTTAGAGCGCCTCTATTAAACGAATCCCTATGTTCCTTCAACCTCACATTTAAGGATCGTCCAGTCTCACCTCTGTAGCTGGATCCGCAATTCTTGCAAGGAATTCGGTAAACTACACCTGTGAGGTCAAATCTTGAATAACTATGCTTGTAGTTACCCAAAAAAGTCTTAATTGGATTTAAAGGCACATACGCAGTCCTGATGCCTACATTCGCAAAAACACCAGATATTTTCTCAGAAATGTTGGCGTAGTACGGTAAGGATATAGTTCCCACATGTGTGGCACGTTGGTAAGGTGTGTGATATTCATTCGATCGCTTCGATAGTTCCGATAAAACTCTATGGCACCATCTTCGCGGGTAATCGTTATGACGTAACTCAGAAATTATTTTACAAACTTCATTATTGAAACTGACCTCGCTATTACAAATTCTTAAAGCTCTATTGTACAGTGATCTCACTACTGCAACTTTATGTGACAGAAGGCTGTTAGAGTTGAAATTTAGATATTGACCAGAAGAAGTAATTTTTCTATAAACGGAGGTTTTTAACACATGAACATTGTTGACAATATTTCTTTCTATTAATATATCCAGGAAGGGGAGTATTTTATTAACCTCATATTCAATAGTAAATTGGATGGATCTCGACATTGAATTTGCCTTGCCCAAAATGTCGATATGATCCTTCTCCGCAATCAAAAAAATGTCATCTACATACCTCCTCCAAAATTTTACTTTATTCACCAAACTCATGATAATGACGTTTACCAAATATTGCATCACAATTTCTGCGACTCTTGCAGAAAGTGGGGAGCCCATCGCCGTTCCCTTCAGCTGTTTATAAAAGTTACCCTCAAAAACAAAACAGTTCGAAACGAAGCAAAATTCCACGAGTTTCACAGCAACCTCCAAATCCATATCAATTTCAGCCGCAAAATTAGACCACATGCCACGAATAGCAAGGGAGGCAAGCTCAATGGGGATGGATGTGAATAACGATACCACATCTAAGGAGGCCATCACACAATTACTAGGAATTACGAAATTTTCCAAATCCTCAAGAAATTTATACGATGAATTTTTACTATAAGGAGAGGAAGCCGTCAATGGTTTGATAGTAACTGAAAGAAACTTAGATAAGTTATGAAGGGGGGAATGACTATAATCTATTATAGGTCTCAAAGGAATGTTGGGCTTGTGAGTTTTTGGTAAACCGTAGAATCTCGGAACCAGACCAGTGTAACACTTCAGTTTCTTGGCAAGATTTGGACAAAATTAACCAGATTTCACTAAATCACTCAAAAGGCTGTTCATCTTTCTCTAAATACTGGACGTCAAATCCTTTTTAACAACACCATACGTTTCACCATCATTTAGTAATTCAAGGGACTTCCCGATGTAATCAGACTTATTCAAAACCACAGTAATCCGGCCCTTGTCCGCTTTAGTAATGACTATTGAATTATCACAAGATAGGTTTTTCAAAATCTTCATATGAAGATTGTTAGATCTTGGAGCGACATAACCGTTTTTAATTAATACCGTAGAAAATTTTGACCTTACCTGGTGCCTCTGCGAGGGGTTCAGGTTATGCATAACCGGTTCAACGGCCGCCAACAAGCGGGGAATGTCCAAACGTGGAGCACCAACGGAAAAATTAGAGCCATAGTTAAGTAACTTAATTTCATCTGTAAAGAAAACCCTTGAAGAGAGGTTCAAAATCCAATTATTTTTCACAATTTTGCCCCTATCCGCACTTGACGAAACTGGAAAACCTCGAGCACAAAGTCTATTGAACTTATTCTCATGCTTCTTGACAAGCCTCGCTCTCAAAATATTACCAATATAACTCAAAAATCAAAAAAATTGAAGAGAGTCCACAGGCTCAACAGCACAGAAAAGGCCATTCATGCAGCTATGTAAACGTCTTTTTTTATCATTCAGAACACAATAACTGAGGGATATAGTTGCCTGAAGAAACTTTAAACTCGTTGACAACGCGATCTTTTTACCATTAACAGAAGGAACTAAGGATTTAACCCTAAAAGAGGGAGGGACAACTTGAGATCTCTTACACTGCAATAGAAAATTTAACTGACTTGAAACACGGATGATTTTACTTGATAACTTGCACGTGGTCCTTAGTAGCCCTGCAACCGGCGGTCCATATTTCATATTTAAAAACACATACATAATTACGTCTGGATAAAACTTACAATCACTCAAATAAATTCAACTACAGACTTCATTTTTTTAAAAACACATAAAAACAATTAAAATTATAAAATAGACGTTTCGTGCACTTTCGTACACCTCATCAGTACTTCGAAACACAATTGCCAATCCCCAGAACCAAAACAAGAAAAACAGTTAAAGTCACAGTTTAGTTAAAACATTATACTCTGCAGGAATCTGTGCAGCCTCGTTAATAGAAACAGAAATAATACAACAGAATTAAATGTTAAATTAATGTGTAATGTAATTAAAATGTGTTAATTAAGTTTAACAGAATTAAATGAATAAAGAAAACTTCTCAAATCTAGACATTCACGGTTCCGCGTCCTGAGACCAGCTTGAGATGTTATACCCTGAAACAGTGAATTTCTAAAATAAACAACTGAGTATGGGAAAAAGAAAACGACTGCTGACAAAGTAAACGAATCGTTAGAAACAGACACGCCAATAGAGTGGGTCAAAACTCTGCCAAAGAGTTACCAAAACGAGGAGGTGTGTGCGGATCGCATTGAATTGAATGGATCACAAGTATTTCTGACGTCATCCGACGTCACGATGACGTTTTTCTTTTATACAGATAATCGGCGTCCCGAGTTTCCCCACAGGTGTTCGAGAAGAGCCAATCAAATACAGGTGATTCCCCACAAGCATTGCGTGCTTCATCCCGTACGTGTGGTCCATTCTGCATTCAGACGGAATACATAGTCCAAATACAACATACAACAAATGTTTCGGCCTTGCCCCACAGCAAGTAAAAGAACAAAAGCACAAAATTTAAGAAAACATTAAATTTAAAACATGGAAATAACAAAGCTGTAGAATACAATGTAGTAAATTAAAAATTTAAGAAATCGCGAAGACACGAAAATAAACTAAGCTGTAATATAAAACGGAATAAACAATTGACAATAATTGCGTTCAGTTATTTTGTAGATATGCCTATAATTATTATCACTATCACTGAAACCTCAAACAATTGATCTTCCTCACTACATTAATTTTTTTTTCAGAAGATTGGAATCTTTCTGATATTTTCCAACGCAATGCATTTGGCATATATTTTTCACGTGATTTATAAATATTTCGCTAGCTGTCATTTGGCATTCGACTTGCTGATTGAGATTTCAAGAAGCTTTATGCACTCCAATTTATAGAAACTAGTTGTAAATGCAAGATTATATTTCATACTAAATTTGTTTGAAAATTTGAAATAAGCGTAATATCTCCATCTATAATATAAAAGTTAGCTTAAAAATCGAAATAATGCAATTATATGAGTATTGTTAATGTTTGCTAATGTGTTGTGTAAGCAATTTAAGTGTAACATACATCAAAGAAAGCGAATATCAAAAACTTTTTTTCTTGCATGTTACCTATATTAGATATTTTATGGTGTATTAGATATTTTTTGATTGGTAGAGCATGGTGACTTCTCTTTTCTTGGTAAACCTTTCTTTGTGTTGAAATTAGAAATAAATATGATCGTTGTTTTAAATCTCACATATTATGTTACTATTACAGAATACACTTATAGTGAATTTTCACCGGGAAATTAATGAAGAAATAAACCACACAAAAATTGTAATGGAGATTTCTTTCATTTCTGTAAATAAGGCAAATTAATGAAAATCAAATTCACATTTATGACTCTTCAAATGGTTATGTAGTATTTTTTTACTGTGCGAAATAACGGATTTTATACCCTTATTTCGATATATAAGTTGAAAAATTTACAAAACCCTAAAGAGACTTTATAAAGATAAAAGGATGCTGGATCTATCTGATTCATGAAATACTTATCGAAAAATCCACATTTAACAACGAGCTATTACTTGAGCATACTATGTCATTTTAAATATCTCACTTTTTCATTGTGTTGTTATTTTTCGGGGAATTAATCTGCTCTTAACATAACAAATTGTATAGTTTTTAAACATTTGCTATATATGCTATAATTGCTATAAAATATACAGGATAAGTTACGATTTCTAAATTATGTATTTTTAAATTTGATTAAAGTTTTTACAGTATTTGATAATATTTATTTTATAAGCACAAACATATAAAATCAATTAAATGTCATCCTTACGAAAACAAGTAGTGCAACATTAGTAAGACAGAATAACCATACATCTAACCCACAATTGCGAATCTTTGAAAACCGATATGTTGGTCTACAGTACAGAAAACATTCGATCACTAGTCATAACACACGTTCGCAAAGTTTCAAGAAAATGGTAATTGCACTAAAATTTTTTTGTTCATGATGATGTTTTTTTATGCTACTGTCATATATAACTTTCTTCGGAAACCATATACAAGTTTATAGTGTTTCCTAAATTTTTAATTTTAATACGTTACTACCAGAATTATCTTACAAGTTTTTATTACTCCTTAAATTTTATTTCTCATTATTTCTACTTATATTCCTTTTTTATTCTATCCTTATGTTTATTATTTAATATTCCTCTATCTTAAAACAAATCCCCTAAATATGAGATAAAAGGCGTTCAGAACGCTATCAATATTGATAAATTTATTTTGAAAATTATTTGATGTTGCTGCAAAATTTAAAAATAATGATATAACAATTACATTTTGATGAGGGTAATGGTTCAGGTGTTATAGATCACGAGATAAATATGTTTCTAGTTTAAAAAGAACTAATAATAGTATTATTAATTATTAATAAATATTTCAAAATAGTTTAGTTAAAAAGTCACATACGTTTATGGTTTTGGCTGTTATACACTGTAAAAAATTTGCAGTAAACTGTATATTCATTCGACTGTTTTAAAGATAACGGTTATCTGACCATATTATAAAATGTACCTACCCATATTGTTGACCAAATTATGATCAGAATAGAGAGAAATTATATTTATGTAATTGTTTTTTTATTAAAATGGTCTAATGACTGGTCAGTTTACTGCAAATTGTTAACAGTTGGTAGCGTAAAAAAAAGTAATGAAATACATAATATGATTTCGCATTCTACCTAAATAATGAAGACTTCAAATAATTCAATCAATGTGTGATGTATCATACTACTTGGATTGATGAAAAAGTAACATACGTCGTGAAAGAGTATACGGAAAAACTTTGGTAAAAAATAACGGTGTATAATAAAAGAATTTTCAAATCAAAGCAAATGTGATCGTAAGCATTTTATAAGCAGTTCTAAACAAGATAGCTTCACGTGCATAAATTTAATTTCTTCTAAATAGCCAGATAAAAAAAAAAAAACAACAACTTCCGTTTTAATCCACATGCGTACACATACCCGGTAATTTTACATTTCACGGAACAAATGTACAGTCGTGGAAAAAAAAAACGGAACACCCCCCACTAACTCTGCAACAAATTATAGTAGAAGGAAGTGACTGGTACCAAACGATTGGAAATAAAGTCTACTTTTAAGTGATGTATATAAAATTTGCTTAGGGGGCCATATACATATAAAAACACACCCAAACTTTGTTTTTTTCAATAGCAAGACCCAAATTTGACAACATATTTGAAATCTGCAGTTCAAACTATGCCTAGATACCAAATTTCATTAAATTCCTACGATTAGTTTCTGAGAAATTAATTACTTTATAATGAGCATATTTAAGGGGCTGTATCCAAATCGAAGTTCGGTGCTCGATTGTTGAAATGCTGCAGAATGTCACCTTTTAATGTATTATGTTTTACCGATATGACCATTTTACTCACTTAATAAGTTTCGGTTATTGTTATATGCTGTAAGATAATGTTTACAAGTGTTGAATTATCCGATTTTAACCCCTTGGGGACGAGCGACACGTATGCGTGACGCATAAGATGCTCAGAATCCTCGATTTTTCCCACCAGTTATTTTTTATTGCAAGCTTTGCCTTATTATATCTTAGCATTTCCACGATTCAATTAGACGAAAATTTCTGTTTTGAAAAACCGGTGGTAAATTATTAAAAATTCTGTAATAGACGCTCGTCACGAAGGGGTTAAAAAAACATAAGATTATTTGTAATTAAAATAGTTTTAGAATATGTAAATGTTATTGGAATTTTACAGGTGCTTTTATAATGCTTTTTTCTCAGATTTTGCATCTATTTAACTCGCCTTTTTTTTTAGTTTATTGGCAGAAACGTGAATAATATTGACAAATACAAAATTTAGAATTAAAAAAAATAGTATAAAGCAGCGTAATGAATCAAAGTAAAAAAAAAAAAAAAACGCAGATAAATTGTTTTTTAGTCTGAAAATAAATCCAGACATTGCTTTTTTTTTAGTAGCGAGAGGGGGGGGGGGGGGTGTCTTGTTTTGAGATATGTTCGCAGAATTTACATTCCGATTTATTTGAAGACCTAAAACTAAATATATGTTATAAAGACATCTGAATAACTTTACATCCGTTATTCTCCTTCGGAATAGGGGTAATAATTCTATGATTAAACTTATTCTGGTAGTTCATTTGAAATTTTACAATTAACTCATTAATGCCTCCTGGTAAGAAAACTTGCCATATGACATTTATTATTTTTTATTATTATTATTATTATTAGATTTCTTTGCACACTGCTAGCGATTGGGAAATAATCTTGCCTATCAGAAAACCATAAAAATAACTTGTAATTTTTTTTTCAATTAGACTGTTTAATCGAATAGATTTAAATACGAAAGTTATAGAAGAAATATTGTAATTTTTTCTTCGCAATAAACTACCAATATAAACCTTACCTATTAATCCATGCTGAAACAGTTTGAAGAGACACTTGAAAATGCCCAGCTATATAACGAAAACTTCTTCCAGCTTGCCACATGCCAATCATTTGGCCTTTCGTTGCTTCAGTTAATTGTGGGGCCATTTTGTTTCAGCAAATACTCTACACATATGCATTTATAATAAACTTCACTTCAAACATATATACTGCAGAAAAAACAATATAGCTTTATTAGACTGGAAAAGAAGCTATAAATCCATTTAAAGGTAACAAAAATGATTAAGTTTTTTCTAAGGTAGAACTGATCATATTTTTCAAAAATGAGCTTTATTAATTTAAAAATAAAAGCGAAACTATTTTCCATAAATGAAAACATATATCTCATGCAAATACGTTTTACGTAATTTTAATGAGAAATTTTAAAGCAGACATTGAAAAAGTAAAAGAAATATATATATATATATATATATATACTAATAAAGGCTGGGGTTCTGGTGCCTCGCTATCTTATATCTTACTACAATCACAGGTCGTTGTCAGAGTTGTTTAACGTAAGATCACGAAGCATTGAAATACGGTTTACGCATTGTTTATAGTGTAAGACAGACTAAATCTCCAAGTTTATCAAGTCACTATAATCCCAGCCTATGAGTATAATATTTTCTCAAAGAGGAATGAGAGCTCTCCGACACGAATATCGATTCTTACCACTAAATTTTAATAGTATTCTCCAACGTAAAGAATTTCAGAAAGTTTGTCCTTGAATAAGGTAACAAATACTATTAAAATTTAGTGGTGTCAATCGGGATTTCGAGTCGGAGCGCTCCCATCCCTATTCAAACTATACTTTAATGCACATCATAGACGGCCCCTTAAAGCAGCATTTTGTAGTTTTTTAAGCATAATTTGAAAACTACTTGGAATAAAAAATTGAAATTTTGAATACACATAAAGCAGGACATAATAAATATAAATCCATCAAAAAAATTGTAGGTTGCAATTCATAATTTTTTCGAATATTAATTTCATAATTCATAATTCATATTATAAAATTTTAAAAATTACAAATTTGGCGTAGTTATGTTTGGGTTTTTGAGTTTTATAACCAAACAAAACGTTAGCACATTAGGATTATAATTTCAGGAGATATTAATAAAAATATGAAAATGTAATTTAACATTAGAAGCTCTAAAATTTGAATGTTTATAACTCAAAAACTTATCATCCAAATGACTTAAAATTTTGTATCTAGGCATAGTTTGAACCGAAAATTTAAAATATCATGTCAAAAGTGGGTGTTGCTATTGAAAAAATTAAAGTTTAGGCTGGTTTTAATATGTAGATGGCCCCTTAAGCAAATTTTAGATACATTACTTAAAAGTAGACTTTATTTCCAATCGTTTGGTACCAGTCACTTCCTTCTACTATAATTTGTTGCAGAGTTAGTGGGGGGTGTTCCGTTTTTTTTTTCCACGACTGTACATACAAAAATTCTATGACATTTTATCAATGTTTGTACTTAAAATTTCAAATGAGAATAAAATAATTGTAGTATGAATACAAAAAATGCTTTTTAAAAGAAAACACACTTTTTATTATTAAGCGGCATTTTAAAAGGGAAGTACTAACTTATCTAACATAATGCAAAGTACAAACATTTCGGCTCCTACGATTCTTATCAATTAAAAACATTTAAAACTACGAAAAATGTCATACGCTAATGATAACTTATGTTAATAACATATATCATATACATTCATTACATGTAATTCACAATAATTAATTATTAAATATTAAGAAATGTATGTTACCTTGAAAACTATATTTCTTCCATATATATAACATACTTATGTGTGTGATAAAAATTGACAACTGTAAATATTTTTAATTTGAAGAAGTTAGTAAACATTAATTATTCAATTCATTTATACATTATGATTCTAATCATTTTTTATTAACATTTGATTAATAATCTTTGATTTTTAAAAATACTACTAAAGTTCGAATCAACGCAGTGCTAAAGTTCGAATTGATTTTTTTTTCTTTTCCAGTATATAATAAAATATTTTTTACCGTAATAAAAAATCAATAATTTAATTCAATGAAACTCAAGAAACACTTCTTATAAGTTACCTAAATGATTGATAAAGCTATATTAAATTCTTGCACACGTTCATTTACGCATAGATACCAAAGACTTTTTTCATAAAGTAGGAATTGAAATAATGCCTTTTAAAATTGCACGAGAAATAATAATTTGAACTAATACCTAACTTATGCTGAAGAAATGTCCATTTCCACATAAATGCTTTGAGGTAACTCCCATTTGTATTGCATGAAATGTACATTTAGCTTTTGAACTTTGTTCGCATTGTCATTAGTGTATTATCATGGCAGCTAGTTACGTGAATTTTGCAATTAACAAACTTACACTGAAATGTTTGAAGTCAGTCAGCATATTTGTAGTTCATTAGGAGGGCATGACAGCGAATATATTTTCGTAAATAATTCTACTCTAGAGATTAAATTTTTGAACTTTTCATAAATATTTCAAAAATGCATTTATTCCATGTTTGCTTATTTTAAGTGTGCTTCTTTATTAGAATAGCTAAATTTTATAAAATAATTTTTAGATAGCTAAAACTGATTAAAGAAAACATCATTAATTTTACACATAATTGTGCAACAAATTTATATGTACATATAAACGATTATATACTATAATTATTGTTGGATGAAATATGCAATGCTATATTTTAAAAGCAGGAAATAGTTAAGTTATTTGGCAAAATGTCTGTTTATTCTTTTGAATATTTACTTTGCGAATACAAGCTAATCACGCCAATCTTCATTGGGACCCCTCAAGATTAAAAAAAGAAAACATGCAAATTTGCCCTTTTTTAGAGAGATTATCCGATGACGTTAGATTGAATAACATTACCATGACTAGTGGCGCTATTTTATAAATGGGTTGCCAGCCATTTCCGTTTGAATGAGGGATTTGTTGGTTCCCAATACTGCTATCATAAGTACAATCAATTGCACATTTGAAATCCGTTTGTAAAAAATGTTTAAGAAAAAATTGTCGCTGCCTCCCGGACATTTAAAACGACGCGAGAAGAAAAAACTTTTTAAATATTCCGTCATTTTTAAGATGTTTAAAATGTACCGTTTCGGCGTAATTTTCAGCATTAAATGCTTTTCGCGTTTAAAATATATTTATTTTAATGTGTCCCTTCTTTATTTTATATTCACCAGTAAATATATTATTCAATATTATTGTTTGAAAATATTATTATTTGGGCTTTTAAAATCTGTCAGCAAAAGTTAAAAAACGGCTATTTCAAACTGTGAATAAAATCTCTATTTAGGTAAAGAAATTTTGTATAACATATCGAAAAAAAAAACGTAAACAATTTTTTTAAAAATTATTGCACACTGTAACACAACAATTTAGTCAAGTACGTGGCTGCAAAAGATGAATAAATTGCTTTGATGTTTTTTGATCCAATCAAACTCATTTAGCTGAACTATCCTGACCGATTACAACATTGAATAACGCTTAAAATAATTCTACGATTTAAAAACTGTCGGCTTTAGCATTTTAATCATACATTTTTCGTTCAAACTACCAGTTTTCATGTTTTTATATCCAATAGATTTTGCAGTATAAGCCGAGAAACTGAAAAGATCACAATTACGGAAATAACAGCAGCATTCTTCTTTTTTTATCATTTTAATAGAGAGCTAAGTAATGAATCTCACGAAAATCTTTATTTCATTTTTGAATTTTCAAGATCAAGAATACAGAATTTAAAGTGAATTTCTAAATTAAAAGAAACACACAGTTTATCGTTTCTTTTTAAAAAGAATTTCAGTTCACAGATATTGGTGAGTAAAACTTCTGTAATAAAATCTGACTAAGGGGAAATTATACGTTTTTGAAAAAAAAAATTATTTAGTATTTCACAACACTTTTTGACATGTTATGGTTTTATAAACTAAAATAGCTTAATCAAGAAAAATATGTATTTCTCGTGATAAAAGTTAAAAAAAAATACTGGAAAAAATCAAACTACACTTTTACAATTTTAAACATTTTCAAATTAAGAAAAATAAACACTACTTACAGTGCAAAAAATCTGTTCCTTAATATACGAAAATATAATGTAAAAACTAAAGAAAACGTACAAAAAAAACCTCCCAAGTTACCCATGATTCGGAACTGCGTTTATTATCATTAGAACCTCAGAAACCAATATATATTTGAGATTTAAAGAATCATTTATATTAAAAAATAAATCTTCTGCTGTCACTTATTTTTGAAAAGGTTTCCGAGTAGTTTTTTATAGTGTATTAATCTATTTTATCAAACCGGAATATTGTTTTTTAGGATACCAAGAATTCTCAAGTAAATATTTTCAGCAGAGTAATTGAATTTAAGCATTGGAAGTGTAACCTACTGATGTAATTTTTATTATTAATGTTAATTGTGTTAAAGTATCATGTTTGTCTACAAAACATGTTTCTTGAACATGAACATGTTTTTCTTGAGAAATGATAGCATACGTAAAACCTATATTTGTTACATCTGAAATATATATGTCTTCTTAATTTGATTCCTTAACTTTTTATTCTTATAAAAATAAAATATTTACATTTTTGCAAATCTGATCCGAAAGAATATCCGCAGAGTAAATAATAATAAAAAAACGAAGATAAATATGTGTTAACATTTTAACATTTGGCCAATATTGATATATTGAAAACACACAAACTAAGGAAAATAATTTTAAAGATTGTAATTCTAAATTATTTAAAAGGAAAGTGATCCAGCAAAATATCTTTTTCTCATATTTATAACTATTGGATGTCTACGTAACTTCTCCAGAATGTACTAAACATAACTATACACATTTTAACTAAATGAAAAAAATTAACTGTTCGTTATTTCTCGCCAGATAAACAGTGTAGAATACTCCTAAATTAACAAAAGAATGAAGAATCCTAAATTACATTTAAAATTGATCAACATTTCTACATTTACACATATTCTGCAATGTTTGTAATAATAATGATCTATTATACTTTACAACTATACAATCAGAATTTACGTTCTAAGAGAAAATATTATTATCACAATATCTGTCTGATATATTTGCTTCAGACTTTACAATCAAATTTCGGGATAATATTGTGTTGCAGTGTATTTATTTTATGTGAATTAAGCGTTTTATTTATTTTTTTTATGAATTATGATTTCTTTTACTCAGTTGCGTGAAAATATTTATAACTATGCTGATGCCAATAACGTAAATCTTAATTAAAATTCTTCCGTACAATAATGTAACAGGAACAGTTATTTAAACAAAGTTTAAAAATAAAAGTTTTTTTTTATTTGCTTTCCAGAGAATAATTAATTTATACATCTATACTAGCACCTTATATAATCACCAGAAAATTCCAAGAAAACCTCTAAATTCGATTTTTTTAAATCAGATTTTAAATGTCCATACCAGTACAAATTTTTCTATCTGAGCGAAAATGTGTCCAAATGTGTGTGAAATTACTACTCGTGTGAATTATTTACCAATTATTTGGTTGTGTTAAAAATAATTATAGTGAAATTACTCATCTATAGTTCTTTTATCTGTAGTTTTTTCTGTTGTGCTTTTTCAAATAACAATCTAGATGTTATGAGAAAATGGCTGTTCAGAGTGAATATTGTGTTCGCTGGGATGTCATACAGATAGCTCAATTGCAAGCGCATTGGCAACTGATGTCAAAGATTAAGGGTTTCGTGTCAATGTCACAACACATTTTCGCTCAGATGGGATAATTAATACTTGTATGAATTATATTTACCTATTATTTGATTGTGTTAAAAATAATTATAGTGGAATTACTCATCTATAGTTCCTTTATCTGCAGTATTTTCTGTTGTACTTTTTCAAATAACAATCCAGATGTCATGAGAAAATGGCTATTCAAAGAGAATATTGTGTTCGCTGGGATGTTATACAGATAGCTCAATTGCAAGCGCATTGGCAACTGATGTCAAAGATTACGGGTTTCGTGCAAAGTTACAACACATTTTCGCTCAGATGGGATAATTAATATTCGTATGAATTATATTTACCAATCATTTGATTGTGTTAAAAATAGTTATAGTGGAATTACTCATCCATAGTTCCTTTATCTGCAGTTTTTTCTGTTGTGCTTTTTCAAATAACAATCCAGCTGTCATGAGAAAATGGCTATTCTGAGTGAATATTGTGTTCGCTGGGATGTCATACAAATAGCTCAATTGCAAGCGCATTGGCAACTGAAGTCAAAGATTACGGGTTCGTGTCAAAGTTACAACACATTTTCGCTCAGATGTGATAATTAATATTCGTATGAATTATATTTAACAATCATTTGATTGTGTTAAAAATAACAATAGATCTAAAATGTGTTAATTAAACTAAAATTTGAACAGCGTTTTTACTTATTAATATAAACACTAAAATAGCACAATGCCAGAATAATAAACATCTGCATATGAGTAGCACATTATAAACAGAATACACACTTAAGAAAATTCTTTAATGACAATTTTACTCGTACTTAGGGACTTTTGACTTTTTTTCACACTTCATGCAATATTTTTTTCTGCATAAGTTATTTTCCCTGACTCCTAAACGTACTTTCTTTTACGAATAGTAAATTGCGTAAACATTTGTGTGGAAAAATTTATGTATACTTAAGGAGAATGATTGTATAACGCAATCAAGACTCTTTTGTACGGAAAAGTAAAATAAACTATACCTAACCTGAACATCTAAGTTAAAAGTTACGCACTACAGATTAGCGTTTATTTATAGAATAATTTCAATTCAAAGGTGTTTATATCCTACTTTTTTACGTATTTTTTAAAACACGCGATACATCTGTACTGAAAAAATCCTTTATTCAGGAATTTCAAGAATGAATTTAGATTATATTTATTTAATAAGTGCAAAGAGTTTTTATTAAATTTAAAATTGATCTGAGATTCTAACATTTAATTTAATTAGGAATAGCATACTATGCTGTGGTTAGAATAGTAAATGTCAACATAATTTTAGTATCTTACAACAAAAATAATCGTATAAGAAAGTATTTTCATCACGATATTAGTCGGACAAAATCGCTTCTGACATTATAATGACACTTACGCCTATTTTTTTACGTCTTTTTTAAAACACGCGATACATCTGTACTGAAAAAATCATTTATTCAGGAAATTTCAAGAAAGAATTTAGATTATATTTATTTAATAAGTGCAAAGAGTTTTTATTAAATTTAAAATTTATCTGAGATTCTAACATTTAATTTAATTAGGAATTGCATACTATGCTGTGTTTAGAATGGTAAATATCAACATAATTTTAGCATTATTCAATTAAAATTATCATATAAAAAGTATTTTCATCACGATATTAGTCGGACAAAATTGCTTCTGACATTATAATGACACTTACAGCAGTATTCTGTCATGCAAACAATATTTCATTTCCATGTATTAAGAGCTTTATTTCTTTATGAAAATAACTTACTCACGCGTAGTTTTGTGAATTTTTATAATTATGTTGATGACAATGATTCTAAATCTTAATTAAGATTCTTTTGTACGATAAAATGAACAGAAAAGTGCTTAAACAAATGTCTAATGTAAAAGATATGCAATTTACACTGGTGTAAATGTTGATTTTTATAGCAGTACTTTTCCTGCTTTGCAGATAATAATAACCAGATGTATCTGTTCTAGTGCCTCATTTATTAGCTAGGCAAATTCAGTAAAAATTATATGTTCGATTAAATTTAAAAAATAATAATCAGTTAATTAAACTAAAAATGTATCATAATCCTTTTATTTTAAATTAATTATGAAAAGAATGGTATGACATGTCTTTAATGAAAACATATGCATATAAAAATATAAATAAACATATATGCTTTCATGGATATGTCATGGATATAAACATGCGCATATTTGGATTAATAAGCATACACATAGCCACTTAAAATTAGAATAATCACGTAAGGATTTATTAGCACGATACCAATCGGCCTTAGCTGCTTCTGGTATTTTATTCACCTTCATACAGTATTCTGCCAGGCAACTAATGTTTCTGTTCTGATTACTAAATGTTTCTTTTCTTTAATAAATCATGATTTACTTACGTGTTTAGGTGAAAAATTTCAGAATAAATTTACTGACGATAAATGTATATCTAAATCAAGATTCTTTCGTACGATTAAGTGAAAGGAATGGGGCTTAACATGAAGTGTAAATAAAAAGATTTGTAACGGAGATTTCAATGTTTTATTTTTACTTTTACCTTAAAAATACTGATTTCTTTAGCAATATGTTCATTCGTTTATTACCTCGAGAATAAAAAGCAAACAAACTTTCATATTGCATTAAAATAAAAAAAGATTTCAAAGGTATATTTTAAGTTAATAATGAAAGGAATGTTTTACCCTGTTTTGAATAACAAACATATGCTTAACAGTATTTCCTTATAATTAGAATAATCAGGCAAGAAAATATTATTATCACGAAATCATTCGGTTATAAGTATTTAAGACTTTTTATTTACACTTCACACAATTTTCTATCAAGCAACTAAGATTTCATTATTTAGTATAATATTTAGTTTCTTTATTGTTTGGAATATTTAATTGATAATGGGATTGTGTGACAAATTTTATAATTATGCTTATGTCAACGATTTTATGTCTTCATCAAAATTCGTTCGTAAGATAAAGTGAAAGAAACTATACTTTACTTGAAAGCTCAAGAAATCAGAAACGTTCATCATAGATTAGGGTCTCTGTTTTCAAGAATTTCATTTCGAAAAGTGTTTCTACACTTTTAGTTAATAATGAAAGGAATAATCTTCTTTGTTTAGAATAACAAACATATGCTTAATAGTAGCACCTTATAATTAGAAACATCACGTAAGAAAATATTATAATCACGAAACCGTATGCATAACAGTTTCTGACTTTTTGTTCACACTTCATACAATTTTCGATCACGCAACTAATATTTCTTTATTTATTATAACGTTTAGTTTCTTTCTTTTTTGGAATATTAAAGTGATTCTGCTAATTATATGACAAATTTTATATTTATGTTGATGACAACTGTTTTATGTCTTCATCAAAATTCGTAAGATAAAGTGAAATAAACTATACTTTACTTGAAAGTTCAAGAAATCAGAAACGTGCAACTTTGTTTTCATTAATTTTATTGCGAAAATGTGGCTTTCATTAGAAATATTTTTCTTACTTAACATAGAGTAAACACAACTAATATATCTGTACTATAAAATAATTTATTTATAAGAAAATTTCTGTAAAATTTCGAGATTCGTTTCAGTTAAACATGTCTAAAGGTGACTGACATTTGATCAGCATTTCTACACTTGAAAATTACCGTGAAAATAAATTGATGCCTTGGTTGGGATAACAACGCCTGCATAATATTAGCAATTTATAATTATACCAATCACGTTAGAAGTTGTAATCATGGCATCTTTCTGATAAAGCGACTTTTGACATTATATACCCCTCCATACAATATTCGGTCACGCAATCTCTATTTCTTTTACGAGAATAGGTTTTATTTCTTTTTCGAATAACATGTTGCTGACGCCATAAAAAGTTTCATGAAAAGTTTTATAATTATATTGATGGTAATCAACGTATTTCTTAATTAACATCCTTTTATACACTTTTAAAAATTTGTGCTGGATTAAACCAACTTTTGGTGCTTCAGTAGCTGCAATCATAAGACGGTGAAACCTGGTCTCGGCATTTGGAAATGCGGATGAACAATAGATCCAAATGTCGGAACGAAATATCACAACCTTATGGTTGCTTCCCCCTTCAGGCAATATTCGGTCACGCAATCTCCATTTCTTTTACGACAATAGATTTTATTTCTTTTTCGAATAACATGTTGCTGACGCCATGAAAGGTTCCATGAAGGGTTTTATAATTATATTGATGATAATCAATGTATTTCTTAATTAACATTCTTTTATACACTGGTAAAAATTTGTGCTGGATTGAACCAACTTTTTGGTGTTGTAGTAGCTGCAACCATGAGATGGTGAAACCTGGTCTTGGCATTTGGAAATGCTGATGAAAGATAGATCCAAATGTCGGAACGACATATCACAACCTTATGGTTGCAGCTACTGCAGTGTCAAAAGTTTTTTCAACCCAACAGATCTTAGTTTTGGTAATTATTTGTACAGAAAAATAAAAGTGACAATAGTTTTTTTGAAGAGAGAAAAGAGGCTATTACATTACTATGTATTAGGGAGAATTATTATATTTCCATGTATTTATTATGAATATGTTAAAAAGAAATGATTACGCTTTAAACATTTTGTTTTTATATAAGATGATTATTTTGTTTTTTCATTTTATTTTATTTTTTGGCGCAAAGTCTTACACCAAGTGAGGTGTGAGTCTGCTTCTTATTTTATTTATTATTATTTTTTTAATTCAAAAATTTGAATCATATTTTATATACAGGGTGTCCGAAAAGTCTGGAAACGGTCAAATAACTCGAGAAATATACATCGGATTGAAAAACAGAAAAATGCATGTTCAATATTTTTGAAAAATCTGTTTAGGGATATGAAAGTTGCCCTCCCAACTTTGCCCCCCCGGGGGGGAAGGGGGCAACTTTGAAATCTTAAATGATGACCCCCGTTTTTTATTGCAGATTCGGATTCTACGGGAAAAAATACGTAACTTTTGTATTGTACATTTTCTTCGAAACATTGTAGATGGCGTTGTAATCGAGTGCTATTCTGTGAGAATCATTATCATTGCAATGTCTGGAAACGCTCGAATAACTCGAGAAATATACATCGTATTGAAAAAAGTAAAATGCATGTTCAATATTTTTGAAAAATCTATTTAGGGATATCAAAGTTGCCAATGTTTCGAAGAAAATGCTCAATACAAAAGTTACGTATTTTTTCCCGTAGAATCCGAATCTGCAATAAAAAATGGGTGTCATCATTTAACATTTCAAAGTTCCCCCCTTTCCCCTCGGGGGAGGGCAAAGTTGGGAGGGGGACAACTTTCATATCACTAAATAGATTTTTTAAAAATATTGAACATGCATTTTGTCGTTTTTCAATCCGATGTATATTTCTCGAGTTATTTGATCGTTTCCAGACTTTTCGGACACCTTGTATATATATTTTTTACAATATATTATTATTATTATTATTATTATTATTATTAGAGAAACAGTTATTTAACTCATTGAAACTCGGTAATCAGGATAAATATCTAATAAATTTCTGCATACTTGTTCTACACTTTATTATATGCATTTACACATACATCACATTAATTTTTTTTTAATATAGTAGGGAATGAAATAATGTTTTTCTTAAGGTCTAAGAAGTAATAATATGTATTAAAATATTTATCCTGATGAAATATCTATTTCGACGTGAATGCTTCGAGATAGCCCCCATTTGTATCGTATGAAATTTGCATTTGGCCTTTGAACTTGTTTCACATTATCATTAGTGTAGTGTTTAGTAACGTGAATTTTGCAATTAACAAACTTGCTCTGAAATGTTTGAAATCAGTCAGCATATTTTTAGTTCGTTAGGAATGCATGACAGCGGATATATTTTCGGAAATAATTTACTCTAGAGATTAGAGTTTTGAACTTCTCACTAATATTTTTAAAGACTCTTGTTTAAAGGTTTGCAAGGATATTTTAAATATATATTTTTAAAACCATCTAAATATTAGATAAGAATTTTTGCGATAAACAGTGTTTTATTTAAGGTGAAAAAAAAATCATTTATTTTACACATACATGCGCTAAAAAATTATTTTTATTGTAAAATAATCACATCGTATATTTTTTGTTCACTCTAAAAACGACATTTTCAAAACTGAGCAAAAAATACTGAAATCTGAGTATGTCGCATAGTCAAAATAGTTCCGAATCAAAATTGCTCAAGTTTGAAACATGTGTATACTCGTTTCTGAAAACATGTACACACTCAAGTATAAAACATCACGTGCTCATATTTGAGTATGTTCATTTTTCAAAAATGAGTATGAACTGACTTCTATGTGCTCATTTTTGAGTATATCCATGTTTCAAAAATGAGTTTGAACTGATCCTAATCATTTATGAGTACGTTCATGTTTCAAAAATAAATATGAACTGACCTCTATGTGCTCCGTTTTCAGTATCGCCATGTTTCAATATTCTAAGTATTTCTGGAATTTCAGAATTGAATGCTTTGGGTAGTCATATTTGGAACAAAAAGTTTCATAACAAAATGAAAACATCGATTTACTTAAATTTGAAAGTGTCATTTTTCTCAGTGTTGGATCACACGTATGAAGCTATATTTGAATAGCAGGAACTAAAGTATTCATTTGGGGAATTAATATCCTTCTTTGGATTATATTTTTAATGAATTTCCCAACGCTCTATTTCAATTGTAAATTTACGATTATATGAATAAACTAAACTTAAAATGAATTTATAAATTGAATGAAACTCATTATACATTTATTTTCTTTGTTTTTAAACAATTTCTTTTCTAAGATACTGATTTCCTCGTAACTACAAGTCTTTATTGACGAAAAGTAAAAAGTTAACACGTATGTACTACAAACACATTTATTTTACAGACAAAATCAATAAAACTTGTACTTTTGATTAGTGGAAGTCGGTATCCTTTCAATTATTTCTTTATTTTTGTATTTCAAAAAATGTTTTCAACATATTATAAAATAGTTTTATGAAGAAAAAAAAGACCAAGAAAAAGTATAATTCTTATGGTAAAAGTATTAGTATTATTATTAAAATAATAATAATAATACTAAATAAATTAAGAACATTTTAAAACCAAACTTCTCCAACAATTTGGATTTTTTAAATATATTTCATAAAGGTGTTCTCTATAACTGTAAAGACCTCATGCCATATGCAAAACTAGTCGGATGTGCCAATCCACAACTTTCTTCTATCTCCTACAGGTTTTACGTACACCAAAGACGAATCAACACCAAAAATATACAGGTCTAACTGAAGTTGAAGTTTAATAAAATTCCGTGCATTAGTTCTTTAGACATGACTATCGCTAAAATCGTGTATATTATGAAAAATGCAGAATAGCAGTGTCACTTGTCAGGAAATTTACACCAAAACGTATTCATCTTCTATTTATGTCAAGGTCTAAAAGAATATGAAGTTTGATGAAATTCTGTACATTAGTTCTTGAGATATAACTATCGTGAAAATCGTAAAAAAAGTGGCATAGATGCGCCATCTGTAGGTCTATTTACATCAAAGCGTAATCACAGTCTATATATGTCAGGGTAAAACAGAATCTGAAGTTTGATGAAATTATGTTCTTGAGATCTAGCTATCACACGAATCATGCAAAATGTAGCGTAGCAACGCCATCTGTTGGGCAATTTATACAAAAAAAAATCAGCATCAATTCATATCAGGGACTAACTGAAGCTAAAGTTTTACTAAATTCCGTAGAGTTCCTTAGTAGTTAGTTCTTGAGCGAGAGTGCCGAAAAAATATTTGTAACATACAGACAGACAGACTCACAGACAGACATTTTCTATAAACAGCCAAATCGTGTTTAGAACCTTCTAAAAATTCGTCGAAAATTGGAAGTCGAAAATTTTTATGAATTCAGTACATTTTTCTTGTAAAGATAGGAGACAGTAAAAAAGCAGTAAATATGACTAATTGCTTACCATTTTTATTCTTAAAAAATAAATATTTACAGTTTCATAAACCGGATCATGTATTTCAAAAACATCTTAAGGAAAGAAAATCACAGTTCATGTAAATAAGAAAAATCATGTAAATGGTGGGATACCTATTGAAGTTTAGCATATTCTAAATATATATTGATTGAAAACGCACAAACTGAGAAACATAAATTTATAGAAAGTAATTCGGATTCGTTTAGGTGTAAATGGATGCAAACAAAAGCCTTTTTTCACATCTTCATAATTATCGGATTTTGAGTAACTTCGTTCGAATATATTACATGGTATCTAAATACATTTTATACAAAAGTTGGTAAAATTATATAGCTGAGTTTTTTTTATTTGATTTTGATTTTATTTGCCAAATTAAGAGTAGCAAGTTCTCTTAAATAAAAATAAAAATGTAAAAAAATCTACATATTTCTAAAAATTCATTCCGCATTTCAACATGTTTGATTAACCACGAGAAGAATATTACGCAATTTTTGGAGTAATAAACATCTACATTAAACTGGCAATATATAATTAGAATTTTCACGTCAGGAAATACTGCCGAATTAGTTTAATACGAGAAAAACGAGAAGTAAAAATGTTCTTTTATAAATAGTTAAGGTCCAAACAGATAGCGGTCAAAGTGGGCACTGTCTCTTATGTGGTCAAGCGCTCCCTTTCATCTTTTATGTCTAAATTTCAGAGGTCAAAACAGAAGCTGTTGACACCATCCTTTTGTTTTGTTGAATATCTCCTTTCTTTTGCCCCTGACCACAAAATGATTCGAGAAGAATAGCAAGTTGTATGAGTTATAGGTATCTTAGACAGACTGGTTCAGGATGGCTCTGAATGCACCTTTACTTGTAAAACCACATAGAAAATTACAGTTCTGGATTCAAAACTTCTAATGATTTAGAATTTTAAAGGACATGGCAGAGGTACAATGATGCAACTAATCACTTCCCTTTACTCCGTAAAAATCTCAGCTAATATTGCAATTGTCGCTGCAATTTTCGGGCTATTGATTTTACATATTCTATTTCTCTTAACAGTGCAATATTAGACAGGAAAAGGATGGATAACCTGGCTCACAGCCCGTACTTAAACAAAGAAACAAATAACGGTTTTCTTGTACGATCCTTCCTTTTTACTACTCACAGGCAAATCTTACAAAGGAGCAGTATTTGAAACGTCCTTATCTGTCCCTTATTTCGTTATTTCAAGAACTCATGGCACTCCTTTGCATTTTCTTCGGGTGAGGGTCAGTATGAAGGTTGAAGTTTTGTCTGGTAAAATTGATAAATTACTTTTGATAGAGAGTTGTAACGTTAAAATATTATCGCTGATACGGAGCAGTTTTCGACAAGAAAGGTGTTTTTTGTTCTTTTAATATTAATCTACTTTTTTGATGAACATTACATTGCAACGAGCACTTTTATAGCTCGTAAAAAGCTTGAAAATCCAGTTTTTAATGATGAACCCATTCGTAACGTGCTAATCGCTCGTTTTAACTTTCTCCTCGTTTTAGCTGTGCTTGTATCAAACGAGTTCAACAATAATATTATCACAATATCTGCCGAAATAGCTGCTTCAGACTTTATATTCACATTTCATGCAATATTGTATCCCGATGTTTCCTGGGAATTGAGTGTTTTATTTATTTCATGAAAAATAATTTTCTTATGCAATTGTGTGAAAATATATATAACTATGTTTATATGAATTGATGTAAATCTTAAATAAGGTTCCTTCGGTCTCTAAAGTGAACGGCAAAGTACTTAAAACAAATTTCTAAGAAAAAAGGTGTGCATCTTAAATTAGAATATTTTTGATAAATAATTTTAACTGCAAAATGTTTGTTTTTATATTTTATATTAGCAGTATTTGTTATTTTGTTATATTAGTAAAATTATATTTATTACATTAGCAAAATTATTAACAATAAGTATATTGCATTGCGGAGTGGAATCACGTGCTACATAAACACTAGCACATCCTTTATCCGCCTGAATAAATAAATTAGTTTGATTAGATAAAAATGAAACAGATATGTTAATAAAACTAAAAGTTGATCATCATTCTTATACATTAAATTAAGCAAGTAAAGATCACAATGTTAGACTAATAAACGTCTGTGCAATAGTAGCAGCTTACATTTTGAATGTACACGTAAGGAATTATTTTTATGAGCGTTTCACTCGGACTTAGTTGATTTTTTATTCACACTCCATACAATATTCTGTCATGCAACCACTATTTGTTTCCTGTGTAAAACACGCAGTTACCTTAACACATAATAATTTGATTACGCTTTTATGTGTACACTTTACACAATTAATTTGATGGCAATGAATGTATATTTTTATCAAGAATCTTTTGTAGGAAATGTAAAATAAAGTATTCTTCATGGGAAATTCTAAAAAAAAAATAAAAGAATTATATATATATTACAAATTAGCGCCTGATACATATGTACAAAAAATTCATTTATGTCAAAAACTTAGGGAAAAAAATCTAGATTCGATTTATATATAAAATAAAAGTTTATATTTAACTAAAAGTTGATCTGAGTTTCTAAAATTAAAATTAACCTTAAACCCCTTCAGGTCTAGCGTTCTATTAATAGTACATGTATTTTCATTCAGTATTAGTTTGTCTTAACAAGTATTTTTGTTATTATCGGCATTTAGTAATGATAGTATATGTCTATATATTAACTATTATGTCCTCATTTATGCTTAAGCATTTAGTAATAATAAATTTAAAAAAAATGTTTAACTATTTTTACATGGTTGATGGTTCTTTTATTTCAAACATATGTTTCACTCTTTAAATTTTAAATTGGGGCTTATTTTCCAGAAGAATAACTGATGATAATACATAAAAAGTACTACACTCTAAAAACGACATTTTCCAAACTGAGCAAAAAATACTCAAATCAAAATGGCTCCGAATCAAAATTACTCAAGTTTGAAACAAGCACACACTCAAGAATAAAACATCATGTGCTCATATTTGAGTATGTCTGTCCATGTTTCAAAAATGTATATGAACTGATTTCTATGTGCTCAATTTTCAGTATTTCCAAGTTTCAAAAATGAGTTTGAATTGATTCTAATCATTTTTGAGTATGTCCAAGTTTCAAAAATGAGTATGAACTGATCTCTATGTGCTCAGTTTTGAGTATGCCCATGTTTCAATATTCTGAATATTTCTAATATTTCAGAATTGAGAGCATTGGGTCATGATATTTGAAACAAAAAGTTTCATAACAAAATTAAAATATCGATTTACTCAGATTTAAAAGCGTATTTTTTCTCAGTATAGAAAGATGTTATGTCTACTTAATCATGTTGTAACACCGCCTTTTTCAAACATCTTCAAACATTCTTCATTACCCTATTGTCACAAGAATATTACGCAAACTAATTATATTCGTTAGATTTCTGTAAATGACATACTTTTTAAATTTTAGTAAACCTTAACTTTTGTTAGATAGATAGATACTTTTAATATTATTAACGTAAAAGTATTTTTCCTCAAATTAAAAAATAAATACATAAATCGGATGCGAAAGGGATAAAAATAACAATATGTTACGTTTAGAATAATAAACATCTACCTACATAATACTAACATCTTACAGTTCGAATGATGTAATTAAAAATTATTACCACGATATCAGTCGGACAAAGTTACTTCTGACATTATATCCACTCTTATTATAATATTCTGTCACGCACCCAATATTTCTTTTCTGGTTTATCAAGCATTTTATTTATTTTATGAATAATAATTTGCTTGCACTTTTGTGCGAAATTTTTTATAACGATGTTGATGACAAGGAATGTATATCTTAATTAAGATTATTTTGTACAATAAAGTGAAAAGACAAATTATTTAAGATAAAAACTATACAAATTAAACTAGGGTGTTTTTTGAAATACATTTATCTAATAAATACTAATTTCTATATATATATTTTTTTCTAGCTTTGAGAAGAACACTCAGCAGAATTATCTGTAGTCTTTCCTCATTTATTCTGTAGAAAACTTTCGAAAAAATTCGATTTATTTTTATTTTAATTGTGTTAATTACACTAAACATTGATCAGTATTTCTTCATTTTAAATTAATAAATAAATGAAAATTAGTTGAAACTGGTGTGAAATAATAGGCACTAAAAGATCTTCTTAAAACACTATCAAAAACTTTAAAATGCATTAGGCCTTTCGAAAGATCCGAGTCTTTCTTCGCCCGGCGCAAAAAAGACGTGATTCTACTATGAAAGCGCAGCAAGACTAAGAAAGAGTCTTGCTGCTGCTTTCATAGTAGAAGCACGTCTTTTTTGCGCCTGACGAAGAAAGACTCAGATCTTTCGAAAGGCCTAGCGCATTTAAAAGTTAAAAGTCTTGCAGCTGTTTTCATAGTAGAAGCACGTCTTTTTTGCGCCTGACGAAGAAAGATTGATATATTTCGAAAGGTCTAGCGCATTTAAATTTTTTGATGGTGTTTTCAGAAGATCTTTCATTTGTTAATATATAAATGATTGCTATACCATGTTTTAATAGTAAAAATATGCATATAAGCATATAAATATACATATGTACATTTGAACTAATAAGCATAAATATAGCCACTTAAGATTACAGTAATCACGGAAGGAAATATTATTATCACGATATTTGTCGTACATAACTGCTTCTGACATTTTATTCACCTTTATACAATGTTCTGTCAGGCAATCAATATTTCTGCTCAGATTACTAAACGTTTAATATTTGTTTTATGAATAACAATTTGCTTATTCGTGTGTTATAAAAATTTCATATTAACTTTGATAACGATAAATGTGTATCAAAATTCTTTCAAACGATAAGGTGAAAGGAACGGTGTTTCTAAGTTAAAATAATTGTATCCTAGATTTCAGGAGGTTTTTTAAATCTTAAAAATACTTATTTCTTTAACAATATGTTTTTCTAATTTTGAGTAACAATCAGGTGATACATCTGTACTCGTACCTTATTTATTCCCACAAAGCATTTTAATAAAATTTCTACATTCTATTTAATTATAAAATGATTTAAAATGTGTTAATAATACTAAAATTTGACAAACATAACTACACTTTAAATTAATCATGAAATAAATGTTATGACATGTTTTGAATAATTTAACAGTTGCATAATAGTAGCACCTTATAAATAGAATAATAGCGTAAGAAAATATTATTATCACGAATTCATTCCGGCATGACTGCTTTTGACTTTTTATTCACATCTACACAGTATTCTGTCACGCAACCAACATTTCTTTATTGAGTATTAACCATTAAGTCACTTTCTTTTGTATTATTAAAATGCTAGGGCGATTGTGTGACAAATTATATAATTATGTTGATGACAATGACTTTATGTCTTGATCATTATTCGTTCGTAAGATTAAATGAAATGATTTATACTTAACATGAATATTTAAGATAACAGAAACGCATTTTAGATTAGCATCTCGTTTTTTGAAAATTTCATTTCGAAGGTGTACGATTTCACTAGATGTATTTTTCTTACTTAATAGACAGCGCAACATACATCTGCACTGTAATATCATATTTTTCATAAAAAGAAAAATCTGTAAAACATCTAGAAGCGATTTACTTTTTTATTATAACACTTTATACAAAATTTAGTTTAAAATATTAAACAAGGTTAAATTAAACTGAAAATCTATCAGCGTATAAATAAAAAATAACCAAGAAAAGAATATTATGCTATGTTTGGAATAATAACACTTCCATAATAGTAGCACATTTCAATTAGACGAATCACGTTACAAAAGTTGGAATCTCGATATCAGTTGGTAAAAGCTATTTCGGACATTATATTCCCCACTTCATTCAATATACTGTCACGCAATCTCCATTTCTTTTATGACTTCTAAACGGTTTATTCTTACATTGTAAAAAAAGACAGATATGTCTTAATCTAGGAAAATATAATATAACAACCAAAAATAATGTACAGGGTGTTTCACGATGGACCCCTAACTTTGAAAATAAATAACTCGGAAACTGTCATAGATAGAAACATCAAACCAGTGGTATGAGTATGAAACAAAAAGTGAAAATCTGATACAAAAACATCAAACGATAGATGGAGCTGCAGATGCCATAACCCTAAGTAGGCTGTATCACATTAAAAGCGATTCAAAATGTGCACCCCTCATACAGCACGCATGTCGCAAACGAAGAATGAAATTGTCAGTTACTCTCTGTAGTATGTCACCGGATATCCCAGGAAAATCTTCCGATTTCCTGCTGCTGGGAGACCTCAACGCACACAGCGCTCTGTGGGGTTACCCGAAAGACAACGAGAAAAGCCATCAGCTAATTTCAAGAATGTTCCAGCATCACCTCATAGTTCTGAATGACCCGCACAGCCTTCCCACTTTTCAAACAGACAGGTCACAAGGATGGCCTGACGTTTTCTTGACATCATTCACTCTCTTCCCAAAAATAGAATCGTGGTCAGTTGATCAGTTGATACAGACCTCAACGACATAGATCATCGCCTCATCACACTAACGACAAATATAAACATCACAAAGCAACCAGCCAGACGCTACAGAACTAAAAACATTTCTTTCAAGAAATTCAATAAAGAAATAACTCAACAGTCACAAACACACAACATCCAATTCAAAGACATTGACAATCCAGAGCAATTTGACGAAACATACAACAATTACTTATCCATAATTCAAGATACCTGCAACCATCTCTTAAAGAAAAATAAAATATCCTTCACTCCAAAAATCTCTTGGTGGAACAACAACATCCGTCAAAAAAGAAACTCCGTAAAAGCACTCCAACGCAAATCAAAACTACCAACATCCTCCCCACTGGATAAAGAAAAATATAAGAAAGAAAGGGCCCTCTACAAAAGAGCAATCCTTGAAGCAAAGAGGATAGCCTGGACTTCATTCTGCAACAATACCAGAGATCCATATGGCAAAATAAAGAAGATTGATTTTCAAGACTTCCACCCCCAAGAGATCACAGCCCTAACGTCGTCAACAACAACACTACACACAAAAACTTCTTTTTACGAAGACATCACCACCTCGATATTTGGCCATTCATTAAAACAAACCACAGACAACTCCCAGCCAGACCTATCAGCTCCACCATTCATAGCACAAGAGCTTAAAACCGCCATCTATTCTTTTAACAAGAACAAAGCCCCAGGGCCAGACAACCTCGACCACCTCATAATACGAAACCTACATAAAACACAGAGCCACTTACTTCTAGAAATGTTCAACAGCCTTCTACTATTAAATTACTTCCCCTCACAATGGAAAACAGGCGAACTGGTCTATTTTCTGAAAAACAGACGCCCTCCAGCAGAGTTTCGGTCATACAGGCCAATAACGCTTCTCCCAATATTCGGCAAAGTCTTAAAGAAGATGCTCCTCAAGAGAATCCACCACAATCTATCCCATACACCAGACCAACAATCCTCCCAACATGGCTTCGTGGAAGGATGCTCAACCGAAACAGTGTTGAAGGAACTCTTTTCACGGATCGACCTCAACATACAAAACAAAATGTACACATCACTTATCTCATTAGATTTCCAAAACGCTTTCGGCCATCTTCCATGGGACGACACAATCACAGAACTACAAGACCTCAACATAGACACACCTTACATAAACATGATTAAATCGTTTCTTTCTGAAAGAGGAGCACTCCCTCACTGACAGTCCAACAGAATCCACTGGTTTAGAAAAGGCTGACGCCAGGGATCTTGTTTATGGCGCTCCTTCATGCAAGGGTTGCTGCGTCTTCTGCGGGCTCACGGATTTCACTTCATAGCATACGCAGACGACCTATTACTGGTTATCAACGGGAACACACGTCGTAACTTAGAAGAATTAGCCAACCTAGCCTTAAAGCTAGTCAGTGCCTGGGCGATACAACATGCCATGACTCAGTCATATGAAAAATGCTCGGTACTCCATATGCACAAACCCAGACATCTCAAAAGAGCTCCAATCTTTAAAATAGACAATCACTCCATCAAGTCAAATCCCACCCTCCAATATCTAGGAATAACTCTAGATGGCAATCTCTCTTTTCTCCCTCACCTACAAAATAAACGACAAGAAATAATATCTACCACTCAAAATCTATTAAAATTCTCTTCCACAACAAGCCAACTATCTAAACAGATCCTCAAAATATCGTACAACACCATCTTACTAAAGAAAATCTCATATGGAGCCGCAGCATGGTTTTTCCGCCTCCAGAAAGCCCATGGGCATCGACTCCTATCATCAATTCAAGCCCAATGCCTACTAATGATAACCAGAGTCTATAAGAAAACAGCAACAGCGGCCCTGTGCGTTCTAACAGGCATATTACCTCTCCACTTACAAATAGAGAAAGAAGCAATAGCGGGAAAAGTCCTCAGACTGCACACCCCCATAGAAAACCATGACACAACATTATATCAGAGCAAGACTACCTCATCCTACATACAATCCTACAAGTCCTACATAAGATGGTTAGCGGATGACGAAGAAGACGACACCAATGACATAAAAATATTTACCGACGGCTCCAAGTCGGAACATGGAACAGCTTACGCTTTCTGTGTATACCAAGACGACACACTAATCCATAAAGCACAGACACAACTACGCACAGAAAATTCAGTATACTAAGCTGAACTACTCGCCATTAAGGCAGCGGCTTGCTGGGCAGGGTCCTCAGCTTACAACAATCACCTTATCAACACAGACAGTCTTTCAAGTCTTCAAGCCCTACAAGACCTGTCAAAAACAGACCTACTAGTAATAGACATTATCACACTTCTTCAATCAACAACAAAAAGAATTTCCTTCAAATGGGTGAAGGGTCACTCCGGAATAAAGGGGAATGGACAGGCAGATCATCTAGCCAAAGAAGCAACCACATTACCCGGGGTGCACAAACAGTTCATTCCCTTCCCAGCCTCATATCTAAAGAAACATCTCAACGATCAAGCCATTAAAAAATGGCAAAGGGAATGGGACTACGCCGACACTGGCCGCTTCACCCATCGCCGTATTCCAAAAGTCACAATAGAACGACTTCTACACCACAGAAATCTATATTTATTCGCCACCAACCATGGACACTTCCCAGATTATCTTGCTAAAATCGGCAAAACTGAATCTCCTCTCTGTACCTGTGGTCACAGAGGCAACTCCCTCCATTACACCTTACAATGCACCCTCACCTCCTCTCTTCACATCCGCAAGCCATCGACAATATCTTTCTCACACTGGTTCGCCTACCTGTTGAAGCGACCAGACCTCCTAAACAAAATAATTAGTTGCGTAAACATTCTAGAAAGGAACCAGCTTCTATTTCAAATGCCTCCACCACACATAATTGGTGAAATTGAAAACTGAGAGCTAGTTCGGAACATTTTCAGTAACCACCAGCCATGTTACGAACAGCACCCACATACCTCAACCAACCATCTGTGCAAAATCTCAGCTTCCAGCCCAAAAGCTTGTGTGAAAAACTCATCTTTTGTCTCTTTAAAAACATTTTTACGTCCCAGACCACAAACTCTTAACAGCAAACTCCCATGAACTCTTAGGAGATAACAGAAATACACATCTTCGTGCTCGCGAAAAACATTTCTCGCTCCCAATCACGAACTGTAAATAATCCAAAAATTTTCTCCATCATTGTATATAACATTATAGACTATCTTCATCATTTTCATCATCACTTATAGTAATTTTTTAAGTTTTGTAAATAATCAAAATTGCACTGTCAAATATATATTATTTTTTTTTAATAAACTTGCCAAGCAGGGCTTGCACAGGCTAAAGCAGGTAGGTCTCCCTGCTTGGTTGAATCTGAATCTGTAGTATGTCACCGGAAATCAACACATAAGCTTGACAAATAGCCTCCTCCAGTTCTTCGAGTGTTAAAGGATTATTGCGGTAAACAATTTCCTTCAGTGTCACGTTTAGTGAGCACGTTTCAACGGCGAAATCTTCGACGACTGAACGTTCTTGGAAACTGAGCTCTCTTTATAGGGATCCGTAATGCTACATGCAGCGCCATCTATCAACGCTATTTTAACTAAAATGTTGAGGTTTCTGTATGAGATTCTTACGGCTTGTTTAATAAACATACCAGTTTCATGCTTCTATGCATCACTGTTTCCAAGTTATTTATTTTCAAATTTAGGGGGTCCTTCGTAAAACACCCTGCACAATAACCTCCTCGGAGTTGCAATGATTCCGAAAATCATTCGGTATCTTCAGAAATCTCCGCAACTAATGCCTTTTCGAGAAGGTTTTATAAAAATACCTTTTTTTTTGCTGCCACCTGTTTTCGGAAACGTTTCCGAGTAGTCTTTATTAGTGTATTAATCAGTTTTTTCAATCTCGAATATAAGTTTTTTGGATGCTACCAATTCTCAAGTAAACATTTCTATGTTCAACAAACATGTTCTACAGTTATGATAAGTTAGTATCAATAAGTTTACCATTGAAATTTTTATTATTGTATTACTCTTGCATATATAAATTCAACTACTTTGCTGCAAATGTTCACTTAAAAATGGATAGCGTTCTATAAAACAATATTAAAGTTTGAGAAAACTGTTAACACACTATAAAATCTACTAGGAAACGTTTCCAATAATCAGTGGCAACAAACGAATCATTGTTTTAATAAATGATTCCTTAATCCATTCAGGTGCAAAGCACTACTATTGCTAAAAATTAAAATGATTGAATGATACTAGAATTTACGTAAAAATTTATTTGTAAACAAGTTAAAGCTTCACGTACTTAATAAAAAAAGAGTTCTATTTAAAAATGCTTGTGCGATTCTGGCATTTGGTTTTCAAAGTTTATTGGTATAAAAATCTATCACCGCAGTTTAATGGGGGAAACTTCCAACATATATATTCTCCTGAAGTTCCCGATGTCAAAGTGCGCTTTTGTGAATCATGAGTAACTCCTAAAAGTTTATTGTGCAGTTACGTTTGTGGTTATATTATATTGTCATAGATTAAGAAAGACTTTTCTTTTAACAGTGAAGTTGCTTACGCAATTGTTCAAAAACAATTATAATTATATTAATGACAAACAATGTACATCTTAATCAAGATATTTTTGCGCAATAAAGTGAGCACAATTTCATTAAAGTTAAGATAAAATAAACGGTGTATAGATTAACTTCCCATTTTTCCATAATTTCATATTAAAAATACTTATTTTTCTAGCACTGTTTTCTTACTTTTTTGGAAAGTAATCACTTTGCACATTCGTTATAGAAACTCATTAATCTCACAGAAAATTGCAATAAACTTCTATTTTCGATTAAAATAAAAATGTTTTAAAAAAATTTAAATTAAACTAAAAATTATATATCGTTTATACACCTTAGGTTATCAATAAAAAGATTATTATCCCGTGTTTAAAATAATGAATATCTACATAAGAAAAACAATTTAAAAATAGAATTTATCTTGTAAGAATAAGTTACTATAACGATTTCGGAAGGATTAGCGAGTTCTGACATTATATTCACACTTTATACAATACTCTTTCATGCAACCACATGTTGTTTTTCTGAGTACCAAACGTTTTATTTCTTTTTAACTTGCTTTAATTCTGTGAAAAATTGTATAATTAAATTCATGACAGTGAATGTAAATCTTATATGTGATCATCGGTGATAACTATAGCAACGCAGAGCTAGAAGATATCGTAGAATTCGTATTTCAGCATATTTGGGGACAGAGCTAACGCTCCACACTGCTAAGGAAACTACTTAAAATGAAAAATACACATACTTCACCATTTCTTACCTATATGAAAGAAACAATTGTTTACTGAAATTGACAAGAATATTTTTTTATTGTAGTTACACAAAACCTGTGACTAAGTACCAATCTCGTTAATATGTGAATCTGGATGCTCTAAGAATTTTTCAGTGGAAGAGAATCATTTGCTACTCCAATATGTCAGATACCATAAATCTCAATTCAGCAAGCCAACTAAACATTTCTAGGATAGATAGGGTGAAACCCCCAGTTATTGACACCTAACCAGTTACTGACACTTGAGATAAAATCTAACTCAAACAAGCATTTTATTGTAAAATTCTACAAAGTAATATCATCTAGTGATAAATTGGACTCTTATTTTTATTTTGGAGTCGATTGATTCACCAAGGGAGGGCCAAGAACATATTCAATGAGTAAATAACTTTTGAGAAACAAAAAGTGTCATTTTGAAGCGACCATCTTATTTCTAAAATTAAGGAAGTGTTTTTTTATTCTATTTGTAATGAAACTCTACTAAGCTTTTTTTTAAAAGTTTTATGTATGCTTATTAAGTAGAAATTTGCTTAAGGATGCATATGATACATTAGGGCCCTGATTTACGGTTTATATTTATCTAATAAAGCTAAATGGGGGGTGCCAGTTATTGGTTCCTGGAATTTCATTTCACCAGTCTCTGACAGAGGTGTCAGTTTATGGTTAAATTAAAGAAAGTTGAAATCTATTATTTGATCTGTTTAAAAAAGCATAATAAGTTAAATTTATCTTGTAGTAAACACCATTAAAATTTAAGTTGTTTTAACAGTGTCTGACAGCAGATGTCAGTTACTGGTTCATAAAGGTCAGTTATTGGATATCTGCATTACTAATAATGCAGTACTAAATATTACTCCTATATACTCTTACTATATACCCTGCATTACTAATAATTCAGTACTAAATATTACTCCTATATACTCTTACTATATACCCTGCATTACTAATAATGCAATACTTCTTACTAAATCCCACTTTTTATAATAAATATTAATGCCTTTTTTTTTTTAAATAAAGAATATTGTTTTTAAATCATTTTAATCTTTAAAAATAAATTGTCAGGCACTGTTTCACTTTGTGTCAATTATTGGTGTTTCAAAATAGGAATGGTGTCAGTTACTGGAGTTTTGAACCATATTTATGAATAAAATTAATTTTTTATAATAAAATGTATAATTTTCAAAATTTTGCCAACAATATTTTTTAATATATCTCTATTATCCTTTCAAAAACAAAGGTAAGTATAAAATAGATTTAAATTTTTGTAATAGTGATTTGAACAAGAAAAAATCATTAAAGTGTCAGTTACTGGAGGTTTCACCCTACCTACAATTTATTGTCGTAGAACGACACCAAGCGATTCAGGAACACAATGCTATGCTATGTATTGTTCATTTAGGCAAGAAAATGACACAATACCACTTTCCATTTAAATTTTATGGTAAACTTTGATTCAAACGCTGCTGGTGCACATTATGTTGATTTTACCTCTAACCCGCTAAAACGGCATAGTTAGGTAGCTGGATTTTTAGATTGTGTCAATGTAACAGACATTTCGTACTAAACAAATTTTTTAATTTATTAATTTAAATTTTTCTGCTACATTTTTCCGGTACGTATATTCACCATATTTTCCAATAAAAACTTGTATGTTGTGGCCATCAGAAAACTGTCTTCCATATCATGCTAATATACTAAAAAACTTTTAGATTAAGGTTCTCAATGCCAATTTTAGAAGACATTTTAATTTTCATTCACTTTAGACAATTTCTAACACTCGGAATTCCGCAATTTATTAATGTTAGATTACGTATATATTTCAAAGCATACAAGATTTTTCAAAGATTCAGAAAATCAAATTTTTTATTGACGGTTACATTAAAGACTATTCCATGTAATTATGGTCTCCATCTGCTTATTGTTTGAATTCTTTAGAATAAAATTGTACATCTCTGTGCATTCAATGTGACAACGGGTGTCAGGGGGTCTCTACTTCAATATCACCCGTTGTCTCATTGAATTTATGTTTGAAATTTTCAAAATTTGTACCTTTTCATGTTTCTAGTGCATCTACGAATGCTTTTTGAACTGTATTATTTTATTAAGGTAAGCGTTGCGCAGGCGATTTTGTATTATGCTGGTATATACTATACTGATTTAAATACTGACATATATGTCAAAAAAAATTTGGCGTTTGTTACAAAACTTGGAAAAAATCTCATGACCTACAAATCATCAAGACCTACAAATACGACATCAAAATACTTACAAAAACGCAACCTCACGAGATTTACATCTACTTTATAAATCCAATGTTTTTGTAATTTTTGTTTGAAAAAAAAAACAGTTTTTGGGGTTATTATAGAAAATTTTAAAAATGAGCTCTTACCTACATAAATACAAAACTATTTTGGCACAAGAAGCATACCAAAAGTATTCACAAAAAATGCTTTGTGTAATTTTAGCTTAAAGAACTTCCAGTAGTGACCAGCTTTGTCACCCTTTAATCTACACTATGTATATCTACAAGATATTTTCTCAGATCAATTTAATTACTCTATCCCTCATAAAATAGAGACAAACCACTAGCGACAGGAAGGTTTATTTTCCATCATGGATGCATTTCATGCATTTTGTATTGTTACACATTTGAGATGCCTAGAACAGAGCGTCACAAACACTTAGAGTTGCAAAGACTAGAATAAACCCCGTTTAAACCTAGGAATAAACTTAGTTTTTTGAACTAAACCGGTTTTTTTGGGAATAAACCAGGTCTTTTGGGAATAAACCTTGGAATAAACCGGGGCAATTGGAATTAAACCTGGGAATAAACCGGGGCTATTGGAATTAAACCTGGGAATAAACCGGTTCTTTGCAACTCTACAAACACTGTAATAATTTACTTCTTCACTACGTTAATGATGCTCCAAAATGTTATTTTGCAATTTAATTGCAACAGATTCACTTGTATGTAGTCATTTAAATCTTGTGCATAAGCTTTCGTAATGAGATCCACAGCTTAATGGCTTATTTTAGAAAATGTGGTTTTCAAAATAGAGCGGTGTTTGTGACAGTTTTTTGTGCGTTTATAATTATATAAATACGCAGCACCTATAGTCGTCGTTTGGTCTGTCCGTCTGTTTTCCTTCCGCATATAACAGAGAAAAAACTACCCAACCGAATGGTTTGAAATTTAATATATATAATGATTGCAGAATTTTCTAGAGTCATTTCAAATTTTATGAAAAACGAATCAAAACTTAAAGAGATATTAATACAATTTTCTTTATTCTATTAAATCCTACCATGTATAATCTATATAATAAAATCGCAAGTCGTATGACAGAGGAAAAAAATAACGGGCTAACCATTTATTTTTTTCACATGCCGGGCGACCATTTTCATTCAAAATTATTTTTTCGAATAAAATTACATAAAAGTTACATTTTTAGAAAGTTCGTTCAAACAAATTGTTTGTTTAAGAGATATGGTACATTAAAATTCTATAGATTCTGAGATAACTTCAGTTTAAATTAGGATAACAGCCTAATATTTATCCCAATATTCATTAATGTAAATAAATACAAGAGATTAGTTCATCGTGAATCATAGAATTATTAAACCATGGAGGTAATCATTCGCAAAGCAAGATGTCCATGGTAAATTTTGCAGTGGTATCTGGTGTCGAAAATAAATTAGGACAGTGACAAATCTGATCTCGGGATTTGAGGTGGGTGCAAATGTTCTAGTGGGCTCTGCAGTTGGTGTCTTAACTGTTATGTTTATGTATATGGAAAATCATAAGTAGAAAAATAACATGTCTTTGTTTGTAGAAAACATATAAGATGCTATATTAGAGCCGCTGAAAGAAACTGACATCCTTTCCATTATTAATTAAATATTTTGTCTCTAAATGCACAATAAGGATGGATTCATGAATTCACTTCTAAAATTAGAAATATCTCCACAATCAATGCATACTGGTTTTGATAAATCTTAATCTCGCGAGAATGAAAATCCATATTTCAAGTACTCATATTTATAAGTATAATATAAGTAATCATTATATTTTCTTTTTTTTTTAATGAACACTGATGTTTGAGTTACATTTAAAGCATTAAATGTATTACTTACCTAAACACACCTATAATATCTCCACACAGGTTCTTTTCCACTTCAAAATAATTAGATTGTTTCGAAGTACTTGCAGTTCCCAAATCATCAAGTTGAATTTCAATTGCAGTTGCAGTTCTCTCAACACTTCCAGATTTCAACAAGCTTTCCATTTTACACACAAAACAAAATCCCTCAAATAATAAGTAAACACATCACATTAAATACTCATTAAAAGGATGGAAGTTTTTCCATTAATATTCGTTAGTGATATAGCTCCGCATATTTGAAAACGAGAATAAGGGCTTTAATTTTAAACTTGTTTTAAGAAAAACATCAAAACCAGAAGTTCTGACATAATTTAGGCGTTCTGCAATTCGTATTAGAAACGGAACAATAAGAAAAATGTGTCGCGAAAAGAATATTGTATAATACTTAATGGCGGTTTTCGCGAAGATGGGTGAAAATATATAAGTACTCTTGCAATATGACTAGTATTGGTCTTGTGACATTCCATTATAAATGAATTACTAGGTCTAGTTGTTTTTATCCCTCATTTTGAAAGTAATGTATAGCAGTTACACATGTGACTAACTTTGAAATCTAACACTAAAACTCTCTTTATGTGTTTTCATTTGAACAATTTCTGTGATTTCCGCCATATCGATATTATTTTCAGGTAACCCCAGGGAACGCATGTTGGGAACTGCTGCTCTAGATAATATGTAGACACGGAGAACAACTATTTCAAAATTATCGTTCCAAGCTTTGAGGAAAGTAAACAATGGCCTGAGATAAGTTGAGTTTTTCATCGGTTTACAGATAAGGTAAAAAAACCTGCTACTCAGTGCACGGTACCTTTATAAACGAGGGGAGAAATGAGTAGAGAATGGCTAAACTATAAATTATTTTTCGGAAGTCATTTCATAGATTCAGCAGAGATTTTTTTCTATCAATTATTTCCCAAATAAAACAATTTTCTTTCGAACAATTTTGGAGGTTTTGATCGTTTCTGCGCATGTCTAGGGAAACTACTATATTTTCCATGTAGGTTGTCAATATTCGAATATATCATTTAGCATTTCAAAAGAAGAGTATTAATAATATTATTATAGATAATATTATTTACGTTTTCTCATGATTTTTTTTTTACAGAACTGAAAAATTAATATGTATAAGTGTCATAAATTATATCGACAATCACTATGACGTGAGTTCTGCATTTAAAAAAGAAAGATGGTTATTAAACAAATATAAAATCATAGAAATTCGTGTTTTGTTTGCGAAAACAGATCTGGTGTGCGCTGTCGAATGCAATAGGTCTTTCAACTGTAAATTCGTTTGGATGTACGAGGGTCAGTCGGAAAATAAATTTCCCCTGGCGACTGTGGACGGAGGTGTGTATGAAAGATAAAAACATGTAATGAGACATTGAAGATAAAACATAACTTTATTTTTCCACATAAGTACCAAGTACATTGAGACATTTGTCATACCGCTTTATAAGCTTCAAAAAGCCCTCCATGAAAAAATCAGGGCATTGCATACGGACGAAGCGTTGAATGGCTATATGCGAAAGACGACACAGCAGATGAAAGTGAACGTGTAAGACATCGATACCATTGGGTAGAGATCGACCGCGATCAAGCAGATGGCGCTGTGGACTGCAAACAAAAATAAATAAAGTTATGTTTTATCTTTAATGTCTCATTGCATTTTTTGTCTTTTATACACACCTCTCTCCACAGTCACCAGGGGAAACTTATTTTCCTACTGACCCTCGTATTTACGTTTAATAAATAAAACTATACAAATTGCAAGATAACCGCTGCAAAAGGCAGTGGGTTTCCCAAAATTAGATTAATTTTGAAAGACTTTCGGATAAAAATATGGAATCTTTCAATACTGATTTTAGGCATATTTAAAATTCTTATCACGAGGCCGGCAAAGCCAGGCTGGTCTGCTATTTTTGAATATTTTTATAATCTATAAAATAAAAATTCGTATAAAATCATTTCACAGCTTACATGATATAAAATGATTTGAAACGCACACTTAAGAAAATATCTTGTGTAACAAATTAACGATTTATTAGATGAATGTATTTATTCACTTATAAATTCGTTAATTAATTTGGAAAAACAGGACAAATTACTAATTTCCATACACCAACATAAAAAAAATAATATAAAAGATGAATATTGTTCATTAACGCATTTTAATCGCATATTACGAATCAAAAACATAATGCCACAGGCGTCAAAAGATTCTTATTATTACATGGATATAAATTTACTGTGGATAGAAAAAACTATAATAATTATGAGTAAATGAAATTGCTTTGCGCAATCACAGTAAAGTTAATGTACTATTTATTTAATGTGTTTCATTATAAAATGCACATTAGAAAGAAAATGCGAAATTTGCTAAAAGTGGAATAAGTATAAAAGAAATGTATATTTTTATTTGCGAGATACAAGTTAATAGGCTAATTTATTCTATTCGAATTAAAGATGAATAATATGTGACTTTTTTTGTTAAATCGAATATTGAAATAAAATATATTAAAATGTCTTATTATGTGTATTTTTTTATTTATGTCGATTTTAAAGTTTTTCCGCTTCAGTTTAATTTTTTATTATATTAATATCCATGTAAATAGATAAAATATACAGTAATGACTGAATGAAACGCAAAGAATGCCTCAATGCATAATTAATGTTTAATAACAAAAATCAGAATAAAATTCCTATTATTATTTTTTCGTTTAGAATTAAAAATATATCTTTATTAAAGTCAGAATATGTATAATTTATAGTAATACCTCATTCATTCTACAAACATATCTATATTTATACATAAATGCTTTGAGGTAATTTCCATTTGTGAAGTATGAGACATACATATACCCTTTGAACTTGTTTCGCAGTGTCATTAGTGTAATATCGTGGCAGCCAGTTACCTGTATTTGGCAATTAACATACTTATAATAAAATGTTTGAAGTAAGTCAGAATATTTATAGCTCATTAGGAAGGAATGTCAGCGTACACAGTTTCGGAAATACTTCTATTCTAGTGATTATATTTTTGACCTTCTAAGCATACAAAATGCATTTATTTCATTCTTTGCCAAGGGAATTTCGTTTCATTAAAAAACCGCCAAATATTGTAAAAGTAAACTTCTAATAAAAATTCACTGCAATTTATTAAACAAAATATCTTTTGTTTTACACACATTGTGCTATAAAATGTTATTTACTCTAAATTAAATACAGGCTATATTTTTTTCACATGAGATACATAATAAAATATTTTAAAAGCACGATATAAACCACACACACTAATGTGCTATAGCTACATAACATGTTGAGCATTATATTTTACAGTATGATCACAAATATTATTATTCATATTTAAATTTTTATTGGTTACCTTTTTGCGCCTGTGATCAAAAGTTCGCGGAAAAATATGGGGTCAAAAATGTTCATTATATTCCTGAAGTTTCAGAACAATTCGTCAAATATTTCTGTAGGTTATTTACAAAACGTCCAAAGTCGAAAGTGTCCTATGGCGCTTGCCGATACTGTGTAACATAGAATTCCAAAGCCTAGAAAAAAGAGGTTTAAACCTGGGAATAAACCAGGTTTTTTGGGAATAAACTACGTTTTTTTGGAATAAACCAAGTTAATTGGGAACAAAACTGGGAATAAACCGGGTCTATTGGAAATAAATCTGGGGATAAACTGTTTTTTTCTAGTGTAACATATCAAAATAGTTTAACCGATAACATACTGTGTGTTTTCGGTAGGTTTCCTGATACGATCTAAAAGTCTACTTTTTAAAAAATTTAAATATAAACTCCTAAAACATTTTTTTTGTATAAAAGTATGAGGATTTCCGAAAAAGTACATAAACTATAGCTTTTTCCCGCTGCATTGATACAAGGAACTCAGTTAGCGTGTCAAAGTTGAATATTATATTTTGAAACTTCGAAATTGGTGCAATGTATAATATATAGATTCAAAAAATGTGAAAATTTTGTAAAGAAACCCTTATATTTCCGTGAATACATGTGATACGTTTACACAAATGAACACAAATGTAGCACTGATCATCCCCTCTGGGATATAATTTTATTAATATATAGATTGTAGACAAAATTTTAAGTCGGAATGTACCTCTCTTACCTCTCTGCAAAAATTTAGGGTTTAAAATGGATGCGGTGTCCTACTTTCCTTTTACTATTACTATTATTATTATTATTATTATTATTATTATTATTTTATGGTTGTGCTGTATAGCTAAAATACTACTGAGAGTTGCTTGATTTGGTAAATTTCACAACACCAGAAAGATCCTTTCATTACTTTCGTTCTTTCAAAAATTTGCTACATTAAAGAGGTTATAATAATTATGCAAATACAACTAGGTTATATATTCAATATTTTGGTTCAGTTAACCAGTGAAAATTTTAATGGCGCAGTATCTAATAATCAGTTTGCATAAACTGAAACAATAGTTAACAAATATTACAAAAATAATTTATATTTTTACGAAAAATATCTATAAGATTACAAAATATATATATAACATAAAAAAAGAATCTATATTTACGAGAACACAAAAGAACATTCAATAATATTTCCATAATTAGTATATCGCAAGATGATAAAATTTTTCCTTTTTTATATATAATTTTTTTTCACTGCAAGAATGAATTAATGTAAGAAAAAAAAAATTCTGTTGCTTTTTGGAGAAAGTGCTCATCAGAAAATAAATCTGTTTCATTCATATTTGAATTAATAGAGCTAAATTTAAGTGAAATCATTCTAAAATATCCGTGTACGAACTGGAAATATCATTATGAAAACGAAGTTTTTATCAGATTAAAAGAAAAAGTAATATTCATGATAAAAGCTTTGTCTAAAACAGATTAATCATATGAATTGATAGACAGTTTGTATTCGCCGAAATGTTTCATCCGCATAAAACATTTCTTTCGATTTTAAAAGCAAAGACATGAAAACCTCCACGTTAATTCTTAAAAGCCGATTTAGTTATAGTATGCTTTCTAGTTTGATAATATTGGTATTTTTCTAATCATAGGTTTATTTGATATCCACGTAAATGGTTTTCAAAGATTTTATTTTCGATCAAGAAGACATTTGGTTTCTTTGTACAAAATTGCCAGATGCGAAATCTACCATACTGTATGCATATATTTTGTTGTAGTTTTTGAAAAATTACTTATCGTTATTTGAAATATAGGCTTTTTTCTTTCTTTTTTTTTAACACAGAAAGTATACAAATGCTTTAAATTAATAGTAAATATTTATCTAATCGAAAATATATGAATTTTGAAATTAATATTAAAAGCAATATGAATTGTAACATGTTGGTTTTTTAACGAAAATCGATATCTAAGAGCATCAATTATGCGAATTAAAATTTACAGATCATTCCATCTAGCAGTTTTTAAATTATGCTTAAAAAACTACCCGCATTACAATCTGTTTTGCAACGAATAAAAATGAAATTAACTTTAAAATTTCCAAACCGAATATTTTAAATATGATGTCAAAATTATCTGTTATCATTTAATAGTTTAAAGTTTGTTACAATTTCTATATTTGCCGACTCTATAAGCTAAATTTAAGTATAGCATTAGTTAGTAGATATGATATACTAACTATTTACTAACTACTTACTATTATTTACTAATTGATAATTGCAAAATTTTATACGATGATGTGCGCAAAAGTGAGTAGGGACTTGTTACTTTTTTACAAGATTATATAATGGCAATAACTGATTAATAAATTATTAAAGCATTTTTAACGCATCATGGATTACTATAGATGAAATGTTGCATAAAAATAACTAAAATAAAAAAATCTTAAAAAGGCTTTCAATATTACAGTACGCGCCACTAAAATAATTATGTACCAATCATTTTTCATAAATTAATGGCTGATTACAATATACAGGAAAAATTATTTTTTGTTCTTTGTTGTTTGATACATTAAAGCAACCGATTCTGTTACCCATTTTTTCGTATAAGTACGGTGCCTAGAATACATAGTGCGGAAACCGGCTATCCTTGTAATGCTTTAAAAAGTGCTAAAAAGTTGTAGCCTATAAATGTGCAACGTTGCTCCTATGACAATAAGCTCTAATGACATCGTATTAAACTGCTTATAGGCTAGCAGATGGCGCTGCGATCCCATCGTTATTTTTTCAGCAACGTTGTACATTGATTGCATTCAATTTTTTAGTACTATTTTGTAGCAGATATCCCCACTATGTATTCTAGGCGCTGTAGTATAAGGTATAAACAACATAAATTGGCACGTTACAATGATGATAGGTATTGTTTTTGATTCGCACGGACACGCGAAAAGATTAGACAGCTCAGTCCTATATTAATTAAAACTGATCTTCTAAAATTGCATGCATAAACACCTTCAAATAATAATATTATAATTATTTTTCAGAAAACCTATACTTTTGCTTCATGCATATTTTATTTATAGCTTACAATTTTTATATTTCAGACTAAAAACATTTTTTTTAGTTTACAGTTCATTTAATTTCATGCTTATTTTACAGATTATAAGAATATTTTTATAAGTTTTTTTTTTGGTTTAGAAAGACGTGTTTACTGTATAAATAAGTATTTCCATAACAATTCATATTCATATAATAATAGCTTATGTATTCTATTATTATACATGTAGAATGTATATAATCTTTTAGAAACATACTTGATCTTTTAACTGAATATTTCCTTTATTCTTTTTGTTTATCAATAATAATATGTAAAAGATAAAATTATCATTTGATAATTCAAATACGTTTCATTTAGACACTTGAAAGAAAATGCACCATTGAATAAGCTTTTTAAAAAAGATCTTTTAACTATAAATCATCCAGAAACATGTTTTTCAAACGTTTGACAGGAAGTATCTGCTACAAGTTTTGGTTTGGCAGTTGAAACATCCGAAAAGAATAAAAATGTCGTTGTTCAACGATTGTCAACAATTCAAACAAATTCTCGATTTTTCGTTTTGATTAGAATGTGCACTTTGATAGAAAAATTCTTTCGAAACAATTTTCACATGTTATTGATTTTTCTTGAAAAGAAATTAACTTAATAAATTACATGTTCGTTTTTATTGTGTATGTATTCAGTTAGATATTGTATTTATAATAATAAAATATATAGTATTTTATTTCTAAAATAGATTTTCTAAAAATAGAAAAGGGGCAGCGTTTTTAAATATTCTTGACTACAACTTCTGTCCAATTCTTTATTTTTAAAAAATTTAATTGGTAAAATTTTAGAAAAAAAAAAAAAACAATTTTGGTGACACATAAATGCTATATTCCATCTCGTTTCTTAAATTATCAGTATAATCAATTTTGCAATGTAGATCTCTTGAGACCTTGTCATTATTAATGTTACAAAAAAAAAAAGAAAAAAACTAGTCCCCGTATTAAAAATAATTTTCGGAATAAAACCGAAAAAATTGAATTTAATGGGTTTGTCGACATTCAATCGCAAAATGCTCCATCTCGTATCACATTTTTGTTATGCAACGTTGCGATTAGAGTGCTGTCTAAGTATTGAAATAGAAACGAACTTTGAAATTTTCAATATAACACTAATTTTGACATTATATTTTGATTCTTCGGTAAGTTTTTCTGGATAAGTATAAAATTTCTAAAAGGACCAAGTTTATTACTACACTGGCCTCCAAAAATTAAGGTACAACTAGCCACTAGCCTTTTGTGTTTAATTTGAAAACAGATGGAAATAAAACATGAAATTTAGAAGAATGGTTCTTTATTCAGTTATTTATTGAATTTTATATAATTTTAACATGAAGAATGATTTATAAATTAAAAATTACATTTTTGCAAAACTCCACTGTTTGATAAAAGATTTTTGTGAAAAAAATTAATAATGAATGTTTTGTGATGCATACGTGGCATCGAATTTCCTTACTGCAATTAAGTTGTCAGTCACAGGATTGGGAAGCAACGCTTGTTCCAGCTCATTTAACGTCTTCGGAGGAGAATTTACTGTAGTCAACTGTCTGTCGAAGTTGTCGTAAAGATGCTCTACTGTATTAAGATATAATTGATATTGAGCTGGTCATTCCATTTGCTCCAAAACTTTATCCTCAAGATGTTCATCAAAGACCCTATATTGATACGATCGAGCATTACCATTAAGATACCTTAGACCAGGGGTCGGCAACATATGACCCATTTCATAATTTCAAGTGACCCACTTGATTTCCGAAAAAAAGTATAAAAAAATAAAATTCTATAGAAAAAAATATTTTGATTTTATTTTGGAACTTTAAAAGTTTTAATTTTAATTCAGAAATTCCAAAATATTTAATAACATAACATAAAATTGCACCTATTTGTTACAAAAATCATGTTTTGAGACAGGAAAATAAAGAATGACGAAGAGAGATAAAGAATTTCTCCGGAAATTGAGTTGTTATAAATTTGGCTTCCCCTGCAGCAATGAACGACTGCATAAAAAGAAAGAATTTCGTTTGTTTCCCTTGTTAAAAGGGCAATACGAAAAGGAAAACATCGATGACGATGAAAACAATCTTAATATGTTCGAAAGTTGGATTTTTTGCATTAAAAGTGAATTTGAAAGTCGATTTAAAAATTTTAAGAAGCACGGCGAACTGTTTATTTTTATAATAAAGCTCGATGAAATAAAAGAAAATGTTTTAGATTTGCTAAATTTTCAGTTTCTTAAAGTTGACAATTTTAGTTTAGAAATGATTGACCTTAAAAGTTCAGCGTTACGGACGGATAAATGCAAGACATTGCTGAAAGATTTGGAAAAATCAGAAGATTGTGTTCTTTCCACGATATCAGCGTGTTGGGCATCACTTCCTACGGAATTTTCATCTCTGAAAAAAATTGGCTTTGCCATTTTCTCCGCATTTGGTTCAACTTATAAATGTGAGCAAATATATTCACACATGAAATTTATTTTAAGTAAGAATAGGAACAGCTTAACTACAGAAAATTTAGATGCTTGTATTCGTCTTATGACGACTAACTATAAACCAGACTTGAAGTAAGTGGCGTCAAAAGTTCAGCATAACGGGAGCCACTGAAGAGAAAGTAACGTTCATTCAGTTATGTTTCCTTTTATCTACCCTATATATATAAAATCCTAATGAAACGAATTTGTGAAACGATTTTATGAAACGAATTTTTGAAACGATTTTATGAAACGACTGATTAAACGTCTGATTATGTTTCAGGGCTATTTTTAATAAAATATTAAACGCTTGATAGTGAAATTAATACCAATTGTCCATAAAAATCCGCGGATGACAAAACTGGTAATAGAATTTTGAAATTGTAATTAGTTTTCGAGATATTAATTTTTTTCTAATTTTAATGACATTTCTGTAATGATGGCAACTAATTACTCAGTTTTTTTGTGACAAAAAAGGGAAAAAAATTGAAAAGGATCCCTATAGGGATTATTGATTTATTTTTATTCGTTATTTTTTAATTGAAATTGAATTTATCTTTTATTTCAATCGATAATGAAGACAAGATTGCGATTAAATTATGTTTTTCAGGAAAATTTGAAAAAAAAAAAATCACATTTCTATCGTCAGGATTCAATCGTCTGTCAGCATTTAATTTAATTTATAAACTGAAAATATTTTGAATAAATTCGTCCAAATGACGTCATTTATGTAAACGCAAAAGAAAGGAGCAAAAAAATATTTATACAATTTGTTTAGCGTAAAATGTCATTTATCCTATTTTATATATAATCAGAAGTAATTTGTATAGAAAAAACAATAATAATATACGTATAATTAAAATACGCATATAAACAAAAAAATCGTCGAATTTGTTTCCATGGCTGTTTATGTCATTTGGCACCAAATCTCACTTTCTGATGCCCGAATTGCGCCAAGCTTTTTAAAAAAGCGTTAAGACCCCCTATAATAGAAAAGCACCAAAAGCTCATTGGGTTTGTTTTCATATCTTTTGGCAACAAATCTATGTATATTAACGAATCAATCCCTTTTCGTAGCTCGAATTACGCCAAACCTAAAAGCAAAGGATCCTATACTGGAAAAGTACCCGATTTTCTTATGGACAATATTCAAGTGACATAACAAGGTGTAAAATTATCGCGGATAGCAAATTTGTTTAAATATGTCATCAATTGATGCCGAATAAATGCAGGCATGCATGCACAAAATATTTAATTAATTTTGTATGATAAATAATTATTAGAAAATTCGTATATACATATTAATTAAAATAAATAATTGACATATTTAAAATAACATGAAAATATGCATGATGGTGCACTAAAATAGAGAGAAAATTAAAACCTGTTACTGAAAATGTCTATAACAGTACTTTTCAATACCGTGGTTTTTAATGTTATTCACAAGCAGATGGTTTTTTTCTCATCCTTAAACGCAAAGGAAGAATAGAATACAGATCGTTGTTATAAAAGTCCGAGAGGTAGCCACAATTTAAACATAACCATTTTATACAAGCTGTTTTTCAAGTTGTAATTGATTTTACTTATCAATCCCGAAAACAGTCGTCAGTTGTCGCAACAGCTGTGTATGAGGCCATGGTAATCAAAAAATGCCCCATTAAAACGTTAAAAGCATGGCAACCCAATTACATATTTACCAATATTTTTAAAACAAAGCACGCTGTCATGTTTTTAGAGGCTTCGAAGTCTTAGCGGGGGTTGGCGAGCGTAGCTCGCAGGGGGTAGGCCCCCTAGTAATAATTATAATTTTTTTTTTGTGTTTAAAGTTTAAAAAGGCGTATGATAATTATTTCCTCAATAAAATTCATCTTATTATTCACCAAAAAAAGACTGTTTTTAAATGAAAATACCACTGACCAGAAACGACTTCTTAATACACATATTTTGGTTGATTGTGACCCGAATCCGAAAAAGGTTGCCGACCCCTGCCTTAGACATTCAGTAAGATACCTTAATCACATATATCACCAGCATACGGTGTGACATACGGAACAAAGATCTCGCCCCGATATCCCACAGCAGTCACAATTCCTCCATTGCACACATGGAGGTCACTGTGACCATCAGAGAGATTAGCTCAAATCATGATTACACTTCATCTATAACTGTGTATTTCAACAATATTAAATCAGTAGTATTTAATGCCTTGTTCTCTCCTCGTCAGCACATAAACTGAATTACTTACTCTCCAAAGCAAAGCTGGACTAGTCTTTGAAGAATACAGATTTACTTTGTAACTTTGTTGTATGTTCAAGGTAACGTGCTCTCTTGGCCAATATAAACGGGCACATACGTACAGTCGATTAATAAAAAAATTCTGTGACAATACAAAAAACAGTTAGTATTGGTAAATTTACACTAGTTACAAGCATTCGATCAAGGTTCTTGACTATTTGTTCATACTGTTATTTACAGATTAGTGGAAGAAATTACGAGTATACACCGGAAATGTTGTATGATTTAAAACAACAGCTATAATCCAATTCCTTTCTATAAAACAGATTTCTTAAACATAAGAAACTAGTCGTTGGGGACCACCGTAATACTTACCCATCATGGATATGCATAATGTAAAATATTAAAATAAAAATGTGTAAACTACTTATAAAGTGCATTGCAATTCAAATAAAATCGTGGCTTGATGACGTCACAAACTTTAAAAGCTCGATTACTGAATTGCTTGAAAGAAACATCCTTATAACTCCAAAAATAATAATCCTATTAACTAGCGGTTTATTGCATCTGATTAAGCGTCAAATTTCCAATTAAAATATATCTTTGAAGTGAAATTTGGATGAAATTCAGGGTCATGAAAAATCGAAGAGTGTGGAAAAAATAGGATTCCAAATATCTCGGCAACTAATTATCTGATCGACTTCATGCTTTATGCAAAATTTGTTTTTTTATTGTCTTTTATATTCATTTCTTAAAATAAACAATTTCAAAAAAATTTATATACCTTTCATCAGAACGAATATTTCGAGAGTCCGAAAAAAATTGTTCCGGTTAATCGAGGTTATTGAAATGAAATAGGCTTCTTCCCATTATTACATACTAAGTACATACCAAATTGAAGTCTCTATCTCAATTTTTTCGGGAGATAGAGCGTTTACAGACACACAGACACACACACAGACACACAGACGGACGGCAAATTTTTTTTTTCTAAAAATATGTTTTTCGGAATCTCCAGTGTCTGAAACGTGTAAATCCGTCAAAAAAAATTTTTCGATTTTCAAAACGATTACAAGACTTACCCTATACTACGTATGATGGGTAAGTAAAAAGCTAAATTCTGCTCTTACGCACCAGTACAAACCACCTGTATGCAATGTGTAACAGTTTACACCCTGTATGAAAAGCATAACCGCAACTGAAATCGGTGTGTGTTTTATGTAAAATTATATTTTGTTCATTATTTTACACACGTATCGAGGTTTTACATATTTTTATACATGTAAATTAAGTACCGAGTACAAATTCATCAAATAGTTGCTAAGTTTCAACATAATATAGATTTTTAATTCCTTGTATATTTACATAAGACAATTGATTACCAGTTGATTCACCGTCATCAAAGAGAAATGTTTTAACAGTTAAGCAAAGAGGTTTGTCATCAGTGATAGTTATCAAAATTATAATGACAAAATGTAATTTGTTTATAATTTCATTAACATCAGAAAAAATATAAAATGATCAAAATGTTTATGTTATTTATTTACTTTTTTTATAGCAATCTTAAATGAGTCAGAAAATTTCTGCTTCGTGTGAAAATAGTTTATGAAAATACAAGATGGAAAATATAAAGACATATTAATTCTAGAAATATGTATTGTATCAAATTTTACATAGGTAATAATTTTTATCCTTTTCTGTTTACTTTTATACATTTATTATTTATTTTCTATGAAATATAAGGATTTTACTGATTTTATATGACGTTCTATGATTATTAAGAACTTAATTATATTTCTTAGAAACATAAATAGAAGAAGTTGCTATTCTATTTTCATCCGAATCTCATATGGTTATGGAAATAAAGCATGAATATAAACGCACATAATGAAGAACTTCTACAGAAACAAAAACATGGTGTGCTCTCGTTAATCCGTCTCCGCTTAATAAGTATCTCCGATTAATAAGGCCGATTTCCTTTTCCCCATCACTTCCTATCTGCAATTAATATTAAAGACATCGCTTAAAGCGTACGGCTCAGCGTATACTCATTGTATACTCATCGTACTATTCAACATTTTTTCCCAAACTGGCGGAACAGAATCGAAACTGCTTTTGCACATCATTTTATCAAAAGAAGCTTTGATGAAACTTTGATTATGGGAAAATACTGAATTTGTCTGTGACAATAATGACGAGAAAAAGTAAGCTGCGCCACAGGCGCCCATGAGGGAGCGCACCGCGCGTAGACGACCACCGAACCCAAGTCCTGAAATACTTTTATCGCGCCAGTAGCTTTGACTCGCTACGGCGCTTCGGGCTGTCAGAGGACCAATCCAATGCAGACCCTCTAACCTTGAACCCACGTGCCGACGACGTAGGCCGTTGTGATACGCAGTGAAACCACGGGGAGTCACAACGAGACACTTGGAGACGGGCCGGCGTCCCCTACACTCTAAATAAGAAAGAGTGACTATTCACTCCGGAGGAGTGGATATTCACTCTATCGCAGAGTCAAAATTTGACCAACCTCTTTAGAGTGACTATTCACTCTAGGAAAAAGTGAAATTCTTGACTCCCTGAAAGAGTGAATACTCACTCTTTCAGGAGTGAGTTTTTTCACCCCTGATAGGAGTAAATAGTCACTCTTTCAGGAGTGACTAAAATTCTTGAATAAAAAAGAGAAACTCATTTTTTACACACGCTTGTTCGTAGGCGGTCACCCTCCCAAATAATAACCGAGCTCGCTGCTGCTTGACTTCTGCGCTCGGACGAGAACTGGTACCTACAGCTTGCTACAGCCGCTTACAATTTAAAAAGCTCTTATTACATTATTTTAGCTTTGTTTCTTTTGTGATATTCAAACACACTTATTAAATTTGTGTAGAAATCATAAATATCTACGGTGTTTCTCAACTGTGTAAATAAGAAACTGAAACCTTCTTTTTGTATCATATAATACAGAGAATGTTCGCACATTTTTTAGACAAATTTGATAAATTATTTAAAAAGATGGAATTCTTTTAGAGGAAAAAATTCTGACAACAACTTATTATGTGTAATTTATATTATCGTCTGATACTTTCAAATTTATTCTTATTTCAAGATTGCGCATGCTAAAAAAGCTGTGAATGGGAAGATGCGTTTGCGTTTTTTTTTTCTTCTTCCGAACAGAAGTATGCTAATTCCACAGTTTAAAATGATTGCAAAGCGCATAATATAAAAACTTTTTAGTGCGAAATAAACATAACAATTGATTGGAAAATGCTATTCCAAAAATCAGTACATATACATAGTAAAAAGATATCAGATGAAAAAAAAAAAAAAAAAAAAAAAACAAGGAAAAAAAGAGCCCATTTCAAGGCGGAAAACGAAGTTTCAAGTAAGGATTTATGACTATCGCAAATTTATCTTACATCGAAAACATCCATCGATATCCATCGAAAGCATTATGCAGAATTAGAATCCAGAAAGAAGATTATCATACAGATTATTTCAGAAAGCAATATTCATATTTTAAATGTTAAAAACAACAACGCCGAAATCGTCTAAAAAATGTGCGAACACCCGTCTGTACATTTCCGCTATGACAAAAATTCCGTTACAACAAAGCAGTTATTTATTTATTCATTCATTTTTTTCTTGCTAATAATGTTTCCATAATTATTAGAGCCCGATTAAGATTGTCCGAGGCCCAGGGCCTGTTTACCAAATAGGCCCGTGAAGCCGAAGTTTACTCACTGAAATACAAAGTTGCCCCCAAATTTACTTTTCAAAACTAATTTTTAGGGGGGAAATTTTAGTCAGGGTAAAAAACGTTTTTTTTTTTCTTAAATTATAGCTGTTAAATTTTTCCTAAGATTATTTCCGACACATTTATATTCTTTTTTTTTTTCTATAATAAATGTTATAAAATCAGTGATTAAATGCAACGTTTTTCTTTTCTCTTATGTTTAATTTCAAACGTGCTAAAAATAACAGAAAATTTAATCTGTATAGTTATATTTTGTTTATATTCATAAAGAGGTTAGAAATGATATAAAATATGTAGAATAGGTTATTTAAATAAAGAGGAAAATAATTAGCATTCAGAGATATTAAATTTCTGTTTATAAAATAGAAGCAAAATTGTGTTGCAGCTAAGCATAAATTTACTTCAAATATTTATTTTCCCTGCACTTTTCTTAGCATTGTCAAATCCTGCAATTTGTAAAGCATAAAATATATTTCCTGTCCATAATTCTATCGATTCATTTATTATTTCAATGCCTTTTTCAGTTTTTTTTTTTAAATCGTGCTACTATATATAAAGGGTTTCATTTTAGGTGTTTCGTTTCGATAACGGAGATTACTCGAATTCTCATCCGTCAGCTGGCGCCATCTTGTGATTTTATTGGAAAAAACTGTTTTTCCTCACTCTTCAACGGAGTGAAATATCTCACTCTTGTCAACGGAGTGAACAGTCACTCTCGACAACGGAGTGAGATATTTCACTCTTTTCTAGAGAGTGGAAAATTCCACTCTTTAAAGAGTGCATATTTATAAAATTCACTCCTAAAAGAGTGAAAATGCCTCTCACTCTTCCAAAGAGTCAACTTCTCACTCCTTCCAATTTTAGAGTGTAACAGCTGCGAAGCTGGAAACCCAAAAGGGAACCAGGTCCTAGGCCTTAAGTCGGGATGTTCCCACCCGTACTTGCTCTATCACAACTCGAGGAGTGTGAAAACCTACTGAGGTAGTCACGGTTCCCTCTCGTAGTGGACCTCAATAATTACGAGAAATAAAACTTTCTACCACGTAAAATGTGAAAGTTTCAAAATTTGCTAATGGCTGTTTGCCAAAATTACCAATCAAAATGTGATATAATAGAACAAATTTTCAAGTGTGACACAACCTGGGAAATGATGTGGTAAAAATAATAAAAGGGAACATTTTGATTATAGTTAAATTGAATAAGTAATTCAATTTCTTTGCATAATGTGTGCATTTGTTTGTATTCTTAAATTTCTACTTTTGTATTAAAAAATTGTCACTATCTTGCTTTTTGATTAAAATTACTAAATTAAATTAAAAATTGTTTATTTTAGCATTAAGCTGGTAACCTATTGCTAATTTCAATTCAATTTATTCAACGAAAATTCTATGCAATTAAATTGCTTAGATCGTTTAATGTAGATTTCGTTTAGTGTGAACAAAAGAAGCCCTCTCGTTGACGGCAGTTCACTGTGTATATCATTATTTCCGTTATTTCATAATACATAATAGAAAAATAAAATAAAACGATAAAAAAGTCACAATAAATGAATTTTTATTTTTTAAATTTGATCTCAAAAGAAAATATTGTTGTGTAAGATTTGAAACACATTAAATTTATCGTAGATGCATTACATTGTAAACTGTAGTTATTTTCAATAATATATAAAAGAAATATATGTTTATTTAATATTTCACACTGAGTATAAAAATACATATGCTATTTTTTTCTATTATTTTAATTTAATTTAAAAAAAATGTTTCTTTAATAACTTATATTAAGAATTACAATTTTTCTTTTGCATATTATTAAAAAATAACTTCACTTAAAAATGTAGCCCTAAGGAATATTTTCTGAATAAATAATAAATTAAAGAATAGATTAGAATCAGAGAAAAATCCGTATTTTGAATTTCATTTCAAAATTAATAGAAAAATAATTAAAAAATACGCATAACTTTATTTAAAATTAGTATGATTCATTAAAAGTTAAGCTTAACGATCTGCAATGGAATAAAATTATCCATTGTTAAAAATGGCTTAAAATATAATTTGCAAGTGGTTTTATAGATTTTTCTTTGAGATTTTTTTTGTCTTTCTATTACATTTACTTTTAATGTTACTTTTATGAAAATTTAATTCTCGAAATGCATCATATAAAAAAAATGTGATTTATAAGCTAATTTTTGTTTTAAACTATAAATAACAATTACGTAGAAAAAATAAATAAATAATTTTTTATTTCTCGGAAGATAATGGAATAACTAAGAACATTTACATATATTAAAATATTTAAAAATTGAGATAAAAGACGCTAAAACCGTAATATATTACAAACATATAATTATAATGGTTAATAAATGATAACAAAAATTAATTTTTATCTCTCCTTGTTAATAAATATATTTAGTTCTTTAATAATTTAAAAGTTACTATGGTGTTGTTTTCTTTACCGTATTATGTTTATTTTCCTTACTTAACACCATCTCTATGATGTTCTTAAGCGCACTTTTGATAAATGCGTTGTTCTGATATTTAGAGTTGTTTAAAATTTAGAAAAGAATGTCTTATAAAACGTTTGTGTACAGCTGCAGCTGGAATCGGCGCAATTTAATTTATAGTGTCAAATTATTTAAAAAATGGGTCATATAAAGATTCCCTTCACACTGTATATAAAAGGAGAGATATGTCTTAATCTACCAAGAAGGTTTACGAAAGTATAAAGGACACTCTTCTGATTATCTAGGAATCCAAAAAGTGTTGCTTTTTCTCAGTAATTTTTAGTTTATTATTCAGTTTTTTTCAACCCAGAATATTGATTTTTTGAATGCTATGAACTCACAATTATAACAAGTAGCTGCGAAACTGAATTTATCTATGCATAATTAACAAAGTAATTGTAAATTTAATGTTCATGTTAATGCTGTTTTTGTAGTTTGTTTGTATGTTGAACATGTTTGTTAAACATGAAAAGGTTTCTGTGAGAATGTTGTTTACTTCAATCATTGATTTTCAGCTGTATCCGAGTTTTACTAATCGATGTGGAATTGGTTGAATTGGACAATCATCAAACCATCTAATACTGTGGTTCCCAGACTTAGACATTTACGCCTATAGTTACGGGATATATAGGGTGACAGTATGCAAAAAATCTATTTTAAATACGAATATAACACACACATGTATACTAATCAAAGGGAGCTCCACTCTGTGTGTGGGTCTGTCTGTCTGTCTTTTGGCAATGACTTTTGGCGAAATTTACCTAACTTAGAAGTCTGAAAATTTAAAATGAGGATAGTCCAAGACTGGTCCTGATGCACCTGAAGCTCAGATATTTAATTTTTCGATAATTAGTCGATATATTAATTAAACGACAACAAACAATTAAACGAACATTGAAAACGCATTATTATTATTTTTTTCACAAATTGGGAAACGTTGTCTCGCTTACTCTGTTCCGAGCTTTCCGAAGTTGCCATGCAGGGAAAATCAAATTGGGAAATCTGCGATTTTTAAAGTTGTGCATCGGATTCTTAAATGAAAATACGAAGACATCAAAGACATCTAATCACACCTACGTTAATATTTGTTTACAACGAAGTCTTCATTTTCACTTTTGCTATTTTCGCGATTTCTGGAAAATTAAAAATCGTAATCTGCGTTTATAATCGAGCATTGATAGTACTAAAAATACCACGTCATATTAATGTTTATTCCCGTTACAAAATCTGCAATCCTTTTTGAAAAATATGAATCTCAATCTTTTGAAAAAAAAATCGTTTCCGAAAGATTCTTTTTTTCTTTCTCTTTTTTTTTACTATGCTATGTTTAAAAATTAACATCAGCTTTGGAAACAAAAATATGAAACAAAACAAAAATACTAAACCATATTTAGATTAATTTGTCTTTACAAAGCCTTGTTCAGTTTTAAAATATACCCATATTAACACTTCCAAAACCGCTCGTTTCCATATGTCACTTTTGCGAAATATATATTTTTTGCAATGTTTAATGTTCTGCCACCGAAATTTTTAATCGAAATACTAAAAAGCAATTCGCACACAGTTAACGAGAGTACTTTCAGCTTTAAAAGACGCTTTATTTTCAAAAGGTTCGAAAAAAATTAATTGATGCTTGAAAAATTAACACATTTTCGAAAGACATTTTTTTCGATTTTCATTTTTTACATTCATTTGCCAGTACGATTTACATTATGCACATTTTGTTTAAGCAAACACACTTAATCTATCTATATTATAAAAGACAAGCGTGTCCGTGCGTAATGCTGACGTCATTTTACAAATGGCAACAGTTGACGATGAAAGTTCGGTTTTGCGATTTTTGCTACTGCATTTTTTTTAATTTCTAAACAACGCACATTTTCAATTTTTACACCGTTATACAGGAAAACAAATCTACGTTCAAATGCAATTTGTTTGGAAACTGTATCGCAATTTAGTCATTTATTATAGCATTGAAAAAAAAATCTCAAGTATGATTTTTTTAATCTAATTATTTTAATTACAAAACATTAATCCTTATGCTCTTTAAACAATATAAAAATTTCAGCGTATGTTTCCAGTCTAGTTTTAAAACGTAATGCTTTTAACGTTCCACTGTGAACGTAATATATATCATTCGTTGTATTTATTTGATTTCGAAATATTTCGTAATTTTAAATAGATATATAAACATTAAAAAAAAAGCTTAAGGGCATTTATATTAAATTTCATATTTGAAATACTTCTCGAATATTTAACACAAAATTATCATAAAACACTTTTGCAGTATTTTGTTCTTAAAAGAAATAAAACGATTCAGTTGACACGCACAGCTGCAAAACTCTTTACGAAACAATTATTTTATGGAAAAAATTAAAAACGCATTTTAAAAATATATTTATTCATTTATAAATGTCTTAATAAATTTTAATATAGAGCACAAATTAGTATTTTCCATACATCAAGGTAAAATTAATGTTAGTTCCTTATAATCTTTTAATTGTATGCGCAATTAACAAACTATAGCCACGGGCGTCTGTACATAATTTTACTGTGGATGAAAAATGTAACAATTATCAGAAAAGGAAATTATTAAGCGTAATTACAACAGCAAAATAGTTTATGTACGATTTAATAATTTTCTGTTTTCTTCGCTTTATTATAAAAGGCACATGTGAAAGGAAATGTGACGATAGCTAGACGTAAATAAGATTCTGAGAGAGAAAAATTCTATTCCATTTAAATATAGAACTGTGTGGTAACTTATGGGAGATGTATTTCAAAATACTTAAGATGCATTAACAAGACTTAAAATTCAAGCTTCAAACAATTAAAGATGTAACAATTTGTGCACTTAACGTATCAGACATAATTATCATCAAAGGTGTATTTTAATAACATATTTTAATCAAGTATACCTAGAAGATCTAAATTTCAATATGACCGATGTCTAAATTACAGTACATTTGTAAAAAAAAATGATTGTGAAATGGTTTAGTTTAAAATTATTTAGTATATTATCTTGCATCCATATATTACTTAAATATTTAGAATGTTTAAAAATAGTACCAAAACCACAATTAGAAGCAATTACTGATATGAGGATTAAGAATTTTAGTTTTTTATTTGCATCTTTTGAAACACATAATTATTTCATAACTTGCTATTGAATATATCTGCATAAATGTACATTCTTATATATATAATTATCTCTTTGAAGATTTTAGTAGAATGATATTAGAACTTGATATGTTTTTGAAATTCATAGATATTATAATTATATATATATATATATATATATATATGGCATTTTGACGAAGAGGAGACATTACGGGAAATATTATTCCATGAGAAAAGGGTAGTCTATTAAAGAACTAACATATTGCAGTTGATATTGACGATCATGGCGAAGTAGTGAGGTAATGAAATGAGTCCACAAGAGCTTCTCCAGTAAATGCTCGCCAAATTTCAGACAAATAGTTTATTTAGAATACGAGCGATGCAACGATAGTTCCCACAGGTTAAAACATATAGCCCTCGGGCTTCACGTTGGTACTCTATTGATTTAAAGGTGTTTAATGGCCGAAATGAATATTCTACGATAATAAAACACCAGATACATATTTGTTTACACTTTCAGATACGTCGAAAATCTCGTTCTCCGACCGATGCGGGCGAGTTTTGTTCTCTCCGCGGAGACATACAGAAATTTACGTCACGAGCGCACAACCCAATGAGTGAGAGGCGACCTACGGACCAGCAAATGAGGCTAGAGGGAGGAGCTGAGACAGTAAAGAATTCCTTACTTGAGGGCGGATCAATTTTGAAGTTAAAATCCCAAGCGCGCGAAAAAATCAGAGCAATAATAATAATAATAATAAAAAGAAAATGGCTTTGAAAAAACATTCGAAATGAGAACGCGTCTCGGAATTGTATAGATTGAGGAGCTGATAAAAGCTACGAATGAACTTAAAATTTTAGATTAAAATTTAGAATAAGATAATTATTAATATACGGATATTTACTTTTAAAAGGACTTTAAATAGGAATAAATATTATTAAAAATTCAGGAAATATTGACTATGTCAGAAGTTAGATTAATTTAAAAGATTAATGCTAATAAAATGGAAGGATACGAAATAAATAATTTTTTATATAACATTTATATACACAGGGTGATTATAAAAAAACTATCCCTACAATTGGGTCCCTAACTATCATACCATTCACAGAAACTGAATGAAATTTTGGCAAAAGGTATTTTGAGGTATGCGCTCAAGAATGATATGGAAAACAACAGTGTCACTCAAACAGTTACGGTTACAGTGAGAATTTTTTTTTAAAAATCAAATGGCAACACCTAGTTTTTTGTATTGGAATGTGATCTCCATTGTGAAAAACCCTAAATAGCGTTGGAACGGCAACTGCAGCATAAAAATCACCAGCAGTAGATAGGCTAAAAGTGAGGACAATCAATAAGGACAGAGAAACAGCATAAAATAAAGCATTTTATTGTGTTTCACAAATTTTCCACATGACCTCCTTCACACACGATGACACTTTGCATGCGGCTGATGGTGTATAGCACTACAGCACGTATCATGGCAATAGAAATCTCTTGAATCGCAGTTCTGATGGTATCTCTCAAATCAGATGCAGTTTGAGCACAAAACTGATACACTTTGGATTTCAGATATCCCCACAGCCAGAAATCCATTGGTGTCAGATCAGGAGACCTTGGTGGCCACGGAAACGGGAAATGACTGGAGATAACTCTGTCACTAAACTGTTGAGTTAAGACACGTTTGACTGAAGACCCGACATGTGGGGGAGCGCCATCGTGCATCCACACAACTTCAGATAGAGCATTTTGCCATTGCAATGCGGGAATCGCATAATGAATTAACATGTCCAGATAGCGAGCACACGTTACTGTACACGTTTGCAGATCACCGGCAGTAACCTCTTCAAGCCGAGGATGAACGTACTCGTTATACCACACCACACAGTCACTTTTTCCTCGTGTAATGGACGTGCTTGCACATCATGTGGATTATTCTCTGCCCAGTGCACACAATTTTTCGAATTCACGTTACCGGTTAACGAGAAATGCGCCTCATCTGTCCACAGAATGCGTAAAGGCCAGCTGCTATCTTCATCGTACCGGATAAGGAATTGATTTGTAAAATCCATCCGTAATTGATCATCTCCCGCTTCCAACATCTGGACACGCTGGAATCGATACGGAAGCATGTTTAGAATAGAGTGCAGAATCTTGCGTACAGTTGAATTCGGCATATCCAGAACACGTGAAACACCGCGTGCAGTTGCGGGACGAACTGTGCTTATCGTCTGATGGAATTCTGCAACAGCTTCTACAGGAACGGAAGGTCGTCCAGACCGAGGTCGATCGCATGTGCAACCAGTTTCTTCAAATTTATGAATCAAGTCCAGTACAGCTTTGACAGTGCACGGGCCTCGCCGTAATACATAGTTTCTGCGGTAAACACGCAATGTCTCTGCGGCATTTTGTCCATTCAGGCAATAAATCTTTACGATTTCCCCACGTTCTTTCCCTGAAAGCGGCATCTTGTTCGGAATGGCAGAAAGGAACATACGCGGCTCGCATTTCGCAGTGCCTTTTCTTTCACCTAGCGTGACGACGTGAGTCATGACTGTGTCTTACATAGAACCCGTAATTTGCGTTTCTTAGTTTCTTCTTCTCATTTTGTGGAGAACTAATCAGGCTGGGATATCAGCCAAAGAAACGGTGTGACGTGTGACGTAAATGAAACGAAAATTAATGCTCTGGTGCACGGCGAAGTCCATTTTACTTTTACCTTGCCTAGTTCCGGTGATTTTCATGCTACAATTGCCGTTCCAACGCTATTTAGGGTTTTTCACAATGAGATCACATTCCAATACAAAAAACTGGGTGTTGCCATTTGATTTTTTCGAAATGTTCTCACTGTAACCGTAACTGTTTGAGTGACACTGTTGTTTTCCATATCATTCTTGAGCGCATACCTCAAAATACCTTTTGCCAAAATTTCATACAGTTTCTGTGATTGGTATGATAGTTAGGGGCCAAAATGTTGGGATAGTTTTTTTTATAATCACCCTGTATATATATATATGTGTGTGTTCATGTACATTCCTTAGGATTTCCAAAACGTCTATTCTAATTTTCTGGTTGAACTGTACATACTCTGATGTGTATATATGCATATATATTTCAAAACCTTACTTAAACAAGAACGAAAAATCATACGTGAAGCATAGATTATAAGATTTACCAACAAATTCACAATTCTACAAAAAAAAAAAAAAAAAAAAACTTCCCGTTTTATAAGAAAAAAATATGTTTCAGTAATCAATTTGGAAAACGCATGGCACATTTGAAAACCCAACGTAAGGATTTACCGTCAATAATCGGAAAAGCATCCGAATTCACAGCATTCTTGTATAGTATCTACAGATTTGTATATATACTACATAGTATACTACAGTTTACTTCAGATAGGAAACGCATAGCACAGTTCAAAATTCCCCTACAGCCAATAGAAGGAAATATACTCGAGATCTTTTGTGCAGCCCTACATAGTATCTTTAGAATTTATATACACTCAGTAATATGCAAAAAATTAGTTAAATTCAAAAACGAGCACCATACCTGATTTTTTTTTATTGATAGATGGTACTGTAAATTAATTCTTTTGTATGTCCCTGTAACGTAACGATCAATGTTATGCACTTCCTTAATCTGTAGTAAGGATATTGTAGTGCACCTCAGTGGTATATATCAATTTCAATATGTTTGAAATAGTGTAACTAATATTAAAGTACGCCGCAAACGAATTTTCTCCTTGCACCATAATTTAACGGTATTCCTTTGAGGGGGCTCAGGGCTTGATAGATACCGAAAAGCATGTAAACAGAGCTCTCGCTTCGAGTCTATATAAAAACAAAAGTATTCAATGTAACTAATTTAAACTTTCTGATATTTTTAAGGTATGTTTGTAGTCTTATAAAATTATAAAATGAAGTACTTCAATGTAATAAAACTAAAGATATAGCAAAATTTATACAACAGAATTTTCGAAAATAAATTTAGGTGTCATATCACTTTCCGTAAGATATCGTAACGTTGAATTGACCTAACAACTTAATTTTTGCTTTAAAATGATCAAGAAACTTTACTATATAGAATGAATTAATATATTTTAGATAGTTTAATATTTTGAGTATTTTTTATGAAAAAAAAGTTGTATTTTTTAAAAGTTTTTAAAATTTTAAAATTTCAGATTTTTTTTAATAATGTTTCCTTTGAGTGGTTATTATATCCTTAATTCATTCTATAGAGTAAAGTGTGTTGATCATTGTAAAGCAAAAATTAGGTTGTTAGGTCAATTCAACATTAAGATATCTTACGGATAGTGATATGACACCTAATTTTTTTTTCGAAAATTGTGTTATATAAATTTTGCTATATTTTTAATTTTATTACATTGAAGTACTTCAATTTATAATTTTATAAGACTACAAACATACCTTAAAAATATCAGAAATTTTAAATTAGTTACATTGAATACTTTTGTTTTTATATGGACTCGAAGTGAAAGCTCTGTTTACATGTTTTTCGGTATATATCAAGCCCTGAGCCCCCTTGAGTGACCCTGTAAATATACGATGAATGCTATGCGCACCGTATTCTATATTAAGCATCATGTAGTGCACCTCAGATATATATAACACTTTCAATATGTTTGAGATAATTTAACATCAATAAAATCTACCGCAAACGATGTTTCCCCATGGACAGTAATGTAACGGAATTCTTTTGAGTGCTACTGTAAATAAAGTATAAATGCTACACACTTCATTTTCAATGTCAAACAAGCCACAGTAAACATAAATATAATATATCAGTTGCATCTCAATCCCAGAATATTTTCGCAAATTAAAGCACGTACAAACGACAGACATACAAGCCGAATTCATAAACACTTTTCAAATACGTTGGAAAGAGTTAAAAAGAAAACGGTAGTTGAAAAATTGCTTTTATACCACCATAGTAATTCGAAATTTAAAAAATATATTTCTCATACATTCTGTAGACTTATCCATTTATACATAAATGCTCTGAGGCAATTCCCCTTTGTGTTGTGAGAAATATGCATTTAGTCTTTGAACTTGTTTCGCAGTATCATTAGTGTAATATCCTGGCAGCTAGTTACGTGAATTTTGCCATTAACAAGCTTACACTGAAATGTTTTAAGTCTGTCAGCATATTTATAGTTCGTTAGGAGTGCAAAATGGCAAATGGATTTTCGGGAATAATCCACTCTAGAGATTTGACTTTTGGAATTTCTCATAAATATTTCAAAACCCATTTATGTCATTGTTTCCTCCTAAAGGTTTTTGAAATCTATTTCAATAAAAATCCGTTAATAGTTTAAACAAGAACGAAAAATCATGCGTCAGGCATAGATTATGTAACACTTTCCAACGTTTTCAAAATAATTTTACAAATCATTCCGTTTAATAAGCTGAAATATAAGATCTAAGTAAACAATTTGGAAAACGCATAACATATTTAAAAACGTAATTTCAGGAATTTACAACATATATTTCCAACAAATACAATATTCGGAAAAATATCCGAATACTTTTATTCAGCCCTGTATATGATCTATAGATTTGTATATATACTACATAGTATGCTAAATTTTAGTTTAGTTAGGAAGCGCGTGCCACAGTTTCAAATTCTCCTTCTGGAGTTTCTGTCAATAAACGGAAACTTGTTCGCAAACTTTCGTACTGCTCTGTATATGATCTACAGAATTTATACACACTAAGTAATAGACAAAAAGTGCGTTAAATTTAAAATCACGTTCAGCAACTTAAAACGCACTTCCAGGAATTTTTGTTAACAGACAATAGAGAATTTTTTTCTGTGTACCTGTAAATGAACGATGACTGCTATACACACCATATTCTGTAGTAAGCCTCTTGTAATGCACATAAGTGATATATATAAATTCCAATGCGCTTAAAATAGTGAAACCATATTTAATTAAACCGCAAACGATTTTTCTCCATACGTAATGTAACGGAAATCTTTTGACTGTCCCTGTAAAGTAACTATAAGTGCTATACACACCCTATTCCATATTAAGCTTCTTGTAATGCACCTTAGTGATATATATCAATTACAATGTGTTTGAAATTGTGTAACATCATTAAAATAAACCGCAAATTATTTTTCCCCCATACACTGTAATGTAACGGAATTCTTTTGAGTGTCTCTGTAAAATAACTATAAGTGCTACACACTTCAGTTGACATAGGGACCATGCTATAGATAACGACAATAATATATAAAAATTGCAGGGCAATCCGAGCATATTTAGGGGAGTTAGAGCACGGACAGACGGCAGGCGGCAGACGGCTATACGGCCAGACAAACCGAAGTCATTAACACTTTTCAACTACGTTGGAAAGTATTAAAAACTATTTTCTAAAAAAGATTATTAAGTTATAAAGTAAAAATATTTATATATATATTAACTTTATATAAAAATATCTATCAAAATTATATATATTGTAAATTGATAACATTTTACCATGATATATTTTATAACCTATATTATAAAGTAAAAACATGTCTATCAAAATTATATATATTGTAAATTGATAACATTTTACCATGATATATTTTATAACCTATATTATAAAGTAAAAACATGTCCATGAGTATTAAGGACTTCATATTGACTGTGGCAACATCTAACGAATATATTTTCTTTTCTTTTACAACGGTGTTTTAACTTCCAAATCTTGCACAATTACAATACTTACGCTGTCGGATTTTTTAAAAAAATGTTCTTTCAAATGCAATTTGTATAAAAATTGTATCTCAGTTTATTGAGTTGTTTATGGATTTACAAAAAATAATTTTCAAGCCTACTTTTTTTTTATTTAAATCTATCGCGTGTAGCACGATTCCAAAAGATTAGTCAGCTAAAGTACCGTCCCAAACAACAATATTATAAGCACAAATAACAAATAAATAAATTCGCTACTCAGAAAAATAATAATTACGCAAAAAGTCATACAGTCAGATATAAATTATTAAATTGTACATATTATATATTCATAAATAAAACACTTGTGAATATACTATCTACAATCTAGAATAACATTCATATATATTATAGTAATCAGCATTGGTAACTGCTAAAAAAATTTTTTTTTCAGCAAAAGAGCTCTAAGATATCATATAAGTGAAAATTGTTAACGGGTTACATTTTGGTGCCTTCACTAATATTTTTACTAGTTAATATATTAAAACAAGACTCTATCTACAGTAAGAATCCCGATTATATGACGACTGGTTATTGACACACTACGTAAATCGACATTAGTGTCCTATTTCTTTCCTGGTTAATCATAAATATGTACTCCCGATTATCAGATTTCGTTTTTCTGATGTACCCCTGGTACTTTGCATGTCGGACAATCGAGAGTCTACTGTATCAATTATTCGAATGTCTTATAACGGGCAATTCAACATACAATAGTTAGAAAACTCCTATAAAGTCATGAAAATGTCTTTATATGTTTCTTATTTTTTGCCCATACTAAATGTTGACGTGTTTTGGCAGATAATGTAAAGTTATAAATGATCGCAAAATGAGAATGTCATTAACTTATATCTACGAGGGGTGATCCAAAAAAAAATTTACAAGGCAAAGGAAAAAGTATTTATTAACAATAGAAACAAGATACAAATGGCAATCAAGAGACACATCTGGCCTTTACTTTTCCACATAGTCGCCAAACCTGTTTAGGCATTTGTCAGAACGTTCGACCAACTTATTTTTCCCGTCTTGGTAGTAATCAGGGCCCTGCTCATTGTGCCACTTCTCGGCAGATGTTTTCACTGCATCGTCTGAGGTGAACCTTGTTCCGGATAAGTCTCGCTTCAACACCGGAAAAGGAAATAGTCACTTGGAGCCAAATCGGGGCTATATGGGGGTGATTCCAGACCTCCCACTTGAACCTTTGCAGCAATTCCTGAATCTGGCGAGCTGTATGGGGCCTGGCATTGTCATGCAGAAAAAGACGCCTTTGCTCAGTAATCCAGGCCGCTTGAATCCATAAGAATCGAATTACGGCTCGCAACTTTATGCGGGACCACTTTTCTAGACGTCGTGCCATTACTGTCGCTCTTAAGTGATGCGTACTGACGCTACTTACTCGTAGAACCGCTGCAGGACAACTAGAGCCATCTGTCAACAACCCCGGGTGGAAATATTCGCTCCACAATTATTACGTTTCAAATGCTTCTGCTTGTAAACTTTTTTTTGGATCAACCTACGTATCTAACATGAAACTTTAAGCAAAAAAAAATGGCATTCTAAATATTTACATCAAAATAAATGTGGCCATATATTATTAAAAAATTTTTTTAGAAATTTATGACACACATATTAAGATAAAAATTTAAATTTAAATTGCTATTAGATATACAAGATTGTTCGGATACCACTGCACAAACTTTGCACAATGAGAATCCTCGGTTAGAGCAAATGAAAAATATTCAAAGAACCTTACCTCTAAAATATTTCATTATCGATAAAAATGCGAAAGAATAAAAGTATGCTGTTACATACAGAGCGCAAAAAATGAGCTTTATAAACTCGTGAAATGTCAAAACGGATGAGAAACCACATTAAAAAAAATAATAATAATATAAAGATTTAATAAATAGACTTAAAATTTTGAGTAATATTGTGTACATTTGGATATATTTAAATAAATAGTTTTGAAAAGAAATTAATTGTAACCAGAAAGTTATGAAAGGAAAGCAATTTAAAATGAAACCGAAAATATGAGTGTTTATATTGAAAATAAAACCGTTGTTCGTCTCACTTTCAAACACGGCAGCTTCAAACTATCTGCAAACTTCGCATAGTAATTAGGTATTTCATAAGTGTGCTTTGCGAATTGTATTTTACTTTCTGTTAGAATAATGATAATGGATTACAAACTGGTGGGAATTTTTCACATGATTATTTTACTTTTGCATTTTTCTCGAAAACAATGCGTCGCTGAGGTATGGTTCACACCAAGTATTCTCGTTTTACACAGTTCTTGAGATGGTATCCGAACAACCTGCACAGAATTGCCATTGCATTCCATATTTAATAAGTTATTCACTCTGTCAAAGTAGTTGTTCTGTATTGAACAAAAATAGGGCTGAGAGTTTCTTCAACCTTTATTTCATAATTTAATGAGCCGCAGAGTAGAGATTTTTTTGTTGAAAATACGTTTTTTTTGTTCAACAATTTATTACACAACGTTACAGTAATTGCATAACTAAAACAGATATACAGTATCAATATTTTTATTCAATGCAGAACTGAAATTTCGTACAGTGTTGTGCTTAATTATTGTTTGCTTAAAAGCAAATTTAACAAATGTTACAACTGGACAACGGGACATCCGTTCGAGAAACAAGAAATGCAAACTGAAAGCTTGCAAATTCAAACCACACAGACAGCGTCTTGGCTATTAATGAAATATCATCATTTACGGTGAGTAATAGCTACAACTAGAACAAATACACGAGTTTTTACAATTATTATCAGTACATAAGTTTTTACAGCTACTACAAATACATGAATTTTTACAATTATTCCAAACACACGATCACTACAAGTACAAGTGTTTTTATAATTAAATGATAATAGATTGAATACCCAATACAAGGTATTTAATTTTATAACAAAATATGCACAGCTGCAATAATTAAAAAAATAAATAGGATATACTTTACTAATTATTCACCTCCCTCCCACGACTAAATAAATAAATGTTGCACCCTAAAAAAAGAAACTTTGAGTTTTTCAAATAGAATTTTTTGTTTACAAATTTCAGATACAATTTGCTTGAAAAAAAAATAAAAACAAGAATGGATGTTTTTGATGTACAAAAATTTCATTTTAAAGTTCTGATATGGCCTGATATTTAAATAAAATCAATATCAGGAAAACAATTAGTTGCAATAAAGTTTGATTTCATTGTGCATTTCATGTATTAAATCATTTTCAATCTTCAACGTGTGAACTGGATGTATCATTATGATAATGAAGTCTAAATGCTATAGAAAAGTTAAACGATAAAAGTTCCGTCTAACACCGATTAATCTTATAAGAACTGAAAGAGAGTTCCAAATCATTCAAAACTTTCATCTGCTATGATACATTTATTTCACATTTAAAAGCAGTGGCATTGAAGATGACAGATAATTATTCTAAGGCTAATTTAGTTATATATACTTTCTAGTTTGATAACATTAATATTTTTCTTCCTTAGCAGTATTTCTCTTACATCTACATAAATGATTTTTGAAGATTTTCTTTCATACAGAAAAATCTTTTAATTGCAAAAGCACAGTTCAAGCTTCCCGTGAAAAATTACATTGTTTTCAAATCGATAGCGCCTAAATTACATATTCGTATGAACTGCAAATCTTTGAACTGCAAATCGTTCGTACCGATATCTCATCGGAGATTGAAACTCAAAAACTGTCATCAACCTAAACGATCCAATCGATCTTTGGCCTAAAACTTCCATTGACGTACATATATTAATTTCTATTTATTTCCATTTTTTATTCAAAGAAATTCTCATGTTCATGATATGCCGATATAACAATCAAGTTGCATTATAATGTGACTTCATTTAGTTTTTTCTTTTCCTTTTCACTTTTCGGGAATATGTATAGTTAAGAAATTGTTGTAATGGTGATAAAAACCCGTTTATGGAAATTTTGGTGTACTTCAGTGTTACAGATAAAGCTTTTTCACGTTCGATAAAACGGATAAGCTGAATTTGTCAAAAAAAAAATCAAACTTTTCGAAAGCACTTTATGGTAACCGTAATAGTAACGTTATGGTAACCGTTTTAAAATCTCATTAGACTATTATATATATTTATGAAATAACTGTCAATATATCAAATTCACAAGAAATTTGTTCAATGTTTACTCAATTTAATACATACATAAAGGTGTAGTTTATTTAATATATACTTAAATAACTCATATAATGGTGTAATACAAAATATATAATAATGTCGACATAAATAAGCCGTGTGCGATTGGAAATGTTTTCATTCGTCGCAGTTTCGTTTTCGTAATTATTTATAATATTTGGCGCTGCAGATTAGGTTGACTATGTTATAGGACCTATTAAAATGTCCTATAAAAATAAGTAACAATGTTGGTATATCTTTTAATTTTTACTTTACCTGAATTTGCTTTCGTCATTTTTGGAGCGATTTTTCTATGTATGCGTGTATAATCGGATTTCCTTACATTTTAGGCTTCGCAACTCCTTTTTGTGCGTTTTATGATATCAGATTCAATATGACATCAGAATAATATAAACTATTTTCACAAAATATTGATAGTTGCCATTTTCTCAATATAAAAATCTTACCAGAGAGGAAAAAAAAAACCAAAAAAAAAACCGGATAAATAATTTTATAACAAAATGTCTTGATCAGAACGAAATGAAAATCTGTAAAGATTACGTGAATTGGGGTGCAATTGTTAGGAAATTGATAAGATTTATGCAAAAAAAATCAAGATAATTACGTTACTTTCACAAGCAGAAAAAAGCATTTTGCTCTTCTGATTTTAGAGCTCCATAATTTTAAATTATAAAATACAGGGAATAAAAATTAAATATATAATTTTTATCCGATCATTGAAGTTTTAAATAGGAATTTCATTCTTTAAAAAAATAAGTACACGAATTTATTTTTTGTAATAGAACTTAGCCAAAAGTGCAACTCAAAACTTTGTTTTCAATATTTTTCATGTTTTCTAGAAACGCAGTCTGAATCTGTTTATTTGTATTTAATAAAGAAAATTCAGCAAAAAAAAAAAAAGATTTACATACATTATATCGATACGGAAAAAGATATTGTATTTGACCCAAGATTCCGGCAGCAAGGTTTATCACAGGCTGTAGTGATGGAATTAATGGTTTCCATGGGCCGTATCAAACGAAAATACTTTACCCCGAGAAACTTATTTCAAAACTCTTCAGAAGAAAAAAAGTCCAATGTTCATAAAGTATTTAATAGTTGCATACGCTATCACCTACGGTTTATGTTTAACATTGTCAAGAACTACTGTGGGTATTTCTCCAAAGAAGTTAACATTTGGAGCAATTTATGTCAATTTTAGTACAATTTGTTGTTTAGAGAATATGCTTATCAAAGTTTCTTTTACAAAGGAAAATCTTCACCAAATTTGAAGAATAGAGGAACTTGCTGATAGAGTAGCAATACATATATATACCAGAAGGACCCGCGCTTAGTTTTCGCACTGCAATCTTTGAGGGTATTTCCTGGTACATTTTAGCGCTAATTTTTAATTAACTGTTTTTTTTCTTAATCAAATAACGTGTTTTAGGGAAATTTGTGTGTACTATGTCAGAAACTTGTTCAAAAACTTTTCGAATGGTACCTCATTCATCGTTATATGTTTTGTATGTGCATAGAAAAGGGGATGTTGACAGCAGAAATCATATATATGATGATTGTCTGTATAAGAAAATGGTAATAGATTGCCAGAAAATTTGTTGCCAAATTTTCTTCTCTCGCCAAGGTCATTTCTATAAGTTGCCAAGACCCCTATACTGAAAAAAAAAAACGAATTATAAAAAAATGGAAACAATGAATCAGACGTTTAGTTAATTCATATGAAAGCATTTCCTCAGATTTTGCACGCCTGTTCCAGAAATGTCTTAAATACATAAATGAATATTTGGTAGATAACTTTTTTTGCCAGCTTATAGGAACTTAAACGTGGGATGTTCAAACTTTGTGGCCTGACAGCCATTTAAGTGACATCCAACTTCGCTGGCGTATTAACAGCTTAATGAGATTTAAAAAAATAAATACTTACAATTATTGTAAATACCAATGAGTTGTAAATCAATTGGAAGATATTCCTTAAATTACCTAATCTACTGATGCTCCAATACTGTACACATATACACAGCCATGATTAAACAAAGAAAACAAATAAACAATATGTGACTCACGCGTAAAAATTAAATAAAAACCCGATTAAAAGCTCGATATTTTTTCAAAAAGTAAGCACAAGATATAAATTAACAAACGCATTTTAATTGCATTAGAAGATGACGTCATTCAATAATGCGGTATTTTATTTTTGTGGCAACACTCATTTGAGGAAAACCTTTTATTTCAATTATGAAAACAAGAGCCAATTTAATTTTTAATTAACAACAATTTTTAATCAAAAAACATGTTTCAGGAAAATGTAAGTGTACTATGTCAGAAGCCTGTTAAAAATCCTTTCATAAGGTATCTCATTCGTCGTTCTGCGTTGCGTATTTTCTTAGAAAACGGGATGCTGACAGGAGAAATAATATATACGATACACACACACACACACACACACACATATATATATATATATATATATATATGTACTAGCTGACATGTCCGGTGTTGCCCGAACCCATGATAATAACCTTAAAAATACCTAAAATTAATGTTGAATGATTTTATAGTGGAATCATAATTCACTTATATTTTAACAGAATAGTAAGGCTACTATAATTTGTGATTCGTGCTATAGCCAATATAAGACAGGACACATGGACGTTATCATTATCTTTTTTTGCGTGAAGATTTCGCCATGGTACTCCATTGTGAAATTTGGTAATTTTTGAAATTCAATATTTGAAATTCAATATTTGAAAAGCGGCATAATGATTAGATTTGAAATTTATATCAAGAAAAATACATTTTTTTACCTTTTTAACGAAGTTTGTCTAACGATTGTCTGAGAAATACTTTTCGAGCTATTAATTTTTTCAGCAACTTCAAATGTTGCATTTTCCGATATTAATCTATGGCAACGATTATCGAAAATCCCAGTCGTCAGCAATGCATAGCTTTTTATTAAAGAGGATATTTAAATATTGTCTCATACCTTTTTGCGACTAAATGCCCAGGCATCTTGGCAATATGGATGCAAGTTTTATTCTCATACTTTGCTATATTTTAATGTTTTCTTTGTTTTCAGTATTAAGGAAATTCTTACTATGTCATGTTACTTCGACAATAATATATCATATTTCATTTTCTGAAATGAATGGTTATTGTTTTTCGCTCATTTCTTTCTAATAGACTATATATATATATATATATATATATATATATATATATATATATATATTTTTTTTTCGAACAAAAAATAGAAAAATGACCTTAATGATATTTAACAATGAAATTCCCTCTTCAGTGATTCTCATCTTTCATATTCAGAATTTGCATATCTTAAAATAAAATTCTTTAGATAATATGAAATAATAATCTTGTTTAGAATTAGCTTAATGTATATAATGTAATATTGCACTTTATTACACATGCTTATGTTCTTCAAGTATATTGTAATGTAATTATTCCCTTTCTTGATTCAAATTGGATCATAAAACAACGTGTATTCATATTATTCTAAACCTAGTTATCATGTAAAGATAATTTACCTATTTGAAAACATACATTTTCTTTTCATATAATCTAAATTTATTGTTTATAATTGTTGAATATGTGACATAAGTAACATTATATTTAGTTATAGTTAGTTTATTTGTGCAAAATCACATTTGTACATAATTATTTTTCTCGGGAAATCATTATTTTTACTTTGAAAGACCTGCCTACTGTAAAATAAATAATTAAAATTGATATAGTATTGTACTAAACCTTATATTCTTATAAATGTAGAAATTTTATAGTCTGACAGAAATGTACTACATTTTGTTAAGCATATATTAGTTCCTTATTTTTGTTTATGATTATATTTATGTAAAATGGAAATTTATCTCATAATGCCAATACTTTTCATCCAGACACATGTCAACAATACAAAATTTAACAACAATTTAAATAATAGTCTATGTTGTATAAATACTCGTGAAAATGTTTCTCTAGGGTTTGACAGAAAGTATATGGTTCAAGAATTTATTTTGGCAGATTGAACATCGTAAAAAGACGAAAACCTGTTGTTATGAAACATTTGCCTGTCATTCAGTTGAATAGTTAAATTATTCATTTTTCGTTATGTTTAGAAAATCTGTTTTTTGCATACTTAAAAAAAAACAAGGATTATTTAAAAGAAACAGTACTTATGAAAGTTTTGATGCTAATTTTTTTATATTAACGATAGAAGAGGGGCAAATATTTATACTGTGTTAGAAGCGAACCTATGTCAATTGTTCTTATAATCTCTTTGTGATAATATGCGACACACTTGATTTTCAATACCGAAATTGCAACAGTAAACGTCAATAACATATATCAATTGCATGGCAATGCCAGCATATTTACGTGAGTTAGAGCACGAAAAGCCGGCAGACAGACAAAACGAATTCATAAATACATTTCAACTATGTTAGAAATTGTTTAAAAAATACATCTTCGGTAACATTATTTAAACAATATTGAATCAAATTCTTTAGTTCCATACTTAGGGTAAATAATGTTCTACTTTTGACAGGGAAATATATCCGTATAACACATTTTTTTGTAACTTTTTTTTTGTATTTTTGTATTTATTTTTTAATGATATGTGCCAAGATTATTTTAATTTGAGTGTTATTCTGCTACTCGGAATTTTTTTTAAAGTTTGTTGATATTTATTAATATTTGAAATTTTAATGAGGTTAAAGTAAAAAATAAAACATAAAATAAATGTCAAAACAAAACACTTCATAACAAGTTTCACATGACATATTTATTTTGCAACTAGCGTTATATATATATTTGAACAATACGCAGTTATTTTAAACAGATAATTAAACATTTCTTTATATTATGTGAAACAGTAAGAAAAAGTGTCCGCTAAAATCTAATAGTATCATTAAAAATGACGTGCAGTAGAAGAGGGATTTAAAATTTTACACTTCAACGACTTTACTTTTTTTCCCCCTAAAAGCAAATAAGCTCGTTAAGACTTAAAATGATAGAAGCTCTAAATCATAAATACATATATGTGCTAAATTTTTAACAAATGTAGAATGAAACATTAATGGCAGAAATTAACGGTTACTTCTTAATAATACTAAGACGTATTCCGTTTATTTCTACGAATATATTCAGCAATTTGAGATCTGCGGTCCATATCATGTGTAAAAGATAAATATGTAATAGCTAAAAGATTTTCCGTGTTATTTGTGTACTGTTATGGCAAATTCTATGCTTTCGTTATTGTGATAAGTGATGTCTTTCTTCTGACAGGGAATAATATGAGATAAACGCATTTACCAATTTGCTTCCATATCATGCACAATATTTATCAAAATGTAAATCGGTAATATTTTGACAGATATTCTTGTAAAAGATTTCGAGAGAAATTGCAATCGAGATAAAGTAAAAATTATATACAGATATATTTATAATACATTAAACAGGAGATATTAAGCAACCGTATTTACAAAGCACAGTTTTATTTAAGGGCAACTGATTAGTTTTAAGCGTTTACTATGTCTTTATAAAGTATTTTAAACGAAAGTCATTTATAAAAGGAGATTACTATAAAAAGGAAAAAAAGCAGTGACTATGAAATATATATTAAAATTTGTAAAAAAAAAAAAAGAAAAAAAAAAGACTAATTATTCTAAAATACACTATAAAAAAATTTCGTAAAATTTCAGTAGATGTACCGTAAATTAACGGTACTTGTACAGTTTTCACTCTTTACGGTATGAGTACCGTACTTTTAAGGTATATTAAGGGTAAAAAAAAATGTATATGTGCCTTTTGGATTATAAACGGTATTTATACCGTGAAATGATTGTTTTTCAGCATTGATTGTTTTTCAGCATTGATTGTTTTTCAGCAATGATTGTTTGCCGGCAGGCCTGAGCAGAGAGGGGAGTGCAGCCGGTACATATACTTTAAATATATTACGGTACATATACCGTCCAGTTAAATTACGGTATATATACTGGTCACAAAGTTGCCAGTATATGTACCGTAATTTTTCACCAATTTTTTTTTTTTACAGTGTATGTTCTGTAATGATTAAATGAAATTATTGAACATTTTGCAGTCAATTTCAGAATATAAAAGATTAATAATAATCAGGATATTTGCACATTTTTCCAGCAATTTCTTTACTTTCGATATAAATGATGTGTTACTTTTGGAAGGGTATATTATCTGAGTAACACATTTAGCAGCGTGTTTACATATCTTGCACAATATTTAAGAAAATTTAAATCAATTATATATTGACTGATATTCAGCATAAAAGTTATGTGCAAATGAATTAATTACAATTTTAACGGAGGATAAAGTAAAACATTAAAAGTATTTAACATTATTTTATATATACTGCTTAATATATTTTTTCAACATAACAATAATACGTAGACTATTTAGTCAACAAGTCTGATAAAGCTGAATTGTTGTATAAAAGTAATTAAATACTTTTTACTGTAAATTCGCTCTTCGTAAGAATTTGCGCTGAAAATACGTTATAAAAGAGGAGAACAATAACGTAAAAAAACAGTCAATGTGAATATATATATATATATACATATATATATATATATATATATAACATATAAAATTGGAATATTCGTCGTTCAAAATAATAATAATAATAATAATAATAATAATAATAATAATAATAATTTTCGCATTCAATAACGCGAAACAACCTGACATCCCCTTACTTATTTTTAAACATAATATTATAAAGTTTACAAGGTTGTCTATGAAAATGTTATTGAATCATAGAGCTTTCTCTATTTTTCTATAAATGTATTACAACTTGAGGTAAAAACAATTGTTGTATCGTGTAGATTGTTCTCACGTTATTGCGTCCTCAAAAAAAGGCTTAAAACATTTTCTGAAAGATTTTTTGTGATCGTCGAACTCAACTCCATAATATATATTTTCTAAGTAAAAACACCCAAAAAAATCTGAGCATTAAATAATAAAAAAAAGACTTAAAATGTCAGCAATTTTCCTTTCCGAATTTTAGATTATCCCTAATTGACAAAATAAGAATGAATAACAAACCTTAGTATATGTGTACCGAAGCATATGTATAAAATTATTCCGTGATTTCACCAAAGTAGCCAACGGCGAGTATATGAAAAAATAAATGGAATATTATTCGGAATATTTGCGTTCTTTACAACATTTATTATGATAAATGAGGTACTGCTTTTGACAGTGATTGACATCCGAATAATGCTTTAGAAATTTTGTTGGAAATTTTGTGGAACATTTAGAAAAATCATTTATGTTTTTTTGGTTTTTGTCTAAAAAATGTTAGCCAAATGAAACTTTAAAGATATATATATATATATATATATATATATATATATATATATGCTCAATAAAGATTGAAAATAAACTAAACTAAACTAAAAATAAAAATAAAAATAAAATCCATGCGATAAGCGCTATAGCTGCAATTAATCAAACAGATTAAATATAGCACATTATGTATTAAATGTATTCGGCAGACCCAGAATTCCGCACCATAATTAAACTAGGAATAAATAACAAACATAAAAAATAAACATATATAATCTGAACAAGAAAAAACCAAAACAACCAAAAAGCTGTGGCCTCATCAGCAGTGGGTATATTAAAAAGCACAGCGATGTTTCCGACTAATTACAAGCACAACAAACTATTATTATTATTATATTAAATGTATTCGGCAGTAATGTAATAATAGTTTGTTGTGCTTGTTATTAGTCGGAAACATCGCTGTGCTTTTTAATATACCCACTGCTGATGAGGCCACAGCTTTTTGGTTGTTTTGGTTTTTTCTTGTTCAGATTATATATGTTTATTTTTTATGTTTGTTATTTATTCCTAGTTTAATTATGGTGCGGAATTCTGGGTCTGCCGAATACATTTAATACATAATGTGCTATATATATATATATATATATATATATATATATGTATAGATAATTCTAAAAAAACACACACAGCACAAACCGCTATAGAATTGTCATTCTACAGAATATCATTGTCTATAGAATATTATTCGAAAACAAATGTTTTATCTTTAAAATTAAAAAACTATGGAAAAAGTAAGGAAAACTATATTAATTGTAAAAGTTGTCAGTATGGGAGATACTGAAGTAAATTAAATTACACTTTAATTAAATTACTGTGAATCAAGATATTGGGGTTAAATGACTAAAAAAGTAAACCCACAAAATGATAGATAAAGGATAAAAAGACATCCATCAAACTTTATTGGAAATTTTTACGCCAGAGATATTCGAATTTATAAATGGCACAGAAGAGAACGTTTAGAGAAATAAATGCCCTTGAGTTTTATTATTCTGGCATGGACAATTTTCTTTTTTATTTATATGTACATTACTTAAGATATTATAAATATTATGCTATATAATATAATACACATTATACATTATACAATATACATAATATTACATATATTAGTCATTACTTATTATTATGAAGTAATATGTTGTGTAATCTATTTCCTTGCTCTGTGATGGACACAAAAATTAGAAATGTCGAGATCTCATGCGTTTTTTCAAATGTGATTGCCTTGATAGAAACAATAGCACAAAAATAAGAGGTTATTCTACACCTGGAGCATTGGATGAACTAATAATGGCGTTAACGGATACACACGATGTACAATTACTGAACTAACTGACTCTGACACACAGATCCCTGCAATTAGTTAATGGTTCATTAACTACAAGATATCCACAATTATAACATGGAAACTGCCACGTTTTCCTATCACATCGAAGAGAAAATTTATTGAAAACCATTAAATGTAGCTGGATGGTTTTTTCCAGATGTTAAGCAGCTGTATTTCTATGGTCGGAAACAGTATATAATGTAAAAATAAGCGAAAGAAATTTTTTAGATATGAAAAGTATATCCATCTAACGACTGCTATATTTCATTCATCCTTAGAAGAATAGTGACAATTTTACCAATTTCGCCTTATTTTTACAGTGACTTTTGCAATTTAAATGTGAAATTTCATAATCGTTTTAGCAAATTTATATTTTGCAAATATTATTTCAATAGTGTCAAAAATATTTTGCAATTTATAATATGCAAAATTTATTTATTTTGCAATATTTCCAAAATAAAGTAAATATTTTGCAATTTCACTGTTAATATTTCCAAAATAAAGTAAATATTTTGTAATTTCACTATTAATATTTCCAAAATAAAGTAAATATTTTGCAATTTCACTATTAATATTTCTAAAATAAAGTTAATATTTTTGCAATATTGAAGATATTTACAAAATCTAGCAATATTTCTGCAGTATTGACGTTTCATTATGTATATTTCCATTGGAAACCCAATATTTTACCAGTATTGGTATTTGAGATCAAGCATCAGCAATAGCTGTCAGTGAGGAAAATTAAGCTTATTTTTGTATTGAAAGCATACCAAAGTTTTTTAATTATAATTTTCGCTTTCAGTAATGGGAGACTTCGTATGTTAAATTAAATGACACTTACTATTTCAAAAGTCTGGTATTCGTAGATATTTTGAATTCAGAATTCCTCTAAATTTGTTACTAAGTACTGTTAGCGATGAATGAAAATATTGGCGCAATATAACCAACATAACCGATACTGGTTTTCAGAGTAGTTGTGTTTCTGTAATTTTATAATAGCTATACCCAAATACTAAACTTTGCTATATTTACTCTCAGAATTTATAATATAAATATTACTACTAGGATGAAATACTGTTTATAAAAAATCCGGAATTATTACCACTCCTAGGCTTTCGCACCAGTTATATTTTTAATATTGTTAAAATTTCTGTATTTGTTATTACTGAAATGTCAGATCATTTTCATATTTTTGTTATGCCACAGTATTAGAAACGCAATAGAATATTCCATTATTACAATGGATTGGAAGTTTTTATTTTTTATTTTTTTATGTATTACAAACAAATAAAATATGTAAATTCTGTTAACGTAATTGGAAATTTTGCACATTGGGGAAAATTCAATATAATGGATAAATAATACAAAGGCATTTGTTTACTTACCAATATTTTCATCGATCCTGACGCTGAATTCAGCCAAACATTTTCACACTTTCACATTTGTAATATTATTAGGATTAGGATATTACCCTTACTGCATCGCTATACTAACAAAGCTAATTTTTTACAAAATAATACTCAACCAAATGGCAGGTTAATAGGACACTAGGCACCAAACGGGTTATATAACAATTCCATGCTTTCATTAGATATCGTTCGCTTTCATAAGTGTTTCAGGATATTCAAAATTTCGTACTAGAAAAATATACGGAGAAATACACCAGTGTCCAATCTGAACAGAGTAGGCAATTGAGTATATATATATATATAGTGCTCACCATAACTGTAAATTCACTCTTTTTAATTTTTCTTAGTCATTTTTTCCACATTATAGCTACCTAATTTCTTAATTTAAACTTAACATCAAAACTATACCCCCCCCCCAAAAAAAAAAAAGAATAAATAAATAAATAAAAATGTATGGCTTTTTAGAGTGCCTTTTTTGTTTATGCTTTGCCCGCCTTTCACCACCTGAGATTTATGTGCTATTTCACGAACATATTTCGAACCCTATTTTTTACTTTTTCAACTTCCTTACTAGTAGTTAGTTTTAACTACAGCTATATCAATTCACTTTCTTCCCAATATTTACACTCTATCCTCAATCTCTTTGGCTTTACATTTTTATTCCAAATTTATTATAATGTCTTTCCTTAATTTTACATCGATCCTTTTCATTGTAATTGTTCCTATATCTTGTAGTTAATACTACATTTTAACTTTTCCGAACGGCTCAATTTAATACAAGACTCTCTACTGACAATAGACTGGGCGTCGACTGCAACTCGGAAGCCCCTTCACCGACATCAACTGCTCGGCATTTGAGCATATAGCAGTAGCATATTTATAAAACAAATCAGAAACTTAAATATAGAACATATTTACTTTCATTAATTGCTTTAATTTTAAACACCATTCCATGTGAGAATAACTAAAATAGTAATAAGTTAATGAAATGAGTTTGATGCATCAATCAACCACTATATAAAACGAGAATTTGAATAATAAATGCTGTGCATTAGAGGCATATTTTAAAAGTTTTGTCTAAGTAAAATCGAGAACCCTCATAGCTTTTTTTTACTTTCTGTTGAAAGTTTACAACCATATCAGCCATTATCTCTTTATTTTCCCTATTTATTTATTTATCTATTTTTTTAATGAAATGTTAATTAAAATGCCAACGAAACAAATATGCGAACTTTATATATATATATATATATATATATATATATATATACAGTCAGTATACAGTCATATATATACAGTCGGTTATATGGTCAGCTCAGCGGTCCAGAAAAATTAAATCATATAAGCGGAGTGACCTTATATGCGAAACAATACTACAATTATTACACTGTTCAATTACAGGGTTCTTACGCATCAGGGGAGTCAGGAGATTTTAAGTGTTTTAGTACCAGAAATTTCGTAGAGTACTGGTCGCTATATCTGAAGATAGATTTTCTTTTCATGAAATAACCCAAATGTTACTTTACAAAAACTCTGGTAAAAGGTGCTTGAAAGTCCTTGAAGTGTACGAACCCTGAATTATGGCATGATTATATTCACCTATCAGATTAAAGTGCTCACAATCAAATAATTAAACTTTAAGAACATTTTAAAAATTAATTTGCGAAGTAAAAACTACAGTAACAAATATGCAATATTTTTATTGAAATTTATTAGCTTACTTTACCAACGCATACATACGTGCACTGAAACCAATATTCAATTCACTTATTTAAAATATTCAGGTATGCAAGATTGCCTCCTTTTCTTGGTTGTTAATGCAACTCTTTCTAAGTCCCTAATAGCTTTTACATGTTCATCTGCTGCTTCGGAATTAATAAAAAATCATCTGAGGTCATCTATGGCTTTAAGGACATCTGATGTTGATAGTGATTTCATTTCACATTCATTGTCATTCTCATCATCGCTTCCTTCGGCATTCAAATTTAGCACATTAGAAACAATACTTTGTTTTGAAGCTTCACTGTTAGTAGCGAGATCTTCATCAATCTTTGCATACAGATTTTCGTCTGGAATTGAATAACTTCGATTCCGCAGTTTTTCTGCTAGTTCAGTTAAGGGGAGATCTTCATCCACGTCTTCTGCTAATTCTTCAGACTTTGCTGAACTGGGAAATAACTGTCGGAAAGTGTCGGAAAATGTCGGAAGCAACTTTCAATAGTTTTGTGTGACACCATTTCCAACTTTCGACGATATAGGAAATTGCATTTAACACAGACACTTGGAATTGTTCTTTTCGGTCAATAGCAGAAATCACATCTCACAGAAAAAGCTTTCTATAGGTAGTCTTGAAGTTCTGGATTATTCCTTGATCAGCTGCGATACACACTTGCTGTTTTGAGGCAAGAAAACAAGTTCAAATGATTTCAAGCCATCAAGAATGGAGTGCGCAACACAATTGTCTTTACTGTTCTGTTTTGAAAAAGTTCGATCCCACCTAATAAGCGTTTTTTCACAGATGTCCACGTCATCCATGCTTTGTAATTAGCATCGTAGAATAGAGGCAAAGTTTTGCAATTTTTCATACACCGAGGCTTAAGAAATTTTCCAATCACCAAAGGAATAATTTCTCCGATCCATCCATATTTGCAGCTAACAACACGGTTAAGAGTTCCTTACTTTTCTTTACCCCTACACATTTTAACCTTTAAAACAAAGAGTTCTGCCTGGCAAGATCCTATAAAAAAAGTCCGCATTCATCAGTGTTGAAGATGTTGGCAGGTTCATATCTTTTGAGAATGCCCTGCAATACTACATATTTCCATTCTGTTATGGAACGCCTGTCAAAATCAGCAGCTTCTGAAGCAGAATTTTTTGAAGCATACGTTATGCCTTGAATTAAACCGCTGTAGTCAGCCATTGCTAGAAACGAAACTTGACTCGCCAAATTCATTAGCAAATTCCAAGGATTTTTCCTTCAAAACATTCCAGGATATAGGAGCATTTTGCGAACGCTCATATTTAATCCAAGACAATAGAGCCTTATCTACATTTTCATAAGGTGACAAGTGCTGGCGTTTTCTTTCTTGATCACAGATTTGAACATTTGAGGAGTAAAGTTTGGCTGCTAAAATGTTGTTTAATGTCGTCCGGGGTATAGAATTTACTTTGGCGAATGCAGCTTTTGAATTATTCGAAATTTTAAACTTTTCAATGAGTTAATTTCTTTAGCAATTGATAAACTCTTTATTTTCGAAGCCATAACATAAAATGAGTGTTCTTATTCGACGCATTTGATACATATGGAGCAAAATTTTCCTTTATTCTTTTTGTTTCAATTTCAACGCACTTTTCAAACAAAGAGAGATAACACCAACCAATAAACAGACAGCTATCCACCTTTTGTCCTCGTGGAGGAAGAGAATTGTGGGGGAGGAGGGGCGATGATTCAACGCAAAAGAGAAATGAGGCTGACGGGAAGGGGAAGGAAGTAAAGGCATGAAGTCAAGTCCTCTCCGGCGTCGCACAGACTTTTTTCTTTTAGTCATTCCCTGTTTCGCCCCACCTAAAGAAATGTTACAAAAGTTACTTTTTTTAATAGCCTAAAATCTCATTGAAAATATTTTAAAAAACGACCATATAGCCGATAACCGGGAAATTAAAATGACTATATAACACATTTTTCCTATTAAATTAGACAGGACTTCAGAAAACTGACCATATAAGCAGGGTGACCTTATAAGCGGGTGACCATATAGCCGGTACTGACTGTATATGAAACACTTCTGTGTTGTTATATTCATAGAAAAATATATTTAAGGCTTTATCTATAAACCTTTAATTTAAAACATCTCTAAGTTTATTCATTTTTAAAATATTAATTTTGTGGTAAAAAAATTAAATATAACAAGAAGTTGATACTACTCGACTTTTTAAAAAAATGGTATGTTAATAATGTTTAATAGGGTAAATCAAAAACTGTTGTTTCAGAATAAGTACTCTTAATTGTTGCAAATAATATAAAATATATTAAAAGATTTTTTGCACTAAATTGATATAGATTTCTGGAATAAAAATGACTAAATCGCTAAAATCTGAACAAAAAGGATTAAATCGCTAAAATCATATATATTTTTTGACCAGCTAGTAACTAAACAAATATTATGCATTATTTATACTTAAAAAGAAAAAAAAATGATGAAGAAGTTTTCCAGAATGCATCGATTTTGTTGCCAACTCGATAAAAATTAAAACGTTTTAAAAAAAGATATACTAAATCTCATGTTAGTGTCTTTGGGTTATCAATATTGTCTTTCTTTGATTAATGGGCCTGCGAAATGCTCAAATATATTACTTTCAAGTATCAAGAAGCTCCATTCAATTCCCGCAGCTTTCGGTTGATAAAAAAAGCAATAAAACTTCTTGTCAGCAATGAAACAGATGATCTCCACAACATCTGTTTTGCCAAAAAAACAATGAAAAATGAGTTGAAATGACATGTAGCGTTTTTGCCACTTACATTTTTTCCCAGAAATAAAAGAAAAAACAAAGATATTAAAGATAGACTAGGAGATAATAAGACTAATTTATTATGAATGATATATTCGTTATAAACTTACTTCCACGCATTGTTTTCTTTTCGAAACATTATATATATATATATATATATATGAATATACACTTAAAAATTTGCAGCACACTGTCCAGTCATTGGACCGTTTTTTTTTAGAAAATGATTATACAACCGCAATTTAACTTTATCCTGAGCATTATATGGTTAATAATGTTGTCAAAATAGAATTAAATTACGGTTACGTAATCGTTTTCTCCAAATATGTTCGAATGACTGTACAGTTGACTGCAAATTTTTAACAGTGTACATACATATATATATATATATATATATCAAGTTAAACGCACTTTTAAGGACTGATTACCGAAACAAAATGTATACAGAAAACTAGGGAAATAATTGTTTTGAAGCTTTTAACAAAATGAAGTAATTGATTAATAGAAAGATAATCGAATATAAATTAAATTTTAGTATATATAATAAATCTAAAAATGAAAATAAAAATTTTAATTTATCCGAAAATTTTGTAGCGAATATTTAAAGTTTAAATCGTTGAAGCTTTGCTATCTTAAAAATATGGGTCCTTACAGCCTAGAGAGCATGGTGGTCATAAAGTATGGGCCTATCAAATCATAGGTAAAAACAAGCGGTCTGAGAGAGATAGATGACTGTGCAAGGTTTTAAGGTATTTCTATGTATGAAAACTACAATCCGAGTTACTTTTTATCATAAATGTCCTCCCTGAATGTACCCCTTATTTAGCAATTTGACCAACATTGGCTGATACTTTGTAAATTCCTTTCTCCATTTAAAATTATACTGCTATAACCAACATTGTAAGTTCTGGTTTAATTATTTTAAAAAAAGTAAAACTTTTTAAATAGCATCTTCGAATTTAAAAAAAATAATAAATGTCGGGCTTTGAAAATGAGCAGAATTTAAACAATTTCAATTAAATAAAAATATGACAAAAATTGGTATTTCATTTAAATTTTCCCTTAACAAGTTACCTGTGTTTATCTTATTAAGTTCGTATGTATTTAGTTTTAATTCCTTTCAAGAAGTTTTAAAATGTCACCTATAACCATAGTTAAAATTTTCCATTCGAACTAATATTTCTACAATAACTTTCGTAATTCGGCAGCTCGTCAATGGTTTAATTTTTAAATAACTGTGCATTCATTTGTAAAACAAAGATTGGTTACAAAAGTTATGGTGATCTAATGCGCTATTATGAATGATCAAATGTACTATTAATAGTGATCAAATACACTATTAATTGCGTAGTTTAAAAAAAAAAACGCGCAACTTACGTACAAAATGACTATAGTTTTAGTAATAATTGGTGCATATAAAAATTATGCACATATTTTGTATATTTTTAAAATCTGAACCTATATTAAAGTTGTCAATATTTTTGCATAATTTAAAAATATCAGGGAGCATTTTTAAATTTAAATTTATTTTGCATTATTTACTTTATTAAGCAATTCCTTTCATATTTTATTTGAAATATTATGCTATATTCACGCAAGAATATTTTTCTCATGCGAGTCCTAATTTATATAACTTCTACATAAAAAAGAAAATAGTTTTACTTTGTACATTTTCCAACCCCTTCAGAACCTGCAATATTAACGCGACATACTCGTAAGCGAATGTTAAACCAATGTTAGCGTTCTTTTTAAATTTCTCGCTTGGAGTTTAATTTAATCTAATTAATTAATTTATTTGTTTATATTTTCATCTTATATGAATGGTATTCTATGGAGAGTGGCGTAGCCAGGGTGGGGGTCCAGATGCTCTGAATACTATTAATTTTGTAAAGATCTCTTTGACTTATCTAATCGGATAACTTTCTGTGATAATCAATGTGAAGAGAACTATACATCATTACTGGTATACAGAGCATTTGGACCCCCTCCCTGCCTACGCCACTGCCTATGGCCAAAAAATGAAAAACATTTATAAATATTAAAATGTGAACTATAAATTTGAAAAGAACGCTTATTAGTTCAACATTAGCTTACTAGTGACTTCGGATTATTAACGTGTCCTCTTAACATAAAAAAAAAGAGAGAGAGAGAGAGAAAATAAATATTCTGTCAGAATCTGAGTTTATTCTGAGGAAGTTTCTTTATTTTTTGCTAATTGTGAAGCTTTCCACATTTCTTTTAAGATACCTTGTGCATTTCAGTAATATTTTAGATGTTATGCAGGGGAATAATATATTAATGTGAATGGAAATTCCGCAACTGTTGCTAGAATGACAGATGATTCACAACATTGTTTTAAATGCAACTCTTCTTGCATGCATCCCAGTTGGCATCTTGGATTGAGACGCTATGAATCTTTTTAAGACCACTCACAACTTATACAGGAACTGAACTTCAGTGGAATTGGCTGAAATTTTTATATGTTTCAAAATATAGTTATAAGTTTCAAAATATGTTAAAAATAGTTCTTTTTTATATTTGGTTTTTAATTTGCTTTTATCATTTAATAAAATATAATGGTTTCATTTCATTTGAAATATAATGGTATGGAATAATAGATGGTTTAATAATAATTGTATGGAATAATAAAATATAATGCTTTCATTTAACTTTGTTTGTTTTTTGCTAATTGTGAAGCTTTCCCCATTTATAGTAAGGTTATCAAATTCTTATAAATAAGAGACATTGTGCATTTCAATAATATTTTACACTGTAATAAATAAACAATGTTTCTTATTTTATGAAAATATACTATAACCACGAGCGAAAATATTATATAATCTTCTGAGTTATCCGAAATTCCGAATATCGTGTTCCATTGTCTTTTGAATCTCCAGAAACGAATATATTTTCAAAATTTAAAGAATAATTTATAAAAACAAATTATTTTTAGTTGCCCGAATTTTTCAGAAACGTTTCCGAAGGGTTTTTATAGTGCATTAATTAGTGTCTTCAGCCTGGAATACCTGTTTTTTGAATGCTATCAATCCTCAAGTAAACATTTTCAGACGCATAAGTTAATTTATACATGAAAGAATAACGAAATAATCTTAATTTTAATGTTATTGTTAACGCTGTTAATTTTGCATGTTTGTCTGTTAAACATATATTTTGAGCATGAAAATGTTTAGTTGAGAATTGATAGCATTCCAAAAACAGGTATTCCAGGCTGAAGACACGAATTAATACACTATAAAAACCCTTCGGAAACGTTTCTGAAAAATACGGGCACCGAAACATACTTTGTTTTTATAAATAATTCTTTACATTTTGGAAATGTATTAATTTCTGGGGATTCAAAAGACAATGGAACACGCTATTCGGAATTACGGATAACTCAGAAGATTATATTATATTTTCGTTCGTGGTTATAATATATTTTCATAAAATAAGAAACATTGGTCATTTTTTTGCAGTGTAGAAGCTATGCAGGGGAATAATATTAATGTGAATGTAAATTCCGCAGTTGTTGCCGGAATGACAGACGATCCACAACATTCTTTCAAATGCTACTCTTCTTAAACACATTGCATATGGCATCTTGGATTGAGACGGTATGAATCTTATAACCAGGCACAAGTTATACGGGAAATGGACTTCAGTGGAATTGGCTGAAATTTTTATATGTTTCAAAAATATCTCCTTTTTACACTTGGTTTTTAATTTGTTTTTATAATTTAATAAAATATAATGGTTTCATTTCATTTGAAAAAAAAATCTTATTTCCAACCTTCCGTTATTTATTTCAAATCGCATAAAAACAGAACTTTTAGTGAATAATATAAATTAATTAAGAACTAGATGGAAGCACGACACATTTTATTAAATATTTTGTCTGCTTAAAATTTGTTTATTTTTTTCAAAAAAAAAAGAAAAAATATATGGTTTGCTGCTATGTAATATGAATTAAGGTCTTCCTATTGTCATAGCATCAAAAGAAGCCATTTTGTAGGAATATGTACATTAAAACATTTATCAGTATTGGAGGAATTACAACATGTCTATAATTTCAGCAATTTCTACAGAGCCCACATTTGCATATAATTTGTGCTTGATTCTTTATTTCCGATTACCAAGTGATTTATTTTATATAAAAAATATGATTTTTATTATATTGACATCTAGAATCGATCTTCTATGTATCAGCTTATTTCGACAACGTTTTCTCTCTTTCATTAAAATTAAATGCACTAAAAATTCTTTTATGTAATCTATAACAATAAAGCGCAAGCTCATAAATTTCAAACTGCTTCGTATTCAAATGAATTTACATAAAACCTTTTGCATGTTATGAATAGATGGTAGCTAAGAACACTCAGATGAATTTGCAATAATTTTTTTCCCTTTCCAAAAGCAATACAAATGATACAAATATATTTGTATCTTTAAAAATCTGGTAAATAATAATATTTTAATGACATCTCCGACAGTATTTATATTATATCTTGCAGTACTTAATATATTTATTACTTGCTGTATTTATTTTATAGCTTCCAGTAAATTTCCCTACGATAGGCATATTTGAATTTTTTGTAAATAATCGAACAGCATTTTTTAATTTTTTTTTTTGTCTTTAATAACATATTTTTTAATCATTTATTTTATAAACATATTTAATTTATGATTTATGATTTATGAAGGAATGTCTTGTAATAATGTCAATGATATTGTTAAAGCTACAGCGAGAAAAGTTATCGACTACTTCAAGGTTTATTAAATACTTTAAGCGCACCATATCTTTCAAAGTAACAATCTGATATTTTACATCGGATTGTTAATTTGTAAGATGTTGTAAAGAGATACAATATCTGTCTGAAAAATTGACTACTGAACCTATTTCAATTTTACTTTATGATATTACTATATTTTACTTAATTGTTTCCGTTATGCGATCAATTTATAAACGTTTCATTTATCACAAGTAATACATATATTTTTCAATATTAATAATTAGCCATCTTACTTTGAACCTAAGTAACACAAGTATACTAAATCACACATAAATAACGCCTGCATTCAACGTTTTTTTAAAGATATACAATTATTGTACAGACATACATGCATTCAACACAATAATCCAACATGGAGTGAAAAATTAGCCAGAGCCAGGAATCGAACCTGGGTCCACAGCGGTCAGGGCTGTTGCTCTAACCACTAAACCACTCCAGCCGACTCCTGAGTCTGAAATTTCTCACTAATAAACCATGTTGGAGAGAAGGTCACTAGCCATCTAACAGACAGCCTTGATAACCGGACAACGGTGAATAGATTTTTTACTATTCCACCGATCTACGAATATATATTGAATCACACATAAATAACGCCTGCATTCAACGTTTTTTTAAAGATATACAATTGTTATGGTTGATTTTATGACGGCCGATTATCAACACGAGGGATATAGGCCCTGGGGGAGTGCCTTCCGTGGGGGTCTATCTAAGGGTCCTAACCCGTTTTTACAGTAATGTTCGGAACCACGGAAAACTCCGAACGGTTCGGTCGACGAGCGCGACAGGGGTTTGAACCCAGCACCTCCCGTCTACCAGCTTCAAGAGCAAAACCTCTCAGCCACTGGTGGGGCACAATTGTTATACAGACGTACATACATTCAATACAATAATCCAACATGGAGTGAAAAATTAGCCAGAGTCAGGAATCGAACCTGGGTCCATTAGTGATAAATTACAAACTCAGGAGTCGGCCGGAGTGGTTCAGTGGTTAGAGCAACAGACCGAAACACTGTGGACCCAGGTTCGATTCCTGGCTCTGGCTAATTTTTCACTCCATGTTGGATTATTGTATTGATTGTATGTTTGTTGTAATGCATGCCGAATGTATGTTGTGTGGTAGCGTGAGACGTTGTATATATAATTAATAAATTCCATTTATCGTTTTAAACGAAAAAAAATTTATTTTAAATTAACACATTAAAAAAAACAAAAGTAAAAATGAAAAATTATGATAATTCATATTCATGCTGTGAAATTACAATTTCAGAAAATCCTAAGATTCTGAAGTCTGCTCAAAGACAAGCTCACTCTAGCTTGTTTCACAACCAACCGATTCCACATTCAACTCCTTCCACCTTCAACTCCCGTCAGCAACTTCCCTTCCCAGGGGCTTTCCTTGCATTCCAGGAATTTCCCAGAAAACATTGCATTTCGTAGGGGTCCAGTTCTTTGTATCCACAAGAACAATACTTTACAATTCTTATCTACTCATTCAGATAACATATCATTCAATACAAAGCATGTATTGCAGCTTGGCTTATCTCAAAGTGAAAATGAGATTCACACTATTGATAGAATTTTTGTCAATAAAGATCAATCTGTCAGATTATTTTCATTCCAGAGAGATTATCCTTTTTCCACAAATAAGGGAGGAGTTGAAACATGTCAACTCATCACAACACCTCCCCCTAAGAAAAAATTTCTAGAAGAAATTTGGCATATATATTAATAGAATAAGCTCCTTCAATCAATTTCTAAAGAGGTCATCAAAGTATAAAGGAATTTTGAATAACACATGAAAAATCCCTATAGAAAACAAACACATTCCCATACTCAGTATTTGATAGACCACACTGTCAACAGGATTTACTATAATCCCATAACTACAATACCTAAGTATAATTCCAGGAATAATTTATACTATTGATGCCCTAAGAAACAATTTTGAAATACTTCCCATACATATAATACCAAATACAGATTACAATTTACATGATTCTAACAAAAAAAAAAAAAAATAATAATAAAAGAAAAAAATCTATATACAACACAATGCCTAAACCGATTCTCTTAAAAACATGCTTAAAAGCCTAAATTTAGACACTTCTACAAACAAAAAGAAAGCATACTAAATTATGCAATTATTAAATTAATGAAGTTTTACTATTACGAAAATAATATTAAGCATTAAATGATAAATAAACACAATACAGATATTACAAAAATGAGCACTCCCAAATTTAGAATAAACTTAATTTAGAGAATTCTCCCGAAAACCAATATCTATATTACTTCTATCAGAAAATCTTTTCGACAATAATTTTCGCCTCACAACTTCATAATCATGATTTTTCCTTTCAAAATCTTGTTTGATTTCAATAAATCTTTCTTTGTGATCCGTTTTAAAAGAAGAATGCTCCATTCTTTTTAACTTTGATTTCTTATTCACATCTTCTTGGCATTTAGCCCCCCAATTTACTCTATTATTTTCCTTCATCCTAGAGTTAAATTTACTGGCCACAGTCATAGATGAACTCAATTTCTTTCTAATTCTATTTCTAACATGTATAAATCCCATACTACCGACAAAATACCTGGGTATATTTACATCATGCTCAGAATTCTTTTCCCGAAATTGACCTCCAATACCTGACCTTTTATCACCATCCTTTTTAGACGCACCCTCTTTTGTATCGATCAATTTAGACCCTTTTTCCAAATACCTATCAGTCACGTCTTCCAGTGAATTTACCTCTATCTCATTAACAGACTTATTATCCCTTTCACAGATTTCATTCACAACCATTTTTCTAACAACCCTTTGCTCATGATCGCTAGATAATCTGAGGGTTCCCTGCCCATTTAATTCTCTTTGATTCCCCACTTGTTTATACACCGAATTTTGCTTTTCCATATTTCCTAACTTTAATAAGTCATAAACAGCTGGTGTTATAAGGGGAGGAGAATTTAGTTTTCTCACAACTGCAACCACCACATTTTTTTCAACATACTCTTTTTCACCTTCCATCAAAGCAACCGGCACTGACACCAAATCCGCTTTTTGTCTATTTCCGAGGGCCGGTATAAGAAAGACATTTCCCACTTTCTTAGCACTCCACGGAATGTCATTAGCATCAAAAACCGCAATTTGCGCACCTGTGTCCTTAATCGCTTTTACTTTCTTACCATTCACGCATAAATCAACCATAGGTAATTCGGTTTCCACACCTTCCTTATTATTTACACTTTTCCCATCACTAGTAACAATCCAAGCTATGTTTTTATCCTTATAATTAGATTTACTTTTTAACAATTCAGGACAATTTGGTCTGATGTGCCCCACTGCCAAACAATTATAACATTGGACTTGTCTTTGCTTTTCGAAAGCATGGTCCTTCTTAAATTGATCAAATTTCCCACACTCTTTCGTATTCTCAAATTCCGATTTTGGTTTAATTTCCTTTCTACTTTTAGAATTAAAGCTGTCTTTTTGCTTATCCTGAAAAGATTTATTTTCCCACGGTTTTCTATCCAACCTGTTAAATTCTCTTCTTATACTCTCAAATTTATCTGATTTTTCTGCGAGTTTAGAAGCAATCTTTATTTCCTCCCAATCATCAATAAATTTTTCTTTTATCTCAAAAGGGACACGTTTTTTCAATTGTTCCGTGAGCATTAGTTCTTTTAAGGATTCAAAATCTCTCACTTCTAATGACTCTAGCCAATTTTACAGATAACCCCTTAACTCATAAATCAGATCCACCCATAATTCACCAGATTTTCTTTGATGAGTTTCAATTTTTTGTTTTAAGGCGCCTGTACTTAGCCTAAACCTATCTAACAAAACTTTCTTTATATGCAGAAAATCATCACATTTGTTTGCTGGTTGTTTTACTACAATTTCGGCAATATCAGAAGGTAATAAAGGAATTAATTGACTAACCAAATCTTCCTGAGAAATTTTAGCTTTCTCGGCTTGCCTTTCAAAAATCATAAAGAAAAGAGTTATATCAATTAATTTAGAATCAAAGCGCGGAACCAAATCCTTTAAATTTACCTTAGGAGTTCTCTGAAAATCTACATTTGATTCATTAGATGAAACACTAACAACAGCCGCAGAATTTTGAATACGCAATTTTTCTAATTCAAATTGCTGTTGTTTCTCAAGTTTTTGTAATTCAAGTTGTTTTTCAAGTTGTTTTTCGAGTTTATCTGCCTCAAGTTGTTTCTCAAGTTTATCTATCTCAAGTTGTTTTTCAAGTTTATCTAACTCAAATTTCCTAAGTTTATCTTTTTCCTCTTGCGCAATCCTCTCTAATTCAATTTGCCTCTCTCTTTCTTTACGATCTTTTTCGATTTGTCTCTCTTGCTCTTTACGATCTTTTTCGATTTGTTTTTCCTGTTCTTTCCGCTCTGCCTCCTGTTCAAGAATATATTGCAAGCGAAGTTTTGCGTAACTTTTTTTATAATCTTCAGCACTAACAATGGCCTGAATTATAGCTTGATTTTTACACGTTTTTGACACACTGGTCTCAAATTCCTCTGCTAATAATAGCAAGACGTTTTTATTATATTTTACTAAATAGTCTGCCATATTTTCCCCCAAAATGTAATAAATTTCAAAATATCAGATATATTCAATTTACAATAATACAATAAATACAGAAATAGAATTTTCTTCACTATACGTATTATAATGTATTCAAAAACGACACAATTTCAATATAGCAAATTATCATGCAACAGTGACGTCTTTCAAACTGAGTATATCCCCTCAAAATAAATTTTATACCCAACAGTACAGTATAACATCAATTTATTTTGAAACATTAATCATAATCATCCGCAGTATACCCATAAAATTAAGCTATAACTTTATTACTGTAATAAATAAAATGTATGTAAACAAAACTCTTATTTCCAAAAGTTTTATACAAAATTATGATTAAAATATCCTGATTAATAATTTCAATTAATCAATAACAATTTACTATACCCCAAGTAAATTTTAACATATACATAAGTATATAATTTTCTTAACCCAATATTATACCAAACAGATACCAGAAAATCAACAAACATAAAAATTCTAACTAAAAATTTAAGTACCAAATTAATAGCTTCCCTAGAATTCTTAAATTTCTCATAGAGTTTTGTTCCCCCAAAATTAAAATTTATACACAAAATTTAATTTAAAACAGACCTCTATAGAAGATTTCATAAAAGAGCTTACCTCCAGATGCAGATATTTCCTCCACACTGATACCAGGCTTCCAAGCACTTTTAAAGATGACACGCACACAGATTTTTGAAGATTTGAAGACACTCAATTTACTGATGAGGCACTAATTGCACCTTAGATCCGTATGTAGATAACTTAGATGGTACACCGCATATCTTCATTCCACTGATATAATTTGAAGCACACACAAATAGCACCAAGTCTATAGTTGACTGTTCATACACCTCACAGCTTTAGTCGATAAAGTTCTTTTACCAGTTCTCTACTTGCTAGAACTCCAAGAAAAATCCACGACTCCAATTAGGCTTCAAGACTCCACAACTCTGCTCGTCCGTTTTTCACTGGCTCATCATCTGTTTAATCAGGTTAACATAGATCCGTAATCTAATTTATTCTAGATTACATATCCCATTTGCTGCCACCAATTAATTATATATACTATTGCTGTGGTAGCGTGAGACGTTGTATATATAATTAATAAATTCCATTTATCGTTTTAAACGAAAAAATTTTTATTTTAAATTAACACATTAAAAAAAACAAAAGTAAAAATGAAAAATTATGATAATTCATATTCATGCTGTGAAATTACAATTTCAGAAAATCCTAAGATTCTGAAGTCTGCTCAAAGACAAGCTCACTCTAGCTTGTTTCACAACCAACCGATTCCACATTCAACTCCTTCCACCTTCAACTCCCGTCAGCAACTTCCCTTCCCAGGGGCTTTCCTTGCATTCCAGGAATTTCTCAGAAAACATTGCATTTCGTAGGGGTCCAGTTCTTTGTATCCACAAGAACAATACTTTACAATTCTTATCTACTCATTCAGATAACATATCATTCAATACAAAGCATGTATTGCAGCTTGGCTTATCTCAAAGTGAAAATGAGATTCACACTATTGATAGAATTTTTGTCAATAAAGATCAATCTGTCAGATTATTTTCATTCCAGAGAGATTATCCTTTTTCCACAAATAAGGGAGGAGTTGAAACATGTCAACTCATCACAGTTGTAAATTCCCCTTTAGCAATCTCCGTCAATAAGGTACTCGAGATCTTTTACACTACACTTTATATCATCAATAAAATTTAAACACACAAGGTAATAGGCCAATTATTAGCTTAATTTAAAAAAGAACACTACAACTTATGACGCACTTCTAGCAATTATAGTTCTTATGCAGTATTATAACCGAGTTGTTTTATGTGTCCCTGAGAATAAACGATGAATGCTATACACACTATAATCTATAGCAAGCCTCTTGCTCTGCCTTCAGTGATATATATATCAATTTAAATATATTTAAAATAGTGCAGAAACATTTAAATTCACCGCAAACCATTTTCCCCTATAGGCAGTAATGTAACGGTATTATTTTGGATATTCCTGTAAATGGACTATATATGCTACATAATACTTCATTTTCAATATCAATCACTCCATAATAAATCCCATTAACATTTATCAATTGGATACCAATCCGATTATATTTACGCGATTTAGAGCAGAGACAGTCAGATTAACAAACCGATTTCATAAACACTTTTAAAATTGTGTTAGAAAGCGTTAAAAACATGATTTTAGTCAGTATACAGCAACACAATAATTTAAAATTTTCAACCGGTCAAAGAGTTGTCACCGATATACTAACTGTCTTGAAATGTTTCACCTAAAAAATGTAAAATTTCTAAACTAAGTACTATTACCCGTAGAAATTTAATAAACCCAAAATTGAAGATGGCGGTACGATATTAAATAATAATAACTTTCCTTTGGTTCTGCTGCGAACTTACGCTGAGAAAAATGACACTTTCAAATCCGAGTAAATCGATGTTTTCATTTTGTTATGAAACTTTTTGTTTCAAATATAACGACATAATGCTTTCAATTCTGAAATACAAGAAATACGCAGAATATTGAAACATAGACATATTCAAAATTGAGCACATAGAGGTCAGTTCATACTCATTTATGAAACATGGGTGTACTCAAAAATGATTAGAATCAGTTCAAACTCATTTTTTTTTAACAAAAAAATACTCAAAAATTAGCACATAGAAGTCAGTTCATACTCATTTTTGAAACATGAACATACTCAAATATGAGCAAATGATGTTTTATTCTTGAGTGTGTGCATGTTTTCAGAAACGAGTATACACATGTTTCAAAATTGAGTAATTTTGATTCGGAGCCATTTTGAAAAAGCGACATACTCAGATTTGAGTACTTTTTGCTCAGTTTTGAAAATGTCGTTTTTAGAGTGGATATATAAATATGTAAATATAGATACTACATATACATTTTAAATTTTTAATTCGGGATATACATACATAGCGATCAACTGGTAAAATTATCTACCAGGGAAGGTTATCATAAGAAAGAGGAATGTCTACTATAATCTTCCAGTGAACAACTCGCTGCGAAATTTTTTAGACAAATTTGATTTTTCCTAACCTTTGTTCAGACAAATGATGCTGAGTTTAAATTCAATTTCATCTACTGATATGTATAACTGCTCTTTAAAATGTGTCTTATTATTGATAAAAAAAAGTATCTCGCATTTCTAATAGTGTAACTACTCTGCGCAAAAAAAAAAATTAAAAAAAACTACGCCCGTGCTTATGCAAAATATTTAATTGCACCTGCTCAAAATGCAAAATTGATAAAAATGAGAATCCAGAGAAGATATTCTTTGAACGTGGTATTCACACAGAGAAAAATTTGCAATATTCAAAAATATTCCACCTGTTTTTTATGAGCTACTATATTCAATTATAAAACGTATCAATGCAATCATAGTTACTGCCTAATATATGGGTCTTCTCAAGAAATTTTGCAAGGATTAAAAAAAATACAGGGCACATAAAATTTGTGTTTCTTCTTAAGGAAAAATGGGCAAGAAACAGCAAAAATCGTCTTAATGTAAAGGCGAAGGTATATGGCTTCGTTTCGTTTATAGGATAACCAAAAAAGCATACTTATAACAAATAATCACCTTTCTTCACAAATTGAATTAATTTTATAAATAAAAGAAATCTCACGCATCCATGCAACATAAAAATGAAAATATTTTAATGCGATCTAATTATATACAAATGTCAAATAGGATTACACTCAGCTTCAATATTTTCTATTGATCAATTAAAATCGAGTAATTTATATTTAAAATAAAGAGAAAGGATTAAAATGCAATAGTAAGTTTTTCAGATTTACTATTACAGTTTTATTAATTTCGCGAAACTTTAAATAAATGAGTTTAAATTTTCATACAAGAAAAAAACAAATATTCCAAATAATATATATATATATATATATATATATATATATATATATATATATATATATATATATATATATATATATTTAACAAGGCCGTACTTTTATCAACTCACTCTGACTTTATACATTTTATGTTTAAATAAAATTGCATTTAAAATGAAATATGGTTAAATCATGCTGTTTACACTGCAAATAAAGAAGTCTTAAAGTAAGACAAAAAAACGACTGAAAAAGCATTTAAAACACGTAAATGTCGTAATATAGAGCTTAGACATAACAGATACCTTAATTTTAGACACTTGTGTGTCTTAATTGACTGGTGGCAGAAATGAACCAATAGGGCTTCTGTGACCAGTGTCTTAATATGGTAAAATGTCTTAAATTATGACAAAACGTTAGTGTTGTTGATCACATCTCAATTGAGAAGGGAGGGAGGGCAGGGCAAGTAGGTGTAGTGATGACCATAAAAGATATGGACGGCGTTATTACATGACGGCGTAATGCATTCACAAATATAATAAATACAACAGCTCGTTGGATTATAAAAGAAAATATTTAAAAAAATAAAAGTGAGTTTTACCTTTATGTTTTCTTATATCTTTGTTTTAATAACGGCACATAATTTCTATTACATATTTATAAGATACGATATTAGTTTTCAAACCACGTGTACAACACGATAAATAGCTTTCAAGTCTTTTTTTTTTTTTTTCCAATAAGTTTAGTTATATTTTCTGCATCTATTTAAAGATTTTTGTTTATTGAATGTAAACACTAAGCTTCCTCCTACAGATGTAGAAAACTTTCTGGTATTTAATCTATCAAACATAAATAATTAATTAAAATATGAAACCATTTAAAACGTATCACAATTTGTGGATTACTAAAATCGTTGTAAAAATAAAAAGGTTCTAAAACATTAAAACCATTTTAATATATTAAAAACATTCGTCGGAACGGAATCCCGAGCGCTTTTGACCAGAACCTGGCCATCATCAAAGGGTGGAAATGAGAAAAAATTCTGTAAACTCCGGAATGTAAGCTGTTTAAACAGCTGAAGGCGAAACCCCATATGGAGAAGGGGGTAGGGAGATGGACTAGTCTATTGAGAGAGGTGGGTTATTCCAACCCAAATGTACCATTAACACCAAGTAGATTACACCAGATTTTTGGTATATTGTATGATAACATATCATTATAGGATTTTACACCACTTGTCAGGATTTGTACTGACTCCCTCAGTATACATGTAGTATAGTCGTTCATTTGCGCGATAATCATTACTTTACTAAAGTATATATCAATTTCTGTTTTCAAATTTAGCCGAGAAAGTGCAGTAGATGGTTTTCCTTTTGCTATATTTGACTTATGCTCTCTTATGCGGTCTTGTAATTTCCTAGTTGTCATACTTCATTTTTATTTTTACATTTGGGGATATAATCTATACTACAAAACTTTGAAACTTGTGTTTTATTCTTGGCCATTATTTTTCTGTTATTAAATTCATAAATTACTTGCTTAATAAATTTCATTGAGTTCTTGGAGTTATTGAGTTAATAAGTTTCATTGAGTTACCCATTCTGAGATGCAATTTTCTTAATCGTGGTTAATTATGCGTTTATATAATTTTGTGAACATACGTTAAATGCCCTTCTGACATAAAAATTATATGCTGCTTTCTTATAATTAAATGGTACTATACTGCCATTAGATATTGTGTTATTGGATCGGCATGGTTTCCTGTAAATATTTCTGTCTAAACAATGTGTTAAGTTATACTTAATTAGTTCAACATCCTAAAAGGCAATGACCCATTTTTCTCTATTTCCATTGTAAACTGTATTCTGTTGTCTAAGCTATTGGCATGTTTTAAAATTTTTTCCAGATTTGAGATTCCATGCTTCCAAATTATGAGTATGTCGTCGACATATCTGATCCATAAATCAGGTTTTAAATACGAGGTGGAGATAATCTGTTCTTCTAAGGGTCTCAGTTTTAGTTCAACTAATAAACCGGAGATGGGGGAGCCCATAGGGGCTCCTTCTGTTGCTTATAATAATTTCCGTTAAAAATGAAAACATTGTTATTAGTAATTAAATTTAAACTGGATATAAGAGTATTTTTAATGTTGTCGTCATACACTGTGTTATTGCTGATTTGATCTTCAATAATATTTCTGAGTTCTTGTACATTAATTGAGGGCATAATGACTTGATATCAAAACTTGCAAGTATAGTATTGTCTTCAATTTTAAAATCTTTGATTCGTTTGATTAAATCTATGGTAGAGTTGATTGCATATTTAGTGAGGGGTAACTTTACTTTTAGTAGTGTTACAAATGATTTCTCGATTGAATAGGTTGGTGCTGAATATTTTGAAACAATAGGTCTGAGAGGGAGATCAGGTTTATGGTCTTTCAAACGTCCTATTAAGCGGGGGGTAGTTGCGGTTTTGTTAATCATAAGTTTAACATTTATTTCACTAGGCCAAGTACCATGCTTTATTATTTCTTGTGTTTTTCTGTTAATCGTTAAGTTTGGATCTTTTTTTCAGTTTTAAAAAATTCATTTCACTAATACAATTCTTCATTTTGGCAATGTAATCTGCAGTAGGTAATATTGCAAGTTTATTTGATTTATACCTTTGTATAATTGTGACCTCCTGATTATTTTTAATTTCCTTGATTACACTTAGATATTTATCGTTCGTTACCCTAGGTATTTTTTAATATTTCTGAACATTATTGAATAACAAATTTCCCTCTTTTTTATTAGTGGGTATAATGTTAATGATCTTTTCACAGTTCGTTATCACACTTTTGATATCTATTTTTCTCTGAAACATCTGTTTAGGTCCCATACTTAGAAAATTGTGCAGTTTTCCGTCTATTTTCTTATTGGTGAGGTTAACATATGGTACTAGTTTTTGCTGTAGCCATTTATAGGATTTCTTGTCTTTAAGTCTATTACTTTTCCCGTAAATACACCTTTCTTTTTGTTTTTTCTGAATTATCTGGTAAGTATTAACCAAACGCAAAAATTCATCAAAATCCCTGTTATCTAAAACCCGTAACAATTCACTGTATAAGTCCTTTACTTTCCTAGTCAAAAGATCAATCTCTTTAAACTTGCTCCTAATATATGACTTCAGGGCAATACTGTCTAATTTATATCCGATATCAGAAATTTCTTCCTGAATTACTTTATTACGATTCCTCAAAAATGTGGGGATAACCCTGCGCTCCTTCCAGAGTTGTAAAAACCTAATATTGATAATTTCCCTAACCAGCCTCATTATTTCTGTTTTGAATTTTTTCTTCAAATTGCATCGTTCCACTATGTATCCAGAATCGGCATTAAATATATAGAAGTCATTAAATATATAGAATATATATTATATCCTCAGAAGTCATTAAATGTATAGAAAAAGTATTCTAAAATTGTAACAAAATTCACCTTTGTGTATCAATTAAAATATGAAACAATTTGACAGACCAGAAAAATTGAATTCGTAGATATGCATGAAAAAGCAGGAATTTATATCATCCCATTTAAATCACTACATAGTATAAAACAAAGTCGCTTTTTCTGTCCCTATATCCCTATGTACGCTTAAATCTTTAAAACTACGCAACGGATTTTGATGCGGTTTTTTTTAATAGATAGAGTGATTCAAGAGGAAGGTTTATATGTATAATAACAATATGTTTTGCTTTGTAATTTCAGATAAATCACTACATAGTATAAAACAAAGTCGCTTTTTCTGTCCCTATATCCCTATGTACGCTTAAATCTTTAAAACTACGCAACGGATTTTGATGCGGTTTTTTTTAATAGATAGAGTGATTCAAGAGGAAGGTTTATATGTATATCCATTAAATAGTGGAGAAATACTGTTATTTTTGAGGTTTTTAATGTGATGTCGTAAATAATTTCATTTTTTCCGCTTATACATTGCAAACGCAGGCTGAATCCTACAAGATTTATCAAAATAATGTACTAATTATTGTACACATTAAAAAGGTCTACAGAAAACACAAAGAGATGAAGGTTTTCATGGTTAACCGGAAGCAAAGCGAGGGAGGGCCGCTAGTGTAAAAATAAAAATGAAGTATTTACATACATAGGTATGACAACTAGGAAATTCTAAGACCGCATAAGGGAGCATAAGTCAGACATAGCAAAAGGAAAACCATCTACTGCCCTTTCTCGGTTAAATTTTAAAACAGAAATTGATATATATTTTAGTAAAGTAAAGATTATTGCGCAAATGAACGACTATACTACATGTATACTGAGGGAGTCAGTGGAAATTCTGACAAGTGGTGGGAAATCCTGTAATGATATGTTATCATACACTATTATCTACTTGGTTACATAAAAAAAATTCTAGATCTGTAGGAGGGGGGGGGGAGCTTAGTGATTACATTCAATAAACAAAAATCTTTAAATAGATGCATAAAATATAACTAAACTTGTTGGAAAACAAAAAATATATATATATTCATGATTTAAACTAGTAGTTATTTTCAAATACAAATAAATGGATATACAAAGTCCTGTATGGAAATACTGAATAATAAATTAAATTGATTAAAGGCTAGATAAAAAATTAAAATCTACCTTTGTTATAATTTTTTGAAAAATATTTTTTCTTCAGGCAAATGACTAAAATTATATCCGTGATATACCTGACCAAAAAATGAAATTTGTACCTTACATATGTATGACAGAATTGCTTGTATAATAATGACATTAAAACAGTGATAAACGTCAAGAAAAAGGTAATACTAAGTGCCCAAAGTCTTTAAAATATGTCCCAGGTTAAAATAAGAAAAAAAATAAGATAAACAATACATGGAGGAGATGAGTTGGGGGGGGGGGGGGGGGGGTAGGGACACCCATATTGCCAGCATTTTTTTTCAGTGTAAAAATACGGATAAATATGTTAGTTTTGGATATTGATCAGGATAAACGTTTTTTGAAAGTACTTAAAGAAGATTGTAACTTTTTAAAAATAATTTTAATTCCTAGAAGGATAGGATATGAATACCCTTAGCAGATTGGGTCCTTTCTAAAGAATAATGTGCTACTACAGATATGTAAGAATCAAAATAGATTAATTTAAAATTGTAATTTTGAAAAAAATTCTTTGCTTAATAGGTAATGTTCTCAGAATTAAAATTAATATAAAAGGTTAACAGTATTTAAAAAATATACTTGGGAATATTGCACATGACTTGCTGCAGTACAAAATAAATTATGACAGTATAATACAGACTGTTGTAATAGTCTTCCATAATTGGCAACCATTTATTTTACTTTGTAACCTTGATTGTAAGTCTAAGTTTTAGCCTCTGTCAGTCAGCCAGTGTAAATAAGAGAAAAAAAAATCTTGTAAGATGTTTTGAGTGCCTTAAAAATGACAGCATTTTAGATGTTTCAAATGTCTAAAAAATGGCGGCCTTTTAAGACATTTCAAATGTGTTTAAAATGTTTTTAGATGCTTTGAATTTCTAAAAAATGGCTTCTTTTTAGGACATTTGAAGTGTTTTAAAAATGGCGGCGTTTTAAGACGTTTCCAATGTCTTAACTTCAGATGCAAAAAGGTGACTTAAAAAATAAGACACTTTTTTTTTACTTAAAATGTGACCATCCATTTAAGACACTTTTTTAACTGAATTTCAGACGTTTGTGTTTACAGTGTAATGGATCAATTGTTCTACGAACAGAACTCTGTTGAAATATTGGTCCAATGTTTCACCGAAATATGGGGCTACAAAAAATGCCTTCATAAGATGGTAAATACTTGTAAATTCGGTGCTCTGGGTAAACAATAAACCTATGTAGGTTAAACCATGAGCTGGAAAAATGTTGAATTTGGAACTTGTAAATTGACAAAGAAAATATTATTGCAGAAAAAGGCTGCAATCTTCCCTTGTGAAAAAGGTTTTTACATGTATTTCTATTTAAATTTTACAGGTATTTCTGTTTAAAATTAAATATCACACACTATGGATTTCAAAGTTGCTGAACCAAAGCTGAAACCAAAGACAAAGGTTCTTGACTTGCAACCAGCGTTCTCATCACTATAAAAGTAACTAGACACCATTGGAATTTGAGCAGCATATTGAGAGTACAAAAAATTATCGTTTTTTCTTGGATGTTACATATTGACATAAGATTGTGAAACGTTTAACCATTTCTGATAGTACTGGTCAACCAAAAAATACTTTTTGTCAACTACATTGACAAATGTAGGTGTTCTAGACTAATTTGCTAATTTTAACCCTTAACCGGAAACGTGAAAATTCAGAACACAAACAGAAACGTGCCGTCTGTAAGACTGCTAAATTTTAAAAAATGCTATAAAAATAAAAAATAAAAACAACTTTTAATAATTTACCAAATAGTGAACTTAAACATTTAATCTTTAATAGTAATGCATTAACAGGAACAAATTTTTAATATAATAGCATAAAAATAAGTTTTGAATGCCGGAGACAGGAAATATTTCAAAATTACACACTATTATTCAAAATATTACATTTTTGATAAAATAATTAAATAAATGAAAATATTTTTATATATATTGGTAGAATATGAATTAACAAAAAATATTAGACAGTAAAATTAACAAAACAATTAATAGTAAATATTGCAGCATGTTCTAAATATCAGCATTTTTTATGCAATCATTGCATTTAGGTTTGGAGCATTGCAGGCATACAGGCTTCCGGCATTGAACACACAGGTATTTTGTCATTCTATGGTTGGTTCTATGACACAAAAAACATGCTTTGCGTTTAAGAAGTATTAAGTCATCACCTACCTGGGGCACATTTTCAACAGGTGTTTGTAGAATGCGAGCTATTGTAAAGCGCAATTCCCGGGGTAGCTTGAAATTTTCTAGTCGTCTCTCCATATGCTCCTGTACTAGTGTGGATGCTAGAGACTTCGCATAAACAGATTTTTCCTTTATTTGCTCATTTTCCTTGAAGCATTGGTGTAAAATATATGAATTAACTACTGAGACGTCTAGAATGCGAAAAAAAACAGCTAAAGGCCATCTACTTGTGCGACGACTTGAGGAATGTTTTGCACATTTCTCATCGAGACTATCAACTCCACCTTTGTTTGAATTATAATAAGCTATAATTTCTGGTTTCTGTGTTTCAATATCAGTACAAACTCGGTCATGCATTGAAGAAATGAGAATGGTTGCTTTACGCTTCTTGCTTACATGAGAAATTATCGTACATTCCTCTCGAAACCCATATAATGTTGATCCAACTTCTCTTGTTTTATTAGGTAAAAATTTGGATGGAATTTCTCGTTTGTTTCTTTTCATTGTACCAACGTATGTTAATTTTTTTTTCAAAAGGATTTCTAAAAGTTCTATGGATGAGAACCAGTTATCTGCTGTGACATTGCGATTACTTCCAAAAATAGGTTGGGCAAGGCGCAAAACAGATTGCGTTGGCTTAGAAAATTTTCTGAATTCAGAGTCCAGCCCAATTCCGTCAGAGTCTTTACCACAATATATGTATGCGTTGTAAAGATAACTGTTCCTGGCGTCTGTAAGAGCCATGATTTTTATGCCGTATTTACATGGTTTATTAGGCATATACATTTTGAAGCGAACTTTTCCTCTGAAACTAACGAGCATTTCGTCTACTGTTGTCGACTGACCTATTCCATAGACAGATTGACAGTTTTCTATGAAACTGTTGAATATATAGGAAATAGCAGCTGTCGGATCTTGTTTCATTCGTTCTGATCTGTTTTCCGGATTGTCAAACCTCAATGCTGAAAGAAGTACTGCAAATCTTTTTATACTCATTACGGCCCTAAATATATCTCTCCCTGTTCCATCTGTCGCAAAAAGTGTTTCAATGTTTTCATGATTTGAGTTGAATACCGATGTGAATATTAGAAGACCAAAAAAGGCTTTCATTTCAATCAAATCTGTATCTTTCATATTACTGGTCAGAGTATCATATTTCATTCGCATTTGAATTATTTTATGGTTTGTCCATTTCACTATATGCAGTAACATATCATTTGTAAATAACAACTGCCAGACAGAGAATGGATCTGCCTTTTCTCCAAGATCTCTAGCTTTCCCTCTTAAAACTGGCACTTTTATAATTATATTGTGTTTTCTTGTTCTTGACGAGGGGCGAACTTCTGAAACAGTCCATCGGTACCGATTTTTTCCATATATATATTTCGTATCGGCGTCTGCTACTTTTTCATCATTTCTTATGTCTTCATTTTCGCTTACATTAGAATTTTCTGACAATGTTGAATCACTTTCGTGTTCAGAATGTATATATTCATCATCTGAAATACTTTCAACATCGCTTACGTCACTTCCTACTTCATCAAACCATCGCAAAATAGTCTCTTCAAAGTCTTTATCACCATAGCGTACCCGCTTTGACGGCCCCGCCATTTCGATATCCCAAAGCAAAAAATTACATAAACGGAAACACGCCGTCTCACAGACTGCGTCGAAAATAAAATATTTTTTCTTTCAACAACTAAATAAGCGCAGGTGTTGCGATTGGGTCGGGGGGGGAGAGGACCAATAGCGTAACGATTAGATGGCGTGATAAGATTGAGGACGCGTTCATTTTTGCATAAAGGGTAGATATGTAGACGCAACCGTCTCACAGACGGTATGTTTCCGGTTAAGGGTTAAATCTGAACTCGAAATATCTCTATCACGTCAGGATATAAAGGTATTGTCAACTTGCTGTGTTTGTACCTTTAAACATTATACAGTAACTACTATAGTGATTACTTGTAATTTATTTAATTATGATGCTAAATTCATGTTAAATTTATTTTAGGATCATCATGAATAAAAATAAACAGGTTTCTATAAACCATCCAGACAACTTCTGCTATATCTGTAACCAATTTACACCTCGTGATCAACGTAACAACCTCACTTCAAAAGTGAAAACTGCGTACCATCATTATTTTGTAGTAGGAGTAGGATATCAGAACAAATGATGGGCACCACATATATGCTATACTGTGTAAAATACACGGATAACACAATGGTTAAGAGGTAAAATAGAAGCAAATGTCTTTTTCTGAACCTTTTTCCTTTCGCGAACCGAAAAATAACCTTTCAGGCTGTTACTTCTATATGACAAAGTCATCCAGATTTTGAAAGAAAAATTAATTTAAAATAACATATCCAGATTGGGAATCTGCTTTTAAACCTGTTCCACATGACGGCATGATGAAGAAAAGTAATAAAACACTCATGTTGTTTTGATTAGAGAGAAATCTGACAGGAGAAAAACTTATCGCAATCAACTTTACACAAGAAATCCATCTTTATGGTAAAACCTTATTCTACCATTCCAGAAGAAACCTCTTGAATTTGATATAAGACTGCGTAATGTTTCAGAATTAAGTCATCACGCGTATCTTTACGTATATAGGGAAACAGCCATTCGGTAAGCAAATCCTTTTACGGAGAATTTTGCCAAAATAGACAAGTGTATGTTCATTTTTTGTTCAGTGCACATAAAGTATTTACTTTGGGATACTTTTTCCTGTATACTCAATGTCGTCTCAATGCTGTTTGCTGCCATCTTGGAAATTATTCCTCTTATCCACCAATTCGGATTGCACTTGGTAATATCTATATTTAAAGTATATTTTGTGAATTTATGAGTCCCTCTATGAAATATATAAATTTTCGTTTGTTTTTCACACTGTTTTTACAATAAAAGGCCGATTCCTCGAGAATAATTGATAATCATCTTGTATATTCGCCGGTAGAGATGTATATATATATACATCAGACACCAAAGTAAATCACATATCAAAAACCAAATTAATAGATTAACATTATCTTTTTAACTTATTTATAATTTTTTAACCTTATAACTTTCCACAAAAGTATTTTAAAAAATAATTCTAGATTATAAAATGGATTATAAAGATATAATAGAGGAAAAACATAATAAAATCTAGTTAAAAATAAATGCATATAAAACGTGTGTGAAATGTATTACTGTAATATAAAGAATCAGTGAACAACATTAAAGAAGTGAGTATAAAACATCACATATTTTTACTGAATGGTGTATACAAATTAAAAATTTTATACATACATTAATATTAAAAATATCGACGTTTTGACCACCATATATGGTCATCTTCAGGAAAGTTTTCTTATATTGCTTTTAAAGTTTCGAATGCGAAAAACAATCCGTCCGTTGCCACATTATTATTACCGTCCACAAATTAAAAATTAACTAGGGTAACACTCAACCATCGTACCAACCAACCACAAGTAGAAAATTTGCAGAATGTTGTGTTACTTGTGTTAAGATACTTGTGGTCAATTCTGATCATTGTGGACACTTCTGATCACCGATTTAAATTGTACTCGAATTTTTTTTTAATATTGCCTTGCGAACGGATGTATGTATGAATGGCTTGCCTTTTCCCTCACACATTTCTCTTAGAACCTTTGGTCTTTATTCACAGCTTTATTTGGAGCATACTCACATTATACATAAAAATCTCTTTACAGAATGTTTTACCCTTGTTATCCAAATACTCTCTGTTATTGCTCACCTGATAATAACAACTGATTTGCTTTCAAACTATAGTAGAGTATTATTAATCACTATCTGGAGGAATAAGAACATCAGCTGCTATATAAGTTTAATCTAACGTTATTTTATTATCATTGATACAATTGTTTTGTTTAAATATATTATGTGTTTTCAAATGAAAGTATTCTTAACAAAACTAACTTTGAATTTTATGGCATATCCTTCTGTGCTGTTATAATATCTTAATTTAAATGGTTCAGGTGACACTGAAACTTATGTAGAAAATTAGGATTAATCAAGCTTAGAATTTAAACAGTTTAGCCCAACTACGTCTATTAATTATCTCTAAACTTGACCATCATATGTACTTCTATTAAAAACCACAAATAGGAAACTTAATTATATATAAACCAGTAGATACTAAGATATAATTATAGCGTGTGTGTATATACATATATATAGCTACAGTTTTTAGTGCTTCGTAATATATTTTCATGGATTTAGGAATTTTACTGACATTTATATTTATATATATATTTTTAATTTATTCAGTAACGTTGCATATTTATCCAATATAATTATTCATCTGTAAAAGAAACGGGAAATATTAGTTTCTATTTTTTAATTAGTTCCAAAAACCTCTTTCTACAGATATAATTCTAAGTTATCAACGTCAAAATTTGCAACCATACAATATTATTTCTTAAGGAAATCGGGAATTATTTTCTAGATTATTAAATTATAAAAGTTATTAAAAACATCTAGTTTCAAAATGACCTGTTTTTTTTTTATCTCCTTTTTAAACTATTTCATACTATCCGTGTTTAGTTACCTAAGCAAATTTAATACCATGTATAAAATACATTTCACACATAAAAATCCTTACAGATAAAAAACAAATTTTGAATACTTCCAGAGTGAAAAATTCTATTTTGGGTGCAACTTACTTATATAAATCGAAATTATTAGTCAGAACTTTCAGAGTGGTGATTTAAATTATGAACAGAGTTATCAGCTGAAAAAATAGCAATAATAAAAGCTTTTTAAATTTTTGATATTTTACAACAGGAAGAAATATAACAAGAAAACCTAAACATAAAAAAATTGTGAACAACATACCTCAAGTAATTTTTATTAAAGAAATGTTTAAATGAGCCTAAAAGATACAACAAAAAATAAAATACGGAGTCTTTAAAAATAAAAACACACTTACTATTTTTATTGATAATGCAAGAAAAGTCTTTAGTTTACTTTTGTATACTTATTTCTGAAAGTTTAAGCGCGTGTAGATATTTTTTGCATGGTTTGCTAAATTTAAAAATTCATCTTCTGCTTCGATAAAAAATTTCTCCTTTTTATGCATTATTTAAAAAAGTTGCGTTATAAAAATAATTATTTGATGATTACAGATTTTTAAAATAAAAATATAGTTACATTTTCCACTTATAATGCAGTATTTTTTTTCTGTTTACTTTTATCTATCTTTTTTTATAAGTATCAGAAGATTTAAGTTTTATTTACATTACATTGCTGAATTTTAAAAGTACGTATTCAGCTTTAAAAAAATACTTTTTTTATACGGTATTTAAAATTTTATGTTAAAATGATAATCCTTCGACTATTTGTTGACATTTAAGAAAATACAAAGCAAAGATTGAAAATACAAAAGAATATATGAAAAAATACACATTTTGTTCAATACATTAAACATAATAATAAAATAGTTTATATGTGCTGAAGTTCACTTTGAGAAGCAAAATACTTCTAAAATATTTTTTTCCCTTTCGAATGCTTCTGTATGAAATAACGGAGAAAGCTTTAAAATATTAATGGATTTTTTTTTTTCAATGCAAACTTAACAAAACATATAATTTTTTTCTAAGATGTGAAATTTAAAATATTTTTTTTCTTAAAATATACAGTTACAAATATATAATATATATATATATACATACATATATATATATATATATATATATATATATATATATATATATATATATATATATATATATATATATATATATATATATATATATATATATATATATATATATATATATATATATATATACGTTTTTTCAACATTTTTACAATTATTTTATAATACCTCTCTGTTATTTATAAGTTTGTGTCTAAACTTTTTAATGTACAAGAACGAAAAATCATGCGTCAAGCATAGATTCTGTACCGCTTTCCAAAACTTCCAAAACATTTTTACAAATCTTTATCGTTTAAAAAGATGAAATATTATATCTAAGCAAACGAGATCAAGGTTAAACCGGGCGGGGAGGCCTACCTTTCGTATTAAGCTCAACGAGCTCCTCCCAGCAGGTTTGTTTACCTAATTATACTGAGAATTACTAAATTATTTTGTGATATTGAGCAATAATTATACTATGTAATTCTGAAAATACAAGATTCCGAAAATACAATTTCTGAAAATACAATTTACCAATCCTATCTAGCAATACTAAATTCTTCTATGTGATACTGAGCAATTATACTACCATGCAATAATACTGTAAGATGCTGAATTAAATAATAATAATGAATAGAAATAAGTACTAAATTAACAATAATGAATGATTAATAATACTAGAGTAAAAAAATTATAAATTAAGCTAAAAATACTAAATAACACTGTATGATGCCATTAAGAATAACTAAATTGTTAAGGTTAGAGGTAATGTAATGTGTAAAGGTCCTTATGCATATTAGAAGTCCACTTCGTCCTCAACCTCCACTAAGTCCAGTGGAGGCAGCATGAATAAGTATTGATTGCGTTCTAGCAGAAACATACAATCTGTTATTTTTTGAAGCAAACAATCTGGAAAACGCATAATATATTTAAAAAAGTCCTTCCGGCCTGTACCGGGAGGAAGAGGTAGCTTTCCTATATCTTCGTTTTAAAATTTTAGCTAATGTTACACGAAAACAGCAAGTTAAAATGCTAAGAAATGTTTACAAAAGATTCGTTAATACTGAATTTTAATAAGAATTTCGACAAATTATTGAGCAACAGCCAAATTGGCTTCATTTATAAAGACTTATTTTGGTCGCCAAATTTGGCGATATTTCGCCAAATGCCACAAATTTTGCTAATTTTGTCCCCAATTGTGTCGCCAATGTCGCCAATTTTATGACTATATAGTTTTATGCGTATGATTGGGAAAATTATTACAACAATGAAAGAAAATAATTTGCGAGTAATCGCGTTAATGCGCTGTTTTGTTTCAAAATGTCAGCCACCCTAGAATTTCAAACTGTTCTATTTCAGCCATTTTTTAAGATAGAGGTAAACCAAACAATGCTCTGGAATCCTTGTATCAAAGCCTAACACGTAATTAAAAAATAAATTTGAATTTTTATTTTTTTTGTATATTTATTTTAGTTTTAAATTTTTAAATGGCCGCCATCTTGAAACAAAATGGCGGACCAAGCTGGCCAACGAACTCGGTCGAGACATTGGTGACCTTAATACACACAATTAGTTTCATCAAAATCGATTTATAAATACGAGCGTTATCGTATGATATAAGTCAGATATATATATATTTATATATATACATCAACATTTGAACGGAGGGTGGTTTTGGGGTCTGGGGGTTATGATCGGTGAAAATATATCGAAATTTTCCGAAACTGCTTTCCTCCGAACGGCTGCAATAGGTAGCTTTATACTTTTTTGTATTGAAAGCTACCTAAAACCAATTTCAGGAATTACCAACAATATTCGGAAAAATATCCGTACTCTTCTGTGCAGCCCGTTATATGATCTATAGATTTGTATGTATACTACGTAGAATTCTTAAATTTAGTTCAGTTATGAAACGCATAGCACAGTTGAAAATTACCTTTCAGAAATTTTCGTCCATAAATGCATATGAACTCGAGAGGTTTTGTGCTGCCCTATATATGATCTATAGAATTTATGCAAATCAAATGAAAGACAAAAAATGAGTTAAATTCAATAAAACGTTCAGCAACTGTAAAAGCACTTGCAGGATATATCGTTAACTGATTGTATCTGATTATTTTGTGTGTCCCTGTAAATGATTGATGAATGCTATACACAATATTCTATAGTAAGCTTCTTTTAATGAACCTTAGCGATATTTATCAATTTTAATATGTTTGAAATAATGTAACACCATTAAAACAAACCACAAATGATTCTTCCCAATACACCGTAACGGAATGGAATTTTTTGGGTGTCCATGTAAAAACAATTTAAGTGCTACACACTTCATTTACAATACGGAACATGCCAAAGTAAACCTGAATAACATATAGCAATTGCATGACAATCCGAATATATTTACGCGAGTTAGAGTAAGGACAGACAGACGGCAGGCAGACCGACAGACAAACAGAACTCATAAACCTTTCACCACCTTTCAACTATGTCGGAAAGTGGTTAAAAGATATTTAAAAATAACATTTTTTAAAGATATTTAAATTTTATTTTCAGAATATATCACCCAAAAATTTAGAGAGATTAAATGTACCCCTCTTTAATTTTTAAAGTTTTACAATTAATAAATTCTAGGCCATTATAAAAATGTATGGAATGAAAAATTGAGTTAAAAGTTGTATTTTTTTAAGTTGTTTTTTAGGGTTTCGTTCATCTCACGAAACCCTATTGCACCCGCTCCGTTGTCTGTCTGTCACAGAGCCATTCTAGAAAACTATGTAACTTACAGAGTTGAAACTTTGTGTATAAATCAGAATATCAGCTGTGAAAAGCTGAAAATATTTAAATTTGAAAAAATCGTATTATTTTAATAAATAGAGATAAAAAACCTAAATTCTAACAGCCTTTTCTTATTAAATTAAAAAAATTTCATTATAGCTGATGGCAAAAATTAAAAATCCACATGAAATTCTTTCTACAATAATTAATTTTCAATCAGACGATTTTCCCGTGAAAAGTGAAAATGAAATAAAAAGTTTCACCAATTGAAAAAAAAGATACATATGAAATAAAATTGATTGACGTCATAGAAGTAATAAAGCGCGGAAAATTTCTAAGATTTATCAATAATACAAGGGGTATGAGTTTAGTTTATGTACACAAAGCAGGTTGATATCACGTGATAGAGAAT